>JANAVB010001800.1:1490479-1643158 GCA_029216955.1 Iris pallida
CCGCTTGATGCGTAGCTGACTTGCTTACGTGCTTGCATCCGAAAAGCGGGTGCGGGTCGTGACAACCTCTCAAATGGCAGTGACTGCAGTAGGTGATATTGTTATCGTAAATGATTTGTTGAGTGTGTAACTTATGCCCAAGCGATATCTGAATAAAGTTGGGAAGCTCCTTCGAAATATCAAGCTCCACGCAGATTTTGGCATAATTCGCTTTGGTCAGGTTGCGTGTTTCCTCAGCCATCGCCACGAAATGCCCAAAGGAGTTGGCGATTATATATATATATATATATATATATATATATATATATATATATATATATATATTGAAGAACAGGTAATTTTATTGATGAATGACTAACAATTACATGTATCATCAGGAGGACTTTATCCACTGCTCAATTGAATCCCATACATTTTATGTCACTATCTATATTATTAATAATGCCTGTTATAGAAGTCCCTTTGCCTTCAAATATTCTTTTGTTTCTCTCTCTCCAGACATGCCACACTACAGAAAGAAGTCTGATCCTGCCCTTGTTATAGACTTCATGGCCCTGGTTCTTAAGTCCTTGTATCTCCTCATAGATGGAAAGCAAACCTCCAAACCCCCCACTTTGGAAACCCAGTTGTCTTCTATATTTCTGCCAAATAGTACATGTAACCGAACATTTGAAAAATAGATGGTCCCTAGTTTTAATATCATGTTCACATATTGGACACTCCAAGCTTGCGATTTGAATGTCGAAGCTGGCTAATCTCTCCCTCGTTAGCAGCCGATTCCGAATGGCTTTGACCGCGCAAAGATTCATCTTGGTGGCGCCTCCTTTTAGCCACACCATTTCCGCCCAGGGAGCATTAGGATGATGTACTCATTCTTGTTCGAACGTTCTCCTGCTGGAGAATTCTCCATCTGTCATCCCCTCCCAAACCCAATGATCCGCCGTCTCCTCCGGTCTCAGCTGAAGCTGTCTGATTCCTGCCGTAAACTATTGCCCCACCTGTCTCGCCGTTACATTCCATTGTCCATTATGAATAAGCACACTCAGTGGTTCCGTACTCCCTATCAGTTCATAAGAAGGCCATCCCAACTTATCAACTAAACTCTGATGGTGGAGCCAAGGGTCCAACCATAAGCTAGTATCCCCACCATTGTGAATTGCTCTATTGATGTAGCCTTTCCGTTTGGTACAGAGCCGAAGTAAAATCTTAAACGTCACCGAGAAATTGTTGTTCATTTGCACTACCCAGAAGTTATTTGCTCGGACGTATTTATTCTTGGTCCACTGGGCCCATAATGACTCTCATTTGATGAAACTCTATACCAACTTTAGCATTGCCACTTCTCTAATCACGCGTAGAGACCGAAGTCCGACACCCCCTTCCACTTTGGCAAACATAAGTCATCCCAAGAGATAGTGTGCATGCCACCTCTCCATATAAAATTGGCGTATAGTGTCTCAATACGTTGCAACGTCTTGGTTGGAATGAATAAAGCTTGCATCCAGTAAGCAGCGATTGCAACTATCGCCGAACGGACTAGCTCTATCCTTCCTCCAAACGACAATAGTTGTGATTGCCACCCCTCTAACCTTGCATGAACATATTAGATAAGTCCCTGGCAGTCGACATTGTAGTGCCCCATCTCGCTCAGTCAATCGGGGGAATTGAAACGCCGACGACGTTCGGACTTAGCCTCGCAACGACTTGTTCGAAGACTCGCTCAGGTGGGTGGCTTCGGTGAACTTACCTCAGCTTGGCCTTCACACTAATAAAATAAAAGTTTTTAAATACACAAGTAGGCTTGATAATAAAAGAGACGCATCCACATAGCTAAGGAAATAATTCTAACTTGGGTCAGACTGAGTTAGAATATGGAAAGGTTCCACGGTCGGCTTAGAAGTTTGCTCAGCGTGCTTTTAAAATGACACTCGATCCTTCATCCCGTGGCTTGGGAGAAGGAAGCTGGTTTAAGTTGCCAAGAAGTTAAGAACTCAGCCTAAGTCATAGGCGTCGTCCGCATGAATGCTTGATAAAGCATACACAGTCCCATCGTCCAGGGCTTAGCATTGCCTTGCTCGTCCCACGGGTTAAGTTACAGTGCACGTTGCAGTCACTGCTTGTGGCATAAGTCTCCTAAAGAACTTGGTTGTTCAAGTCGAACGCGTGCACGGCACGTTCTCTCGATGCAAGGCTTGGTATAGCCTTTGCTCGTCAAGTCGTTGCACGAACAAGGTAGACAAGAGTTTTGTTGGACTATCGAAGTCATAGCAAGCACTGTCCCCTATTGGCTGTGATTGTCAAGTTACATAGCCCCACGATCCTAAGGCTCATCATATAAAGTATATGATGTTTTTCATAAATAAATTCACTTTATTTATTGTATTTCTGGGAAAATTACAACTGTAGGAATCCGATCTAGAAGACGATCGCTTTATCCCTTGGACGATGCGAAGAAGAAAAGCTCTCAAAATTTCAACAGCAATTTAGATATCTGTGTATCTGTACAATGAATGAGAAAAAGAACTCTATTTATAGAGTCAAAAATAACTGAAAAGATAACTGTCTTCACAGCCTGTACATAGTTGAAAATTATGCAGGATTTAACATACGCAAGGTTATGAGCAGTTACTGGACGTGGCATGTAACTGTTGGACACATGTCAATCATGCATGAGTCGTGTGCAAGTTACAGGACACGCGGATGAGAGATCAGTGGCATGGCTGCCACGTACTACAATTTGATGAAATCCACGCAGGCTTGTTGAAGACGAAATCCACGCAGACTTGGGTCAGAAATCTTCAAAATTCACACAAACTTGGGGCAGGAAGCTTCAGAATCCACGCAGACTTGAGGCAAAAAGCTTCAAAATCTACGCAGTCTTGAGTCAGTACTGCCAGCTGTCTTGATTCGACGTGCCTCGACTGACACAAAATCTCTGACATTGATTGCCTTGTCAGTCGCATTAAATGACAATAAGCTCTTTTGGTACGCCAACTTGGTGAAGGCTGAGTCTTGTTGAAGAAGATTTCAAAAGTCACGCAATAGTCGACTGTGATCTCTCGAGTTCCGTACATACGTGGCATACAAGGAGATATTCTTTGACTGTCGTACTATCAGTCATAATGACACTCTGACAAATAATGAGCTGTCTCTCAGCGTGACTTTTAAACATTGTCCTGATCAACTCAGCGTGACTTTTAGACTTTGTCCTGATCAACTCAGCGTGACTTTTAGACTTTGTCCTGATCAACTCAGCGTGACTTTTAAACTTTGTCTTGATCAACTCAGCGTGACTTTTAGACTTTGTCTTGATCAACTCAACGTGACTATCATTTTTTAAGGCCTACAAAACCCACTTCAAAGTTTTCGAAAAATGATAAATTATTTCGAAATACTTTGAAATCAAGATGATAAAATGAATTTAGTCACGCTGAGATGACTTTATAGAGAGATTTACTCCTAAATGATTGGATTGTTGAGATTCTGTGCAGTTAGGATACCGTATCAAGCTCCTAAATCGAGGCAAATAATGATATTGTCGTTTGGAATTCTTTATGAGCCTATAAATAAGCCATAAATCACTTCTTTCTTTCTTTACTTGCTTTAGAGAGAGAGAATCCACAGAAGAGAAACTTTATCTTCCCCGACGAACTTCATCTTCCCCGACTTCTTCTTCCCCTTCTCAGCAGCAATGGCTCCCAAGAAAATTGACGCTCAGGCCAAGGGGAAAGCTCCTGCGACTTCCTCGCGTGCCACCACTGACAGACTCCTTCGATGCGAAGTCACGCATCCTCCTATGCAGCGTAAGTGATGGGAGGAATACGAACTGTTGAAGATGACTTGATGAAGATGACTTTGATGAAGATGAAGTCCACATAGAATTTTTAGGATTCATAAAACAAATAATGAACTTCAGAAATATATTATCCCCTCTTTAGGGCAAAGGATATTAATAAAGTATGCCCCCTCTTTAGGGTCGGCCATACTTTACATCTTCGTGTTTACGAAGCTCTGTATTTCACGCAAATGAGCATGGCTCTCATGACTCTGCATGATTTTTTACATGTTGACAGAGATGTCAATGTTGAATAATCCATGCAGCTTTTATGATGACTCTGCATGATTTTTCACATAGTGACAGAGATGTCAATGTTGAATAATCCACGCAGCTTTCATGATGACTCTGCGTGATTTTTCACATATTGGTAGAAATGTCAATATTGAATTATTCACGCAGCTTTCATGATGACTCTGCGTGATTTTTTTTATATGTTGGCAGGAATGTCAATGTTGAATTATTCACGCAGCTTCTAAAAGTCATCCTCATTTGCGTGAATTAATCACCTGCGTGAATAAACCATTCAACATGTTTTGATAGTATATCTGTCTAAAGTCTGCGTGACACTGTTATTCATGCTGATAAATCTTTGCGTAATTCTGACAGTGCATCTATCTGAAATCTGCGTGATTTATAAAATTTCTTTCGAACACTGAAATACATCTGACCTTGTCTTCTTTTATTTTCTGTAGTGAACATCCGAAGTGAAGAGGCAGATTATGAAGGGCACTTGAGTTTTTCATTTAAACATGATTTATCTCATGTGCACTTTCCTCAGTTTGATCTTCCAGAGGCTAGACTGTCGTTATTGGCAAATCAAGACCATACAACTTTACTCTGTCTGATGAATGGTCAACCCTTTCAGAGTCTTGATTTGGTGTCCCACAAGAAACCAGCATTTTTGTTCGGGGATGCCATAGCACAGAAATCTCAACCAAAGGGAATCAGAGAGAAGGTTTGCTTTTACTTCGAAGGTGATGTAAAACAGCCCATGTACTGGCCGAAGGTTTCCAGGGGCTTATCTATCATGAGATTCATGCATGCCAGTTATCCGAGAAAGATGTCCTGGCACTTAACAGAATATCAGCAGGCAAAGGCGAGCCGTATCATTTATATGAAAGAAGGATTCTTCAGTTCCCCAGAGAATCATGTATCCGTGTTTCGGGGTTTGAAGCCGGGATGCATACCACCCGAAGACTCCTCGATATTGATGCCATTCAGAATGCCTGTTTTTATAAATGAATTCATGGCAAACAAGAATGCTTTCTACCCCACCGATTCGACGTCGAGGATGAACGGCTTAATGAATCAGGAGAACGTGAGGTGGAGGACTTTGGTCCACTGGGCTTCGGAGAATTTTGAGAGTGAGCTGAAGAAGATAAACCTTTATGACGCCGTTGTTAATTCATCCTACGGCTTCAGACCTAACCCCTTTCTGTTCCTGGCCTTGGTTGAGAGGTATAACCACAGGACGGGGACATTTATGACTCCAAATGGGAAGATGGGCTTTGCCCTTCATGAGATGGAATACATCTCGCATCTGCCTTCAGGCTCACTGCCGTATGAAGAGTATGTGCCTACGACAGAAGAGCTGAACTTTCTGTCAGAGAAGAACCCAGAGCGGGTACATCTATTTGAAGAGATGATGTGCCATTTTGGCACATGTACTCTGTATTACAAGAGTTCAAAAGATGAAGCCGGCAACCACATTCAGAAATGGATGTCCTATCTTTTCATGAACCGTGAAAAGGATGAGAAGAAGATAAACGAGAAGAGATGGTACCAGATTAGCAACTTCAAGCCTCTCTCTGAGAGTGAAATCATTTATCTATTGGAGAAATATGACTGCAAGGATTTCACGATCACTGAAGACTGGTATGAGTTCAAAGCTGGAACCACCTTCAGCTCGTATGTGAGACAGAGTGGAAAGATTCTGTCAAGGAACGGTCATTTGGCCGGATTCCTATCTCTTTGGTTAAGAAGATTCATCGTTCCTGGCTCCAGCTCTCTGGACAGGATACATAGAGACGTTATCTTTGCAGCGGTGCGCCTTATGTATGGTTACAAGCTAGACTTATTATCAGCGATGACCTGTAGACTGAACGCAGGTCTTCGAAATTTTGTAACCAACATGCTATCTGATCAGAGGAGGATGACTGAAGAATTCCCAAGGATAGAGATGCCCTTCACATATCTATATGGTTGGCTCCTCCTCCATCATGATGGTCTGATACCTCCAGGAGCAGGAGGGAGTGGCAGTCTCTTTTTGGAGAAGTACTCTGGAGAGACTTTCTGGAAGGTTCATACTCTTTTAGAATGTAGAAATATTCTGAATCGAGCGTCACATTGGTCCATTCAATGTGTTCATCCACCACTAGGTTATGAGAGCATGCCCTTGAATATGATGGACGGAGATATGGGGAACAGGCTAGATGATGTAGCCTTTCAGTGGTTGCAGAGAATCCGGCCGTCTCATCTAGTATACCGTCATGAAGAAATGACGTATCTGGAGCCGTATCTACCAAGCCGATTTGCCATGCAATTCGGATATGACCAACTTCACGTTGGGAACGCCACCACCTGCCTTTCTGCTCGTGGAGGGCTTATTGACGGAGCTCGGGCCTGGAGATACTTTGCGGCTAGAGACACAAAAGCTGTATTCTCTATGCCTAATCCTTTATCTAGCTCGGAGACGAAGATGCTTTACACATATGCTCGCTTCTATGTTTCGTCGAGCACCTTCAAGCCGAGTTTCCATCTGAAGACTTTTGTTGCAGAAGAAGACCCAGCTCCATCCAAGAGGTCGAAGAAGAAAATTATTATTCAACAATTTCCTCCGGAACCTGAAGATGAGACAGCGGAGGTTGAGCCCCTATATGACTTATTTCAGGAGGGAAATTTTCCTGATGAAGTTCTTCCTCCCATATTTGTATCCCTTTCTAAGAGGAAGCGAAGCGATGAATCTGAGACAGTCTCCAAAAAGAGTACTAAGTCTCAGACATCTAAGAAGAAGAAGAAAGGAGTCTCAGTAACTGCCACTTCATCTTTAGGTGGCATCTCAGTTGACGAAGATGACGCCGCCGATAAAGACGAAGATGAAGACGATGCTCCTTTGATAACAAGGAGGTCGAGAGGCAAGTACGTCAAGAAGACCGTCGAAAAAATGAAGGGCAATGAACTCTTAGAAATGATTATGAGTGGAGGAGTTTTGCCAGAAATCAATGAAGCGGCTTCTACTGAGAAAACAGAGTCTGATGATGTTCACCTTCCGGCAGCTTCAACTGAATAGACTGAGGTAGAGTCTACTCGAGTTCAGGAAACGACTGCTCTGACAACAAGCGGAGTAGCTGTTGAACCCTCAGAGATGAGGATGATCCCATTTGAGCATGGAACAAAGGGCGTTATCCAGGCATTGGATGACCAGATTGAATATTCTGAGGAAGAACCAGCCCTGGCAGAAGTTACAGAACAGCCGAAAGTTCCTGAAACTCAGGTTGAAGACAACATTTCTTTGGCCAGAGGCGATGAAGATGTGCCAACGTCCGAGCCATCAGCTGCTGATGACTTGTTGAAGAATGTTTGTACAGACATCATTCTTCGAACTGATATTCCAGAGAAGACTGAACCGGCGGTCACTACTGAGCTTGCTATCATCACTGTTCCTGAGATTCATTCACCTCAAGGAATAGATGAAGATGTGAACATCATAGATTCCAGATCAGAGACTCATCCTGAAGCTGGGGATGACAAAGAATCTGAAGAAGAAGAAGAAGCTGAAGAAGGAGATGATTGGCATGCTGGCACTTCTACTCCTTATGATGAGGATAAAGTCAGGGGGAACAGAATGGAACTCAGCCCTGAACCTGTTCAATCTCCGAACAATGCTCCAGCACCCAGTAATTCTGGAGCTGGAAGCAGCCACATGAAGCAAGTGTCGGACACCATCATGGACCGGCTACGAGAAGACGCAAGACTCCCTCAATATATCGAATATGAACCTCAGCCTGGTAGAATTTTATTTCAAATTCTATTTTTACTGTTTCTTTTTCTTTTAGATGCTGATTATTTTTTTCTTTGACTTATAGGAACTGCTGCAGCGATGAGTTCGACTCATGCTCCACTTATCCAGGCTAATGCTGATGAAGGGAGTTCACACTTGCCAACTTCTCCAGTAGCACATACTTTCGTTCCCAGGATAGAGAACATTCAAGCTTCTTCTTCAATGATGACAGCGACCCCGGGGTTTGAGACTGGATTAGCAAGAACTCTGGGAATGTATTCAGAGATCATTTACTCATATCTAGATACATACTCCAGACGTTTCTTGAAGGACGAAGCTATGCCCTTCTCTGACCTTCGAACTATGGTCAAGTTCCCGCTCATGGCTTTGCGACATGCTGGTTGCGAATCTCAGTGCATCTTTTTCAAACATCTCCTGGATGAGTTGGAAATAACTATCCGAAAATACTGGGAGACTAAGAAGGAAGACATTCATTTTTTAACGGTGGCTGAGATCAGTCAACTAGAGCGTGAAGCCCAGTCCCAGCAAGCTGCATTAGAAGCATTTCTTGCCTCTTCTTCTGAGAAATTAGTAGAAAAAGGTGAAGAAATATTAGCTACTCATCAGAGAGTAGAGCTTCTGGAGAAAGATAAAACATCCAAGGCTGAAGAGCTGAAGAAGCTGAAAGAGAAATTGGCTCGTCTCCAAGAGTGAATTGCTGTCATAGAAACAGAGCAAGCTGAGGTTATTGCTGCTTATATTTCTGAAGCTGAACGCTGTAACACTCTTCAAAAGGAGCGAGAGCAGATACAGACAAAGCAAATTGAAGAAGTCAACCGTCTCCAATCTGCTATTATCATTTTTGATGAACAAAATGTCACAGCCAAAGCAACAGAAAGAGTGCGCAAGGCTCATGAAGATAAAATGAATGCTGTTCTTAATCGTATCAGGGAGTTAATAACTCCTAATCAATGAATCTTTTTTATTTTCACTTGTATTCAATGTTTTGATTCTGAATGAAAACAAATGAGAATTCTTGATCTGATTTTTGGTTTTGTTGTTTTGGTAATGATATATTCATAGAAAATATGTTCAGAGGTAAATAATACATGACACATTTCAATAGAATAGAATATACAAACAAACTTTGTAATTCTACCGGATGATATTAAACCAGAGATGATCTTAGTTTAATACTGATTGGAAAAAATAGAATTCAGACATAAAAATATCTTTGAACTCAATTTTTCATGATCTTTAGACTCGAAAATCAAAAGACTAGATATCATTTAAAATATGATACTGACATGGATGATGAACGATGAAGAATCATAAATGTATGTGGGAAGAACGGGAAAACCGACAAATGATGGAATGAACGAATAAACCGTCAAGAATGAATGATAATGAACGGATGAACCGTCAGATGATGATGAATGAACGGGTTAACCGTCGGATGAATGTGATAAATGAACGGATGAACCGTCAGGCATTAATGAACGGGCGAACCGTCGGATGAATGTGTCGCTTCATTATTTGAAGAACTTCTGTCTATAAATATAGCAAAAATCTGACAAGAACGAACACTTCTACTCTTCAACATAAAAATGTCGTCTGAAGAAGTATCCAAGAAGGCTGAAATCGCCCCGAAGGTTCAGAAGGGCACTGAAGAACGCCCTGTCGATCCAGTTCACCCGAAGGAGGTAGAAGCAGGCGAAGGTTCGTCTGCACCCAAGCTACCACGAGATATTCTGGACTTTCTGCTTGATCCAGGAAGGACTGAAGAAGAGGAAGCCATGAGGATGGCTGCTTGTAAATTCCTTGTGGGTTCTAGCAAAGAAGTTCTCAGCTCTTTTGCTGATCACGTTTTTGAGAAGGACGGCAGTGGTCCGCGTCCAAATGTAGAGAAGGATGATAGTGATCTTCCTTAATATTATGTACTATCATTCATGATTAAAATAAAATAAAATTTTATTTATAAACATGAACTTGTCTGATGATTTACAAACTTTTACATTTATACATAATACTTTTAAGGAATTTGCCATTAATAGGCATCATAACTTTTCGACCATCCAGTTCTGAGAGTTGATAAGCTCCATTTGAGAAAACTCTGCTCACAACATAGGGACCTTCCCACTTTGCGTCGAATTTGCCTTTGCTCATATGAGTCATGGTCATAGGACGTCTGACTGTTAGAACAAGTTCTCCTTTTTGATATGCTCGAACTCTGACTTTCTTGTTAAAAGCTCTTGAGATTCTAGCTTGATAGAATTCAATATTCTGTTGAGCATATAATCGCTTTTCATCCAGAGCTTCCAACTCCTGAAGTCGAAGACGATCATTATTCTCAGTGGTAAGTTCATTAGCGATTGCTATCCTTAAAGAAGGAATTTGAATCTCTAATGGAAGAACAGCTTTGCATCTATACACCAGAGAGAAAGGTGTACATTTAGTAGCATTACGAACTGTAGTACGGTAAGCCCACAAACATTCACCGAGTTTCTCACTCCAATTACGTTTGTTGGTAGAAACAAACTTCTTTAAGAGTTTGATGATGGTCTTGTTGAAAGCTTCTGCTAATCCGTTAGCTGTCGGATTATATGCGGTAGAAGCCACATTATTGATCCGATGATCGTCACAGAATCGAGTAAATTTTTGGCTGACGAACTGTGGTCCATTATCGTGAATAATGCGACGAGGAACACCAAATCTGTAGATGACATGATGCTTGATAAAATTGATGACATTGGAAGTTTTGACTTCGGATAAAGGAATAGCTTCGGCCCATTTGGAGAAATAATCGGTTATTGCAAGAATAAACCGATGACTTTTTGATGACGGCGGATTGATCGGACCGATGATGTCCATGCCCCAAGCTTCGAAGGGCCATGATGCTGTCGTTGGATGCAGAAATTCTGAGGGTTGATGAATAAAATCCGCATGAATTTGACAAGCTTTACACTTCCTAGCATATTCGATGGCATCTGATACCATAGTAGGCCAATAATAACCCATACGTCGAATACGGTCTTGAAGTTTTGGTCCAGGTTGATGTGCTCCACAAATTCCATCATGTGCTTCACGAATAATTTGTTGGGCCTCATCACCGGCAATACATCGAAGAAGTAAACCATCATAAGCTCGACGATATAAGGTTTTTGTAGTATGATTGTAATAGAATTTGAGTGATCGTCGTCTGATAGATGCTGCTTCACTCGGATTATCTGGAAGAATATTATACAATACGAAGTCTAAGAAAGGAAGTCTCCAATCTTTATCCATATTCTGAGTCTCAGCTGAATTACTGAAGATGAATTCCATGCTAGAATCAGATGAAGATGATAATGATTTACGACTTAATCTAAATCCTCTTGTTGCATTGACATCATGAGATATTGATTCTTCAATGTCAACTGGAAGTCCTAAAGTTAGATTATTTTCGAGATGAAATAATTCTCGATTGCAGACAACAATCATTTGTTGACGTCTAATTGGAATAGCTAACACCGCCGCAAGATTAGCAAGAGCATCAGCTTCTATGTTACATGCTCGCCTAACATGCTCGATGAAGAATTCTTCAAATGAAGAAGCCATCGATATAGCCGATCTATGATAAGGAACCAGATCTTGATGGCGAACTTCATAAGTACCCCTTATCTGATTGACAATGAGTTTAGAATCTCTATACGCTTCCAAATGTTGAATATTCAGATGTTTAGCGAGTTGAAGACCGATAAGCAGTGCATTGTACTCAGCAACGTTGTTTGAATATGGTTGATCGAGAGAATAAGCTCTTTGGATAGCAAGACCTTCTGGCGATACAAGAACAATTCCAACCCCAGCGACAATGTCACCATTAGGACCTATTCTTGAAGCTCCATCAAAGAATAGACGCCAAGTAGGATCTTCTTCAGCAATTTGGTTTGAATCTAGGACTTCATCTGGGATTTCATCATAGAGTTTTGAATTCTCTGGAATTGAATGAGCAGCTAGAAAATCAGCTAAAGCTTGTCCTTTGACTGATTTCTGAGGAATATAGTGCATATCATACTGAGCAAGTAAGATTCCCCAGTTAGCCAAACGAGAATTTAAAATACTTGGTTTCTTCATCATGACTCGTATGGGATTGATCCTAAAAATGACATGAATGGTCTGGCCAATGATATAGTGTCGTGTCTTTTGGACAGCGAACATCAGGGCTAGACATTCTTTTTCGACCGGTGAATATCGAGGTTCAGCTCCGGTCATAGTACGACTGAGATAGTAAATAGCTTGTTCATGACCATTTTTATTCTTTTGAGCGAGCAATGCACCCAATGAATGACTCATTGCTCGGGTATATAGGAGGAACGGTACTCCTGAGACAGGAGGTACCAATACTGGAGGGCTCATCAGATATTATTTTATATCATCGAATGCTTTCTGACATTCATCATTCCAGACAAAAGAAACACCTTTCTTTATAAGTTTGTTGAATGGTCTGCAGCGTCCTGAAAGATTAGAGATGAATCTCCTGATATAAGCGATCCTTCCTTGAAATCCTCGTAGCTCTTTTAAGGTGCGTGGAGGACGCATCTCTTGGATGGCTTTGATCTTCTCGGGATCCACGTGTATACCTTTCGAGGTAATGATGAAGCCGAGAAATTTACCACTAGAGACGCCTAAGAAGGACTTAGTAGGGTTCATCTTTAATTAATGCTTACGCATTAGATCAAATATAGTCTTCAAATCTTGGATGTGATCCTCCTTTTGTCGACTTTTGACTGCAATATCATCAACATAGCATTCGACTATTTTCTGCAAATGTTCGTGGAATATAGTGCTCATAGCTCGTTGATAGGTTGCTCCTACATTCTTGAGACCGAATGGCATCACTGTATAACAGTATGTACCAATCGGCGTTCTGAAAGAAGTGTATTTCTCATCATCTGGAAATATTTTAATCTGATTGTACCCAGAATACCCGTCCATGAATGACATCCGTTCAAACCCACAGGTATTATCGATCATAACATCAGTAATTGGTAGAGAGAATTTGTCTTTAGGACATGCTGCATTGAGATCGCGGAAGTCTATGCATACTCTGATCTTGCCAGTCTTTTTAAGGATAGAAACTATATTAGCCACCCAATCGGGATGTTGTTCCTCTCTAATAAACCCAGAAGCCATGAGTTTATTGACTTCAGCTTCAATTGCATCCATAATGTCTGGACGAAATCGTCGCTGTTGTTGCTTGACCGGTTTAGCATTTGGCATGATGTTGAGTTTGTGAGTCGCTATATGTGGATCAAGTCCTGGCATATCTTCATAACTCCAAGCGAAGACATCGATGTATTCTCGAATAAGTTTGATCATGTCTTGCGTATCAGTTTCTGAAAGACTTTCACTAATGAATATTGGTTTGGGGGATCCCTCTTCACCAACATCTATTTGAACAAGTTTGTCTTCAGTCGGAGGTTCTTTTTGCTCGAATCGGAACTCCCATTGATTGTCTAACCTTTGGGCCCATTGTTCTGATTCAGGTGAGATTTCAAACTCATCTTCGTCTTCATCACTTTCTTCAAAACGGTCAATGGAGACCATGTTGGAAGACAGAATGTTGTAGTGGAAGTCACCGATACTTGTATCAGAATCCCAAGAGGTAGTACTAGAAGAATCAGATCGTCAGATTCGGGATCTTCATGGACAGTATTGATAAAAGGAGTAGGAGCAACATAACCTAATCCGCATTTTGTCCTCCCATATTTCAGAGGAGGAATCCGAACAGGCATTTTTCTTCCTTTTCCATTGAGGCCAGTTCTGAAGTCATAGCCCATATTTTTAATGATGTCTTTAGATTGCTGACTATAACGACGTAGTTGTAATCTTCCAGTATCATCATTTTTGTCATCATCTTCAGGGTTAGAAGGATTCTGGGGCCCTTTGTAGAAGAATATTGGAATGTCTCCTGGCTTTCTACTAGGAACCAGAAAGTATAAAGTTTGTACTGATTCTAGGAATACATCTGTATGAAAGGTCTGTACAACTCCTATGGTTATTGTTCTCAAGTCATCTAACAAATGCAAATAACTATCACTACACCAAATATGGTCTTTTACGGCTCGCAATATGTGCCGTAAAACTAAATTTACGGCTCACAGGGTCATGCTGTAAAAGCTCCAGCCGTAAAAGGGTATGAGTATTTACGGCGTACGAAAATAGGCCGTAACGAAGGTAAATACACGCCGTAAATGAAGTTGCTGGAAAACTTCGGATCTTATTTATGGCCCATAATGTAGGCTGTAAATACTAATGTTTTACGACTCGAAGTGATGGCCGTTAAAGTATTCAATTTATGGCACACATAGCAAGCCGTAAATACTCAAAACGAAACATACAAATCTCACTTTAATGGCCGTGCAAAGCAGGTCGTAAAAGCTATATGTTTATGACTCAAAATGAGGGCTGTTAAAGGGTTAATGAGTTTCATTTTTGTGGCTCACAACGCGTGTCGTGATAATGATTTTTTTTTTAATATCCAAATTTGAATAGCAACAGTTCTCACAGTATTTCCAACATAAATCAAACTAATTGCACATTTGCACATCTGCACATCTACACATCTATTGAGAGTATTTACTTCCCAACAAGTTGGAATAATACATAAACATTAATAAAATGAAGCAACATGCTAGAATCTTAACACAAAGCAAAATTGTTTAAACTATATTTCCAATATCAAGTCATTTTCTTACTACAAGACTCAATCCAAAAGCCTTTAAGCTAAAAAAAAAGAGTATGGTCTTACTACAAAAGCAAAAGTCATTGTCTTGCTACAAAAGTCATTGGCTTGCTACAAAAGTAAAATCACTTTCTCACTATAGTTGGACACTTCAAAACCTTCAAAGATAAAAGTCTTTAATCGCAGAATAACTCATTTTCTAGAAGCATGCCTCCCCTCTTCTTTAAGCTTTACCTGAAATAAAATAAGAAAACAATATTAACACAATAAAGATGGGGATGCGTTATAATATCCAACAAAGAATCTGTTGACTTGTTCAAATAAAAACAATATTAACATAATAAAGATTTTAAGGCAATACTAGTTCACATGATTTTGAATATGAACTAATAGAAAGAGACTCAAGTACAAATAAAGATTGTAAGGCACAGGAGTTGAAGCAAGAAAAAAGCCTATAGAACACCTTCTTTCAACAGTCACGAATTGTATTTCATATAACAAAAGAAGCAAAAAAAGGAGTATTTAGATAGAAATTACCTTCCATTTTCTAACAAGTTATGATGTAATTGATCGGCCATGCAATTATGCTTCCAAGTGCTTCATTCAAAAGAAAAGCTTCACGCGTTGGTCGATAGAGAGTCACTCCCTCATTACCCTCTACTACATGTCGCACAGAAACTTTCCAACATTCAGCACCAAGCGGCACATGATGTACTAGTGATTTAGGATCCCTTGATAGAATTTCACCGGTGGCAACAACTGTATTTTTGTCTAACCAACTTAGCAATTTGCATTTTGAGCCCTCCTGATTGGAATTGCGAAGAACTACATGTTCTTTCTTCTTGCTTTGTGTCGTCTCATGAACAGAATTCAGAATTGGACTTGTTTCGTTCCTTTTGCTTTGTTCATGTTATTGATAGAATGTTGACCACTTGCATTATCTTTCTGCTGTAATTAATATATGTTAAGCTTAATATATAAATACAAAAGAGTCACAATATTTAAAAGCAAATATATTGAGGTACTTACCGAATTACTTCCTCCTTTTCCGGCCATTGCAATAAAATTATTCATTTGATTTTTCAAGGCCAGAAGTTCATTTTCTAATTTATTAACTTTGTCCCTCATTTGTGTTTGTCCCTCCAACTTTGACGGAGCTGCTCCATATCCAAGCCCTCTTACTCGTCCTCGTGGATCCGGACCGAGTACCTTTGCAACAGCATCATCTCTAAAAGACGAACCATTTTCTTGTGCTTTGTATTTTTTGACCTGTTGCTGTATTACAATAGAGCAAGTAAAGAATCATGTGTCACATACATACAAGCAGAATAAACCCGAGCTTACCTCTTCATCTGTCACAAGTACACCCACACATTACACACACATACAAGCACTCACACGCCCATGCTTCTTATCCTATTGCTACTGCTACTGACCTCTACTCACTCATTTGCAAAGAGCAGAGACCTATTTAGCCTGCTGCTGCTGCATGCATTTGGCAAGGCAAGCCTTGCTTCTTTTGCAAACAAGCAGTATTTACTGCTGCCTGCAGTGCGCAAGTGCACACAGCTCTCCACTCTTCTTATTACCTACTGCTGCATCTCTTCACTTGCTGCAGCCTATCCCTATATCCCTCTCTACACAGACACATGTTTAACCCTCTAAACTGCTGCAGATAAACCAACACTCGCACACACATGAACTGGTACACACACTAATATCTGCACATGAAACCCTCTAAATTATACCTGCACAACCTCCTAACTATCCATCATATTCTCTACAATATATACAATGCATACACACATACATGGCTATAGGTAAATACACACCCACACAATATATTAGGTAATACACACAATTAACATGTGCATATGCACACTATTACATAGGTCATTGCATACGCACACACTCATCTCTCACTATCTCACAGGAAGAGACACCTGTGTCAACAGGAGGACAGGAACCCCTGCTGTCCTGTGCAGTGGGCACACTTGCATACTTGTGTAAACAGCCCAGTGCCTTCACATCTGCCTGTGTGCAGGCCTCCCTGCCCCTCCCCCTGTACTGGCTACACCTGCTTACCTCTCTCCCCCATCTGCAGTCCTACCCTGCCCTGTAACAGACCAGGCCAAGCCAAGGCTGCCTGCAGGTTTCCTTCAAACCAGCCTGTTGTTCACTGCATTCGTGTGCAGGAATGGGCCTGCATTCGCCCTCCAAATGCACAGGTGTTGTTGCACCCAGGGCCAGGTAGCCCTGCTACCCCTCTGTTGTACAATGCACAGCAGTACCTAGCCCACAAGCAGGGCAAAATCCTGCTGCCCCTGCCTACCTTCCCATTGCCTTGTTGCTATGCAACAGGGACTCAACACCCTCTCCCCTATACTGTTGTGTACATGTAGAAATAAAGAATCAGCTATATGCTCAAAATATCAAGTATCAGAGCACGGCTATATGCATATAATAAAATGATAGCAACACATTTACTGTATCTCAAAATATGGCTCAAAATATGGACTCAACTCCCTCTCCCATTGCCAATTTTACTGTATCTCCATATAATAAAATGATAGCTGAGAGACAGCTATATGCTAAAAATATCAAGTAAGAGTGTTATGTCACTCTAGCAACACATTTATCTGGGTACTTGGTAGAGTGTTCACTGACAGACATAAAATTTACAGTCAAGTTTGATTGGGAATAGAAAAGGGAACTTTCAGAAAAGGAATTAGTCAAATTTCAAGATTTGGAACTGAGGCTTCATTATTGCTGTCATAGTGTAACCAGATCACCTAAGACAATTCAATTGAAGACAGTTGAAGTCAAATATTGTGCAGTGATTAGGTGAATGCCACCATCAGCACAATTTTGAAGTTTCTTTTAGCCAGGACCTAACATTAATTTCTATAGAATTGATGTCTAGTTGGAGGATCTGGTCTGAAAGTTTCACAGACCAAAATAGACGGTACAATTGCTTGATCTATAAATAAGAATACATACAGATGGATAAAGCTCTCAAGATAAACTTTATGAAGGCAATTTGGCCATTCACTATAAGTGCAGTCCTCCAAAAATGTCAAACATGTGCCAAAAGGAGTCCGTGTTCCGATAGTATTTAGGAACCTGTTAATGTATGAAATAGGAGCTGTATACCCTGGCCTTTCAGTCTCATTTTTCTCTTCTGACTTCTTTATTTTACATGCATGACATGCCCTTACTTGTTTAGTAGAAACTATTATTGATTCTAGTGTCTTTTAATACATTCTGATCGGCATGCAGGTTTCATTAGCACCGCTTGCTGTGTGAAATCAAATACAACTGATCCACAAACCACAATAGCATATATATCAGATGATTATCTCCTTGACAATGTCGGAATATGCAAAAATGTTGCTTATTCTACCATAACTGGCTATTCTGATAAGACTGCTCGGGTCTTTGGAAATGACAATCACACTAGGTGGTGCTACACCTGCTTACCTCTCTCCCCCATCTGCAGTCCTACCCTGTCCTGCAACAGACCAGGCCAAGCCAAGGCTGCCTGCAGGTTTCCTCCAAACCAGCCTGCTGTTCACTGCATTCGTGTGCAGGAATGGGCCTGCATTCGCCCTCCAAATGCACAGGTGTTGTTGCACCCAGGGCCAGGTAGCCCTACTACCCCTCTGTTGTGCAATGCACAGCAGTACCTAGCCCACAAGCAGGGCAAAATCCTGCTGCCCCTGCCTACCTTCACATTGCCTTGTTGCTATGCAACAGGGACTCAACACCCTCTCCCCTATACTGTTGTGTACATGTAGAAATAAAGAATCAGCTATATGCTCAAAATATCAAGTATCAGAGCACGGCTATATGCATATAATAAAATGATAGCAACACATTTACTGTATCTCAAAATATGGCTCAAAATATGGACTCAACTCCCTCTCCCATTGCCAATTTTACTGTATCTCCATATAATAAAATGATAGCTGAGAGACAGCTATATGCAAATATTTGCCTGGTGAGAGGGATTGGCAATGCTTACATATCAAAGTTGGAGTTGAGGCCAATAAATGATGGTACTTACCTTCATGGCAGCAAGTCTTCCATACTGAAGTTGATAAGTCGTGTCGATCTTGGAAATGAGGATTTTGCTTACAGGTATTCTTTCCTGCTATATTTCTAAGCATGCTATGTACTTCAGACAACAGTTGCTAGAACAGGTTACTAATTTAATGTTCGGTCCTGTTTGAGATGTTCAGATATCCAATTGATCTGGCCGACCGCATTTGGGAGACGGGAACATATATTACAGGGAGTACTAGCCTAAGTTCATCTAAGATTAGAAAGCTAATCTGCAGGTATGTAGCAGAATTAATGGAAGATTAGAAAGCTTGATAAATGTGTTGGTAGAGTGTTCACTGACAGGCAAAGAAGTGGCCTGCAAATAGGTTCAAGTAGCAAGCAGGCAAAATACTGTGAAATCAAGTTCAAGCTCAATATGCCATTTCCAATAAGCTTCAAAGACAACAGTCTATGCAACAGAAAAATGAAGTATACATACCACTATTTCATGATCCTCAACTTCTTCTTCATCATCATTATTCTTCTTTTTTGCTTTATACCCACGAATCCAAACGTCAGACCTTGATATTGAATCCGGTGTCTCACTTTGTTGTCTCTACAAAAGAAAATTTTATTTGTCATATCAACAAATTAAGTGATCACCAATAGAGATTCAATAATTTGCCTTACCATCTCATCCTCTAGCCGTGCAAATCCTTTACGACTCGTTCTGTGCACTAGAGTTTGTTTTGCTCGCATTTCTTTATACTTTTTATTTAACGCCTACAAAATATTCACAATTCAAGGATATATGCAAAAAAACAGCAGTATAAGTAAAAAAAAACAGCATTATTTACAATAAATGCAGTATTTGGATTACTGCAATACATAAGACACAAATTAGTGCATTATTTTTATATAATAAAATTAATTAATGTAGTACTTCCATTGTATAAATTAAGGACTCACCAAATGTTGTGGATTGGTCCGTTTTTTGATAAAAGCTTGCCAAACTTCCATGGATTCTACACTGTCAGGTTTCAAGAGGGTAGCAGCACGTTTCAGGCCAACCAACTTGGCTTGGTCCATCACTTTATTTACCAGCGAACTCCGGTAATCCCTCTAATGTTTTCTTAGCTTTCCAAATGTATACTTTTTATAACATTCAGCAAAACTAAACTTTTGCTACAAAATAAAATGAACAATTGTATTAGAAATATATCTAACAAAATGTAAATTTGATACTTACAGAAAATACTACCATAATGTGCTCCCATATTTGCATGACAAACTCATCAGTAAGATCGCTCCAATTGTTAAGTGTCACTGGTATTAACTCTCTAGCTGTGATTCCAAGAAAAGAAGAAAATTTTGCTGCATTCTCTCTAAACGGTTGGCCTATTTCATTGAACTCGACTTCAAGACGGGTCCCCTTTCCTTTTCCTTTGGTAAAATATAAAACTTTTGCCTTCCCTCTGGGTTTTAAGTTTGAAGCCTTTGGATTTTGGGGGGATTGAACTTCTGGAAAATCAGTGGTTGGAGAATTAGAATCTCCATTTGATATTCCTTTAGGTTGATTCTCATCTTGAATGGTTGCGGCTGCTGCAATTATTTGTTGCTTTTTTGTAAACCTTGCTCTCTTTTTTGAAGGCTTCACATAGAAAAATGTTTGCAACAGTTATGCTTAAAAAATATGACCAAAATGATAAACATACACATGACAGAAAATATATACAAAAAGGATGCTTACCTCGACACCACTCATGATTTATGATGGTTGACTCTGAAAATAAAATTAAAAATTAGTATTAGTATTCAAATCTATCTCATGAAACATAAAAATAATAAACAACATCATCATTGCAACAATTACCAATTCATCCAAGACCTCATAGTCCTTTCTTTCAAAATCTTCATCATTAAGATTAAGATTGGAGACATCTAATGGAGCATATGGTATGCAATCATTCCCATTAGTGTCACACTCATAAACTCCTCTTCGTGGTGCTTTAAGTACCACATACCAATTTGAAGTATCATCGTGTCTGGAATAAAAGACTTGGTTTGCTTGTGAGGCAAATATAAAAGGATCATTCTCAAATTGATGCTGACCTTCATGAAGGTTAACTAATGTAAAACACTCTTCAAATTTGACACCACTTCCTATGTTTGCCCAATCACAATGAAATATAGGGAGTTTAAACTTGTGATAGTCCAACAGAATTATATCTCTTATGACACCATAGAACACAATCTTTCCACTGACATGTGACATATCTCTTGCACTTGATCGACACATTGTCTCTGCTTCAAGAGAAACACCAGAGTTTTGTGTGCAATTTTTAACATATCTTGTATGGAATCGATTTCCATTGATAATATAACCTGAATAGGATTCAACATATGGTTTAGGTCGGCACCCTATCCACTTTACAAGGTCTGACATGTTACTAGCATCTCCAACCTTGACTTTATTTGCTAACCATGCACTAAATGTGTCTCTATG
Source organism: Iris pallida (assembly GCA_029216955.1). Taxonomy (NCBI): domain Eukaryota; kingdom Viridiplantae; phylum Streptophyta; class Magnoliopsida; order Asparagales; family Iridaceae; genus Iris; species Iris pallida. The sequence goes on from JANAVB010001800.1 coordinate 1,511,592, forward strand.
CCTCTTTCTTAAAAGACTTTCGTTCCCACGAAGTCGTATATCAGAAAATCGAAGCTCCTCTATGTGCATTCTGGATAAAAGACCATGGTGAATAAAGTTATAAACTGCAAATAAAAACAAACTAAAACCACCAAAGAGATACTTAAATTACTGTAGCACATATACATTAGAAACTTACTCTCTATATGGTTCAACTTCTGCTGTATTCTCTAGGACATACAAATGAGCAACTTCAAACATGTTAGGAGACAATTCCTTCAATTTAGCCTCACCTAACGGTCTTCCTTCTAATATATTTCCATCTTTATATTCTTCATATCGGCTCTTTTGAGCACCTACTTGTGCTGCTTGATTTATGTAAGGAGCACAAAAACTTGTGCACTCTTCTGCATTATACTTTTCAACTATACAACCTTCTGGATTTGAACGATTTTTCACAAAACCTTTCAGTACTTTCATATACCTATTTCAAAATGTAAGTTTAACAAATTAATAATAACTAATTCGATCAATAATTAAACCAAAGAACTGTTTATATAGAAGAGTAAATATTGGAGTCACCTTTCAAATGGGTACATCCAACGAAAATGAACCGGTCCAGCTATTAGTGCTTCTCGAACCAAGTGAATAGTAAGGTGAACCATAATGTCAAAAAATGATGGAGGAAAAAACCTTTCAAGCATACACAGAGTCTCTGCAATGTGGTCTTCAAGTAATTCCAAATTATTTTTATCAAGCTCTCTTTGACATAGGCAATTAAAAAAAGCACATAATCTGAAAATTGCAATCCTCGGCCCCTTGTCAAATAGTCCCCTTAATGCTACTGACAAAACTTGTTGCATTAGCACATGACAATCATGGGACTTGAGCCCATAAATTTTGCAATCTTTTAGTGATACATGACTTGCAATGTTGGAGCTATAACCATCTGGCAATCTCAACTCAGATAGTCTTTTACAAAATATTTTTTTCTCATTTTTTGACAACACATATGGTGCTTTCTTATAACCAGAGTCATCATCTTTATTCGGATGCAATGACTTTCTAATTCCCATGTGTTTTAAATCTTCACGAGACTTTAAGCCATCCTTTGTTTTGCCTCTAATATTCAATAGAGTGCCTATTATACTCTCGCAAATATTTTTCTCAACATGCATCACATCCAAATTGTGCCGCAACAGTAATGACTACAAAAAGGACCAAATAGAAAGATGTTAAATTCTACAAACAAATTTAAAAGCAAACAAGCTTATTGTTTAAAACAAAAATATATAAAGCAAAAAAGACAAACCTCCCAATATGGTAGTTCGAAAAAGATTGATTTATTTTTCCATACTGATTGAGGTTCTACGACGTTATGCTCTTCGTTTTCATCCTCTCTATTCCTTTTCTTTGTCTTCTTTTTCTTAGCCTTCCCACAGTCATTTTCTATATCTCTGATCACTTGAAATACTTCTGAACCAGTTAAAATTCGAGGCTTTCGACCATGTTCTTCAGTCCCATCAAACCAAGATTTCTTTACCCGAAATGGATGATTGTAAGCTAGAAATCTTCGGTGGCCCATGAACGCGTATTTGTGGCTATTTTTCAACCATTTTGAGCATGTCTCAATTCCACAAGCAGGACATCCTTTACTGGATTTAACAGCATACCCGGACAGATTGCCATAAGCAGGAAAATCGTTTATTGTCCACATCAAAACAGCTCTCAAATTAAATGTGGATTGAGTAAATGCATCATAAACACTTACTCCATTCATCCACATCTCTTTCAAATCATCTATAAGAGGTGCTAGGTACACATCAATATCATTTCCTGGTTGTTTTGGCCCAGGAATGAGTAGTATCAACATTAAATTTTCTTTTGTCATGCATAACCATGGAGGAAGATTATATGTGACCAAAATTACAGGCCAACAACTATGTCTAGAGCTAAGATCACCAAAAGGATTAAATCCATCTGAAGAAAGGCCAAGTCTAAGATTACGAGAATCAGATGCAAAAGAGGGCCACTTATCATCTATTCTATTCCATGCCAAAGAGTCAACTGGATGTCGCATAATGCCATCATGACTTTTGTTTGAGTAGTGCCATGTTAATTGTTCACTCTTTTCAGCTGACTTAAACAATCTTCTAAATCTTGGAATAATAGGAAAGTACCTTAATACTTTTGCCGGAACTCCCTTCCTTATCTTTTTGGTTCGCTCATTGATTTTCCAACGAGAAGAACCACACTGCGGACAAGTCTCAATATGCTCTAGATCTTTCCGAAACAAGCAACAGTCATTCTCACATGCGTGTATCTTCTCATAACCTAGATCAAAAGTATTAAATAACTTTTTGGCTGAGTAGAAGCTATCCGGAAGTATGTTATCAACTGGTAGCAAATCATGAACAATCTTGAGAACATCATCAAATGCGTTGTCAGACATGCGGTGTCGAGCCTTGGCCTTGCATAACATAAGTGTTGCAGACATCTTAGTGTGTGTTGATCCTGAATATAAAGGTAGTTCTGCCTCTTCGATGAGTTTTTCAAACTCTTCGTTTCTTGTTTCATCTATATGATTCATGTCATCATCTTGGAAATATGCATCTCTAAACATTTTATACGATGATAGAATTTCATCGTTTTCAGTTTCTTCTACTGTGACTGGTTTTTCTCTATGAAAAATCCATGTAGTGTAAGTAGGATCAATTCCAGCATAAATTAGATGGTCGTATACTACATCAAAATGATGGTATCTTAAGTTTAAACACTGGATGCAAGGACATTGGATCTTATTTGGATAACCCTTATTTTCTTGAACCTTATCTACAAACTTTCGTGCTCCCTCCCGATATGCTTGTGATGGTCTAAAAAAAAGGAAAACCAAGTTGTCACTAATTAGAAACCAGATATGTATGTGATATTAAAATTTGTACAGTGTAGGACTTCGGAATTCACCTTGGCATACGAGTCCATTCTTTATCCATAATGGACGATTGTCTTACAATGACAATACTGTGAAATTATGGACATAAGACATAAAAAATTTAGATTAACACCAAGTAAAGAAGAAAATAGCATTTATAATCAATGTCAACAAAAATCAACTCCTGAAGTTACTCAACAAAAATCAACTCCTGAAATTATGGACTTAAGAAATCTCTTTTTTTTAAATGTTAAGATTCATGCAAACATGTGACAGAGCCAAAAATTACCGAAAATCATCCAAAAAATTTATCAAAATAAATGCAAAAAATTGGACCTAAGATTGAAACTTTGGCATTAGCTTAAAGTATAGATCATGTAAATAATATTAAACTGCAATGTAATCTGAAGTACTAGATTGAAACTCTGGAACTACTAGATTGAAACTATCGACATCTACAGGGGATAAAGCATTATATCAATAAAGTGAACTATCGACATCTATAAAGTGCAATATAATATGAAGTACTAGATTGAAACTCTGGCATTAGCTTAAAGTATAGATCATGTAAATAATATTAAACTGTCAATAACAAATTACACATCTTAAAGCATAATCACCAAAAATAATGTAAATAGAGTGGTACTGCTGGATTAGAGAAACAATCAACTTGATTCTAGAAAACTTCTATTCCTGTAGACATGATATTTCCAAAATCATGTGATCTAGAGAAATCTGGTACATACCCTTTCTACATATTACATAGAGTCATAGACATAATTATCAAAAAAAAATATACGTATCCTCATCCTAAAATTTTCAAAAATTTGCGTATTACTTATCCCGCATCATGTCGTATCACGAATCGTCCAGGTGCTTCTTAGACCAAGACAAACTATAGGTGAGCCTGACAAGGAACATAAACTAGATAAGTGGAAAGAGTGCACAACAGGTATAGACTCTTGTAAGGACATCTTCCATAGAATCATGCACAAGAAAGTATACAAGTTTTTGAGTTACAACAAAGCAATAATCTTGCAGTTTTACTTCCTATTTATTTCTTCAATGTGACTTCTTTGAAGGTTTCTCTCCTTCTACCTCAACGTTCAGAGACTTGTAGTCAAAGACTAGAAAGGAATAGCAGAATCTTAAATCAAACAACAAAAAGATTGCATCTCATAAAAATTGATGTGTCCTGTTAGGTGTAGTTCAGGTTAGCTCACAGAACAACTAGGGCTTTTGATTCCTTTCTACCTCTCATTGAGAAGGAATAGAGCTTAGCTTCTAGATCGAGGACCAAAGCCGATGGCTTCTATGAGGAATTGCATCGAACACCTACTAATTAGGTAAACTCGCCGGTGAAGACTCGTCGACAAAGACGATCTTCCCAGAGAAGGAATCAAGGGTCGTAGATAAAGAGACTCGTCGAGAAGGACGATCTTCACCGATGAAGACTCGTCGAGTAAGACGATCTTCGTCGATGAAGACTCGTCGAGAAAGAGGAAGACTAGTCGATAAAGACTCCTTACCGGAAAAGGAAGCGTTCGCTTGCGATCGTCCACCGCCAAGAATTTGAAGCCGCCAAGTTTCTTCCAGAATAGGGTTTTGACAAACCCTTTTGTACGCTTTTGGTTTGGCGGATGAAAATAGAGAGGAGGGAAACTTTTCCCTTTCGCGGGAAGGCAAGATTGGGCGCGGATGAAAATCTGAAGAAAGGGTTTTTTTTTTTTAAAAACTCTTTTGTACTCTTTTAGTGTTTTGGGTTCTCAAAACACTAGTCTTTTATTTGGAGCAATTAATTAATTATTAATAACTATAGGTGGGATGTGATTTATGGCAAGATTGGCAGGCCGTGCAAGTCCATCTAATTTACGGCCTACATTTGCAGGCCACAAAATGATGTGATAACCTTATATATTTACGGCTTGCATAAATACTGGTCATAAATGATAATATTTAACGGCCCTAAAAATGCATGTCGTATTAAAAAGCGAAAAAAGGAGAATTTACGGCTCGCATTTATCGCGTGCCGTAATATTATATCATTTACGGCCTGCATCCAACGCACGCCGTAAATGAGAGGCCATAAAAGCCCAAATTTGGTGTAGTGTATGAACATGATTACACACATCAATATACTGCAAAGATGGAGACTTTTTATTAAATTTAAAAGCAGCAGTATTTACATTGGGAGAAGGCTGAGCCTTAAAAATCTTAGCCAAATCAATGACTAAAGGGGGAGAAGAAGAACGAGAGGAAGTTTTGTTTCGATTAAGATCGATAACAAATGGCTCAGAAGAGGTGAGCTCCCTTGAAGCTTGAGATGGAAGAGTAGTCCGCCCTCCAACAGGGATTACTAGAGTATCTTGTTTTATATGTGTAGATACAGGAACCGTAGTACGCCCACTGACAGGAATGATCAGTGTATCTTGAGTAGACGACTGAGGAAATGGAGAGATCCATCCGCTCACTGGAATAATGAAAGAACCTTCTCCAGAGGGTTTAGGAGATTGTTGCTGAGTAATTCGACCTTTAACAGGAATTATCAAGGTCTCACTTTACGGATCCTCTTTCTCCATAGCTTGTGTCACCCTTGTATACTCTTCTTTGTACATCCGGGAATCATTGAAATAAGCTTCAACCCCATAGAAAGGATTTATATCAGCAACTTCCTTTTGTACTCTTCTATTGCTGTCAATGTATTTAAAACACTGATGAAGAGTAGAGGCACCACATTATTTTCATGAAGAAAGGGCCTCCCCAGAAGAAGATTATAAGATCCCACGATCTCGATCACATAGAAAGTGACTTTGGATCTGAAATCGCCTATCTGAAGTTTCAGATGAATTTTTCCCAAAGGCTCGCTTCGGCTTTGATTGAATCCCAGGATAGGAGTAACCGTCTTGGAAAGCTTGTGAAGAAGGATTTTTAGTTCATCCAATAGACTCTTTGGCATTATACTTATAGTAGACCCGGGATCAATGAGGATACGATCTATCTTCATCGTATCGATATAACCGGTGTAGTAGAGAGGCCGATCATGTCGATTATCCTCCAGTAGCATATCATCTTGTGTAAAGGTGATATTTGGGATAATCTCCAATACACTATTGCAATGTAAACAAGTGGCAGGTTCTTCGTCTGGCTTCTTTAATTGTGCAAGACAAGAGTCAGCCTGAAGAAGTGCTTCACTTAACGTCTTCCGAGTCTCTTTAGAAAGACGTAGAAGTTCAAAGAGGGACATTCTAGCTGGAGTATTAGCAAGTTGAGCTAGAATGTCGAAGTTATAAGGCTTCTGAAGCCCATGAGGAGGGGACTTCTTGATTGGCTTATCAAATCGAGCCTGTTGTTTGCCTTTCTCAAGACCTGTGGGTTTGGAAAGAGTAGGTACAACCGGTGCAGTTGAAGGAACAGGTGCTGTGGATGATTCTTCCTCAATAGGAACATCAGGAGCATCTTTGTCAGCAGGAGGGATATCAGGAGTATCTTCAGGACTCTTGGAATCCTTTAGATAAGGTTTCCCCGTTCTAGTAGCACCAGCAAGTGCTTCTTCCTTATCTTTCGGCTCTGTGTCGGGAGTAGATCCGAAAGAAGTCATATGACATGATTTAGTTTTCCCATCCTTCTTAAATTTTCGGGAAGTAGTCTTTTGAAGGGGAGGAGATTCAAAATCTGCTACCATATCAGGATGAATCCATATAATTTCTCCTGTATCCATAGTGATTGGTACTAATCCTTTAGACTGTGGAGGAGGATGTAACACCCAGTTTTCTGAAATTGGGGTATTTTTTGAAAAATTATTATTTTATTATTTATTAATGGTGTTTAGGGCATGATATGATTTATGGTGATTTCTAGTGTAATTAGAACCATCTTCTAAGTCATGCTAAGTCATGACTTATGACTTTGTGATTTTGTTAGTATAACTTAGTGTAAACCCTAGTTTTCCTTAACCTAGAAGTTGCTATGACCATGTGAGCTTAGCCATAGGCTTAGAACATCAAATTAGTGACTTTTGGCCAAAAGGGTATTTTGGTAATTTACTAGACTTTATTTGAGATTATGTGATTTTTAATATTATTTAATCATGGTTAAGTACCATGATTAGTCCCTAACCTATCCTACCCTAATCTAGAGGTTAGCTACTAATCTAGAAGCTTTAGGATGGATAAAGCAATGAAAATATCTAGATATTACTTTATGGATATTTTGCTTGAAACCCTCAAAATATCTCACCCTTTTTCACAAAAGTCTTGCCTTAACCATGAAGGAAAGGGCAAGGACACCCCCCCATGCCATGGCCGGCCAAGGACCCCCCCTAGCAGCCACACTTTCTATTTAACCCATCAAAATCATTCATGAACATCTTTACATGAATTTAATCCTAGAAAAATCCTATTTCCTTCAAACACCCACAACTTGATCAATATTGATCCAAATTCACTCTAGTCTTTTGCATTGGGACCCTACAACATCAAGAGTGCTAAGGGAAGCTAGCAATCAAGAATTTGGGAGCTTTGGACATCACCAAGTTGAAGGAAGCACACCCCCTCTTTATTAATTTTTCATTGGATTTGCACAAATAGATAAATGCCCTCAAACCTAGTTAATATCCTGTTTTTTTTCATAAATGCATGCATATAGGACTACCCTAACTGTGGGTCAAGTTTGGTAGGATTTAGAGTTGGTTTGGTGTCCGTATCGGACACGTATCCTAGCCTATACACCCTTGTTTGGTGAAATGCCACAGAGGATCTGTTTTTGATAAAATGTAAAACAAATTATATTTTCTGGTAGCCCTAGACTTCTAGGTCACAACCCTAACTTACTGGACACATTTTCGAGTCGTGTCCGTGTCCAAAATGGACACGAACTCACTGCACGATACACGCGCACAGTGCCCTGCTACCACACCCTTCGTGCGCACTGCACAGGCCACTAGGACACACCAAAATTGGTGGACATGAGGGGGCAATGTCTGCGAACATGCCCCCAAAGTTTCACGACGTGTCGTTTTGTATCGGACACGAAATCGGGGCCGCACTGGCTACACACGCGCACAGTCCAGTCGAAAATTCGACTTAGACATGCGACTCGTGTCGCATGGACACGAGTCGAGGATACCTCGTGTTTGCACGAGTGTATAGCCCTACACGTGGGCTACACGTGGGCATGACCACGAGGCCCCACGTGGCTCGTGTCGTGTCCACGAGGCGTGTGCATCTCTGTACGACGCAGTAAAAATTGCGCGTATCAGTGAGTTTCCTCGACTGATACGGCTCTCGTGTCGACGTTGTAGGACACGTGGACACGTAACAGTGTGTCCGTCGTGTAGCCCTATATGTGGGCTACACGTGTGTGTGACCACGAGACGTGTCATGTCTCGTGGTGTGTCCACGAGACACGTGAACACGTGCACGACGCTGTATACGTGTTTGTGTATCCTAGTTTACCCGAGTGGAGTTTTAGAGTATTTGGACACGCCGTGTCGTGTCGTGGTGGTCTGCCATTGACACACATGACACGTATATGTGTGGGGCATCAGTTACCAACCTAGGGATTCGAGCCATAGCTCGGTTTTGACTGTGTAAATCGAGTTACCTACTTTCCTATGCACTGTGCACTTAATTCCAATTTTTGGGATTTTTCCCAGTTTTGCAAAAACGAATTTCAAATCTATTTTGATTATAATATATGCATGTATATGTGTATTTCAGTGTTGTATACATATGTATATGTATATATGTGTGTGTATGTGAGTTTTTAGGGTGTGTACATGTGTATAAAGGTGTATATACATGTATGTGTATTGTAGGTGTGTGTGCGTGCATTTTGTGTATTGTTGGGGGCTGGTTTCATGTCTCAGGAAATCTGAAACTTTTCCCCCCCATTCCTGTCCTGCCATTCCCTCTCTCTCACTGTCCCTCTCTCTTTCAGTCTCTCTCTCTCTCTCACTCTATGTCTCTCTCTCACTTTCCTCTCTCTATATATATGTTTATATATATAGGTTTAGTCTATATATATATATATATATATATATATATATATATATATATATATATATATATATATATATATATATATATATATATATATATATATATATATATATATATATATATATATATATATATTTGTAATAGGATTATATATAGTGTGTCTATATATAGATACTAGGGTGTATGGAAATTACATAGGCTATAGGCCTATGTGGTTGTTGTATATATATATATATATATATATTTTTTTTTTTTTCAATCGGACAGAAAGCAGAAACCGAACAAGCAAACAAAACACTGGGCCAACCCAGACCAAACGGCCCAGTCCAAACGCAAAAGAGCAACCCAGAACACAAAATTTCAAAAAATCGAAATTTCGAAAAGAGCGGGCCACGCGCTGGACCCGAGGGGGTCTGACCGCACAGCGCGGGACCCGAGGCCGCCCACACAGTCCACGTGCTAACCCCGAGACACGAGACCCGAAGGGGAGCCACGTGTCCCGCAGGCGCACAGCCCGAGGAAGGCCACAACCCGAGGACGCGACGCGCCACCGCGGCTAGGACTCCGACGGAGGGGGCAGGAGCTCCGGGGGGTTCCTCTCCGGCGATTGAGGGAGGGCGGAGGAGGGGGGAGGGAGGAGGCGCTGGAGACGGGCGCCGCTGGAAGGAGCAGGCGGGAGGACGACGGGGGAGCCGACGGGCCTCGCGGCGGAGGAGCCGAAGGCTGGGGCGGGAAGCGGCGAGCCTGGCTGCCGCGCGCACGCCAGCAGAAGAGGGGGGGGAAGATGTCGTCGCCGAAGAGCTACGGCAGCCGGGGGGAGAGGAATAGCCCGGCGCGTAGAACGGGGATGAGGAGGGCGGACTGACGAGGTCGACGAGCTGACGAGGAGGGGGGATAGTAGGCGGGGACGGCGGAGGGGAGTCACTGCGCTGGGGGGGAGGACCGACGAGGAGCAAGCGGACCGGCCGGAGGCCCTAGGCTGCGCCCCTGGGGAAGAAATGCTCCCCCTACGCCGAGGCGGAGGGGGGATAGGCACCTCCCAGGGCGGAGGCGAGCCACTCGAGCGCTTTCGACTGGGTAGGGAGAGCGGTCCAGCGCCACTGAAGGGAGGAGGGGTCCTGGGAGGCCCAGAACCACCGACGGGTGGCGGGGTCTTGATAGTAGGACCCCGCCGCCGCCGAGGAGACGGGGGCAGCAGCGGAAGCCTGGACGGCGGGCAGGAGAGGGGGTTCCGCGATCGAAGAGGCCGGAAGCGCTGCGGGGGTTGGCTCTTGGGGGAAGGCCGCCGCTGGGAGATGCTCGGAGGCAAGGGGGGCATACGAGACGGGGAGCGCCGGAGGGGGAGCCCAGGCGGGTGGAGCACAAGCGGGAGACTAGGGAGAGCCTCCGCTGGGGTGGAGGGAACTCGGTCCTGGGAAGAAGGGGGGAGCGGTCCGGGCGACTTGGAGGGAGGCTCCGGAAGGCCAAGCGCCAGGGGAGGAGGAGGTGGATCCGGGGCGGTGGATGCGGGGGAAGGGGCATCGACCGCCGCGGGGGGCAGCGCGGTGGCGGAGGGGCCAGGGCCGAGGAGTGAGGGGGCCGAAGAAACCGGAGGGCGCCGGCGGCTCCGCGGAAGGAGGGAGGAGGGAGGGGGGCCTCCGCACCACGGGCAGCCGCCGGGAGATGGGGCGCCCCACGGGAAGAGCGGCTGAGCGAACTCCGGCCATCCGCCGAGATCGGGGTGGCCGAGGAGAGCGGGAGACCCGCGGGGATGAGGGTGGTTAAGGACGGCAGTCGGCCCCTTCCCGAGAGCGCGGGGGGGGGGGGGGGTGCTCGAAGCTCGGGTGAGCTCCGCCGAGAGGGAGCCAAGCCCAGACCATTCTCCTATATATATATATATATATATATATATATATATATATATATATATATATATATATATATATATATATATATATATATATTTGTATAGATAACATATATATAGTTAGGCATATATAGATATATATATAGGTAGTAAATAGACATGGGTATATCTATATATAGATATATATATATATATATATATATATATATATATATATATATATATATATATATATATATATATATATGTATGACTTCCAAGTATAGGTTTATATAGAAACCTATGACACATAGCCTATAGGCCTAAGTAGTATATTGTATATATATATATGTAAGTCATATGTATATATTGTATAAGGTAGATACCTATATGGTATTAGCCTATGGTATTCATTTATGAGCCTATGGCTAGTAAGTCTTGATTTGACCAATAAGCCTAGTAGACCTAGGTTGACTAGAGTGTTTGACCATATGTTGACCATTGGTCAAGATTAACCTAATTACCTTGTTGATTAGTCTATGATTGACCAAAACCCTAGTTAGACTAAGGCTTGACCCTATATGGACCCAAGTAACTAGAGTTGACTAGTTTGACCATATTAGCTAGTATTTAACTACTAGACCTAGGTTGACCAAAATGTTGACCATAGTTGGCCAAAGTCAACTATAGGTCAGACCTTGACCTAATTAACCTAGAAATGACTTAGAAGGACTTAATGACTAAGGTTTGACTAAACCCTAGATTATTAACTAATTTGGTTAGGTTTGACCTATATGTGAGTGCCCTAAGTATATAAGGGTATTTATGTGACTTGGGTTATATGAATAGTTACCCGTCAACTAAGATATGTATGGGGTTAAGTGAGATACTTAGAGTTGAGTCGTGACTTGAGATGGAATATGGGATTAGCTTGAATGTAGGATTAAGGTTGGTATTATATATATATGTATTTATATGTGGTATACTTGTATAGGTATTGGTTATACCTTAACCTTGTGGTGTAGTACCTTAGATAGTCTAGATTGACCTAGCTTGACCATATTGACTAGTATTTGACTAGTCTGACCATTGATTGACTAAACCCTAGATAACTTGACTAGTTTGACTAGAATATTGACCAAGAGTTGACTTTAACCTAGATTTGACTAATCTTGACATGTTTGACCTTGTTTGACTTTATTTGACTTAGTTTGATTCCCTGTGACCTAGTATGACTTCCTGTGACCTAGTTTGACTATTAAGTTGACCAAGAGTTGACTTTTGACCAGATTGACCTAGAATTATGTAGTATGCATCGTATACTTTATTTTTACCATTGTGGATACATTGTGACTTGTATTGCTCTGATTAGGAGCCATACACCTCTCCTCAGACAGTATATCCTCTTCAGACATTCAGTTATCAGGCGAGTACATTCTCTGACCGTTTCATACTTGTTCAGGCTTTACTTCTCGCTCTAGATTACTTTACTTGATGCTGTCACGTTGGTAACACGGATTGGTACTATATGGATCTTTACATGAGATGTTATCCCCCTCGGGAGCATCGGGTACTTCATGTTACGTGTGTTTCACTTTCATCATGTACTCCTGTGCTTCCATCATGCATGTATACTCATGTGATCATATACTCTCATGTTCACTGAGCTCTCATGTATAACTTCACGTATACTCATTTATGAGCCTCATCTGAAGTAATCATGTATAATAACGTAACTTGTCTAGATCCTTGTGTATTGATTGGGGAAACGGGGGAGTAGAAGTAGACATGTGAATAATTCCAAAGTAGTGTAATCATGTACAAACTCAGTAGTGTAATCATGTATAAATTCTAGCCATTCACATGCCTATCTTGTACTCTACATCATTAGTCACTTATAGTTCTCTATATACAGTAGATATTTTATTACAGCTATCTCTTTTACAGCGTATATTTCCTTTCAGTATTTCCTGTATCTTACTCTATTGCCTGTATCGTATTTCCTAACCTGTTATGAACTGTGTGAGATGTATTGTGCTCGTTCCTGTCCTGACTGGACCTGTTGAAAATATTACAGAGGATGAGGATGAGGCCCTGGTGTCTACTTATTATGGAGCAGGACTAGATGATACTTATGTTGTGGACCCTCAGCAGGATCCACCTGCAGCTGAGGATGTTGCCCCAGTAGTCTAGGCTAGTTTAGCTAGACAGTCTTTTATGTATTATCTTTTTGTCTCACATTCTGAGTTATATTTTGAGATGTTGAGATGTACAGACTCTTAGACTTATTTTGTACATTGAGTTGACATTCTGGTGTTATGTTATCCTAGATACTTGGACATTTTCATCTATTCTACTGTTCTCTTTGAGTTACTGTCTATCTATCTATCTTTCATTCTTCTACCCTAGATGTGATTGAGATGTATATTGTTATGTCACCTCCATTCGGAGAGTATAAACTGTACAGGTATTTTATATTGTTAGATGATTGACCTAGGACAGCGTTCTACCCGCCGACACTGCGGCGTAGGCTGGACGTACCCACTTCTCGTGCCCTTACCCTAGGGTGTGGGTCGTGACACGTTTTTAGTGGTGGCCCATGCAGGTCGAGTTTATGTAGTGATATTCGAACTAGAGTATCACTACAGCCTGTGATAGGATTTGAGGAATAGGCTTAGTGAGAGAGGATACTCAATTACTGTTAGGATACTTTGAGAGATTCCTGGGATGACCCTTGAGAATCTCATTTGAAATTTCGATTTAAACTCCTTTTCCCTTGATTGAATTTGATTTTGGAGGATTCACTGTAGAACTTTGAATCCTGGTGTTAGTTGATGATTTTAAAATTTTTGTAGTTGTTGATTTTAATTTCTTTGTGTTAGATTAATATCTTTTATTTTAAGGTACTCAATCACATTTATGAGAAAATTCTCATCTGTTTCTTGCCATCTAATCCTCTTGCTAATTGCTTTCCATTGAAATGAACTGTCCCCTCTATTTTTGCATCTTGCTCAACTCTTTCTACTAAACTATGTGACTGTATCCCAAACCTGACTTACTCGACATTTCCTCAAATAAAGACTTTATTGAGACCTTCTAACCTTGACCCTTGATTTGATCGAACCCTAACTATAATCATCTAGTAGCCTATCTATCCCTAGGACTGTGTTCCTAAATTATTTACTGGATTCCTAATTAATTTTATTCCATGGGTTAATTTGATCTTCTTTAACTTTTGCATCAATTATCACGTCTTGAACTCCCACTTTCTATTTTTTGATCATTGGACGTCCTTTACCGTGACTTAGATATTCAGAGTATAACACTAGTTGTTACCTCCCAACAAACTTCACATGTAAGACCAAGACTAGTCTACCTTCATGTAGGTATTCCATGTCCTACTGAAACCCGTCTCCTTGTACTCTATTTTCTTGACATAATTTTCTGGTCAAATGGCTAAACTATAACCTCTACCGTGATACTAAATTTATTCTTATTTCAATTAGAAATCCACCTTGGTTCAATTCTTTCGACATGGCATGTGATGGTGTTCTACTTGAATCCTTGAATACTTAACCTTGTACCTTATCTTGAATGCTTGATCCGATTGGTTAAGGATCTTGGACTATGTATCTTCTTTCATCATTTCTACCCTTACTTATATCTTATGCTATAAATTTATCCTTAGTTTTACAAGCTTATCCTTTTCGAGCTTGGTCATGACATATTTTATTGGGTGCGCACCCACTAACATATTGTCTAATCAGAACCAGCGCATGATGGTCTGATCAACCTATTGCGTTTGGGTTCGCTTTTCATATATTAATCTACGTGGATGGAGACACAGTTAAACTTGCCCTAGAATCTTATCCGCAACAGTCTTGACAATTCTCCTTGGAATTATTTTATCGCCCATGAACCTCGTATTCGTATCCAGTTGAATTAAATTTAATCATGACCTGGATTATTCATCATTGGATGCTCGTGCTCATACTTGATTTCATTAATTTCTCATCTTGTCCAAATCTCGATTTATCCTGAACTTGATCAACTTAGATCGTGTCAAGACTAAAATCTAATTGTGATTGCTTGTGCCTAAATTTTCAATTTTCTTTTACCACTTTATGGAAAAGTAACTTTAATGATTTTTTGCTTGCTTGTTAATGACAAATTTTCATATAGGATGGTAGACGGCCCTATAGCCTTGATGATTGTTGTTCCCTTACCTTCCCAATTAGGACACCCTAGATTGCTTGTACGTTTGATACCATAGGACAGTCTTGATCTAGAATGACTAGTGCACCTAGATGAGACCACAGACTATTCCATTTAACATGTTCCCCTGGTATTACTATTTGTATCACAAATTTCTGGTTCAATTTAGGCCATAGACCTTTCCCACTCTAAATTATGATCACCGTAGACACGTTACCGTGACTTTAAATTAAGAGCACAAGACTAGTTGTTTTCTCAAAACTAATTTCACATACGTAACCTAGACATGACATACTACACCCATGACCTTAGTGTCCCACTCAGGCATACCATCGTGCGCTTCATTTGCTTAGTACGATTTTCCTGACCCGAGACTCCATCCTGATTTACCCCATGGAGTTACTTTTGACTTCGATTTGAATTAAGGACACCTTATGACCTAAAACTGCCAGCCAATTTTTGGACATGACCCAGTATAGGTCTACCACCCATATTTTGCTTGTTGACTTTGTATGTTGCCTAGGTAGTGGCTTCGACCCAGATTGTTGGAGGTTTGACCTAGGAGGAGTACGACCATCTAAATTTCGAGGACGAAATTATTTTAAGGTGGGTAGACTTGTAACACCCAGTTTTTTGAAATTGGG
The DNA here is from genome assembly GCA_029216955.1 of Iris pallida. Lineage (NCBI taxonomy): Eukaryota > Viridiplantae > Streptophyta > Magnoliopsida > Asparagales > Iridaceae > Iris > Iris pallida. Next base: position 1,527,186 of record JANAVB010001800.1, read on the forward strand.
GTATTTTTTGAAAAATTATTATTTTTATTATTTATTAATGGTGTTTAGGGCATGATATGATTTATGGTGATTTCTAGTGTAATTAGAACCATCTTCTAAGTCATGCTAAGTCATGACTTATGACTTTGTGATTTTGTTAGTATAACTTAGTGTAAACCCTAGTTTTCCTTAACCTAGAAGTTGCCATGACCATGTGAGCTTAGCCATAGGCTTAGAACATCAAATTAGTGACTTTTGGCCAAAAGGGTATTTTGGTAATTTACTAGACTTTATTTGAGATTATGTGATTTTTAATATTATTTAATCATGGTTAAGTACCATGATTAGTCTCTAACCTATCCTACCCTAATCTAGAGGTTAGCTACTAACCTAGAAGCTTTAGGATGGATAATTGGTCATAGGTTAAAGCAATGAAAATATCTAGATATTACTTTATGGATATTTTGCTTGAAACCCTCAAAATATCTCACCCTTTTTCACAAAAGTCTTGCCTTAACCATGAAGGAAAGGGCAAGGACACCCCCCCATGCCATGGCCGGCCAAGGACCCCCCCTAGCAGCCACACTTTCTATTTAACCCATCAAAATCATTCATGAACATCTTTACATGAATTTAATCCTAGAAAAATGCCATTTCCTTCAAACACCCACAACTTGATCAATATTGATCCAAATTCACTCTAGTCTTTTGCATTGGGACCCTACAACATCAAGGGTGCTAAGGGAAGCTAGCAATCAAGAATTTGGGCGCTTTGGACATCACCAAGTTGAAGGAAGCACACCCCCTCTTTATTGATTTTTCATTGGATTTGCACAAATAGGTAAATGCCCTCAAAGCTAGTTAATATCCTGTTTTTTTCATAAATGCATGCATATAGGACTACCCTAACTATGGGTCAAGTTTGGTAGGATTTAGAGTTGGTTTGGTGTCCGTATCGGACACGTATCCTAGCCTATAAACCCTTGTTTGGTGAAATGCCACAGAGGATCTGTTTTTGATAAAATGTAAAACAAATTATATTTTCTGGAAGCCCTAGACTTCTAGGTCACAACCCTAACTTACTGGACACATTTTCGAGTCGTGTCCGTGTCCAAAACGGACACGAACTCACTGCACGATACACGCGCACAGTGCCCTGCTACCACACCCTTCGTGCGCACTGTACAGGCCACTAGGACACACCAAAATTGGTGGACACGAGGGGGCAATGTCTGCGAACATGCCCCCTAAAGTTTCACGACGTGTCATTTTGTATCAGACACGAAATCGGGGCCGCACTGGCCACACACGCGCACAGTCCAGTCGAAAATTCAACTTAGACACGCGACTCGTGTCGCATGGACACGAGTCGAGGACACCTCGTGTTTGCACGAGTGTGTAGCCCTACACGTGGGCTACACGTGGGCATGACCACGAGGCCCCACGTGGCTCGTGTCGTGTCCACGAGGCGTGTGCATCTCTGCACGACGCAGTGAAAACCGCACGTATCAGTCGAGTTTCCTCGACTGATACGACTCTCGTGTCGACGCTGTAGGACACATGGACACGTAACAGTGTGTCCATCGTGTAGCCCTATATATGGGCTACACGTGTGTGTGACCACGAGACGTGTCGTGTCTCGTGGTGTGTCCACGAGACACGTGAACACGTACACGACGCTGTGTACGTGTTTGTGTATCCTAGTTTACCCGAGTGGAGTTTTAGAGTGTTTGGACACGTCGTGTCATGTCGTGGTGGTCTACCATTGACACACATGATACGTATATGTGTGGGGCATCAGTTACCAACCTAGGAATTCGAGCCATAGCTCGGTTTTGACTGTGTAAATCGAGTTACCTACTTTCCTATGCACTGTGCACTTAATTCCAGTTTTTGGGATTTTTCCCAGTTTTGCAAAAACGAATTTCAAATCTATTTTGATTATGATATATGCATGTATATGTGTATTTCAGTGTTGTATACATATGTATATGTATATATGTGTGTGTATGTAAGTTTTTAGGGTGTGTACATGTGTATAGAGGTGTATATACATGTATGTGTATTGTAGGTGTGTGTGTGTGCATTTTGTGTATTGTTGGGGGCTGGTTTCCTGTCTCAGGAAATCTGAAACTTTCCCCCCCATTCCTGTCCTGTCATTCCCTCTCTCTCACTGTCCCTCTCTCTTTCAGTCTCTCTCTCTCTCTCTCACTCTATGTCTCTCTCTCACTTTCCTCTCTCTATATATATGTTTATATATATAGGTTTAGTCTATATATATATATATATATATATATATATATATATATATATATATATATATATATATATATATATATATATATATATATATAGTGTGTCTATATATAGATACTAGGGTGTATGGAAATTACATAGGCTATAGGCCTATGTGGTTGTTGTATATATATATATATATATATATATATATATATATATATATATATATATATATATATATATATATATATAAAAATATATATATATATATATATTTTTTTTTTATTTATATATATATATATATATATATATATATATATATATATATATATATATATATATATATATATATAGATCACATATAGTGTCATTTTATATATATGTGGGTGATTGGTATTGTATATAGTTAGGCATATATAGATATATATATAGGTAGTAAATAGACATGGGTATATATATATATATATATATATATATATATATATATATATATATATATATATATATATATATATATATATATATATATTATATATATATATATATATATATATATATATATATATATATATATATATATATATATATATATATATATATATATATATATATATATATGTATGACTTCCAAGTATAGGTTTATATAGAAACCTATGACACATAGCCTATAGGCCTAAGTAGTATATTGTATATATATATATATATATGTAAGTCATATGTATATATTGTATAAGGTAGATACCTATATGGTATTAGCCTATGGTATTCATTTATGAGCCTATGGCTAGTAAGTCTTGATTTGACCAATAAGCCTAGTAGACCTAGGTTGACTAGAGTGTTTGACCATATGTTGACCATTGGTCAAGATTAACCTAATTACCTTGTTGATTAGTCTATGATTGACCAAAACCCTAGTTAGACTAAGGCTTGACCCTATATGGACCCAAGTAACTAGAGTTGACTAGTTTGACCATATTAACTAGTATTTAACTACTAGACCTAGGTTGACCAAAATGTTGACCATAGTTGGCCAAAGTCAACTATAGGTCAGACCTTGACCTAATTAACCTAGAAAGGACTTAGAAGGACTTAATGACAAAGGTTTGACTAAACCCTAGATTATTAACTAATTTGGTTAGGTTTGACCTATATGTGAGTGCCCTAAGTATATAAGGGTATTTATGTGACTTGGGTTATATGAATAGTTACCTGTCAATTAAGATATGTATGGGGTTAAGTGAGATACTTACAGTTGAGTCATGACTTGAGATGGAATATGGGATTAGCTTGAATGTAGGATTAAGGTTGGTATTATATATATATGTATTTATATGTGGTATACTTGTATAGGTATTGGTTATACCTTAACCTTGTGGTATAGTACCTTAGATAGTCTAGATTGACCTAGCTTTACCATATTGACTAGTATTTGACTAGTCTGACCATTGATTGACTAAACCCTAGATAACTTGACTAGTTTGACTAGAATATTGATCAAGAGTTGACTTTAACCTAGATTTGACTAATCTTGACTTGTTTGACCTTGTTTGACTTTATTTGACTTAGTTTGATTCCCTGTGACCTAGTATGACTTCCTGTGACCTAGTTTGACTATTAAGTTGACCAAGAGTTGACTTTTGACCAAATTGACCTAGAATCATGTAGTATGTATTGTATACTTTATTTTTACCATTGTGGATACATTGTGACTTGTATTGCTCTGATTAGGAGCCATACACCTCTCCTCAGACAGTATATCCTCTTCAGACATTCAGTTATCAGGCGAGTACATTCTCTGACCGTTTCATACTTGTCCAGGCTTTACTTTTCGCTCTAGATTACTTTACTTGATGCTGTCACGTTGGTAACACGGATTGGTACTATATGGATCTTTATATGAGATGTTATCCCCCTCGGGAGCATCGGGTACTTCATGTTACGTGTGTTTCACTTTCATCATGTACTCATGTGCTTCCATCATGCATGTATACTCATGTGATCATGTACTCTCATGTTCACTGAGACCTCATGTATAACTTCACGTATACTCATTTATGAGCCTCATGTGAAGTAATCATGTATAATAACGTAACTTGTCTAGATTCTTGTGTATTGATTGGGGAAACGGGGGAGTAGAAGTAGACATGTGAATAATTCCAAAGTAGTGTAATCATGTACAAACTCAGTAGTGTAATCATGTATAAATTCTAGCCATTCACATGCCTATCTTGTACTCTACATTACGTCACTTATAGTTCTCTATATACAGTAGATATTTTATTACAGCTATCTCTTTTACAGCGTATATTTCCTTTCAGCATTTTCTGTATCTTACTCTATTGCCTGTATCGTATTTCCTAACCTGTTATGAACTGTGTGAGATGTATTGTGCTCGTTCCTGTCCTGACTGGACCTGTTGAAAATATTACAGAGGATGAGGATGAGGCCCTGGTGTCTACTTATTATGGAGCAGGACTAGATGATACTTATGTTGTGGACCCTCAGCAGGATCCACCTGCAGCTGAGGATGTTGCCCCAGTAGTCTAGGCTAGTTTAGCTAGACAGTCTTTTATGTATTATCTTTTTGTCTCACATTCTGAGTTGTATTTTGAGATGTTGAGATGTACAGACTCTTAGACTTATTTCGTACATTGAGTTGACATTCTGGTGTTATGTTATCCTAGACACTTGGATATTTTCATCTATTCTACTGTTCTCTTTGAGTTACTGTCTATCTATCTATCTTTCATTCTTCTACCCTAGATGTGATTGAGATGTATATTGTTATGTCACCTCCATTCGGAGAGTATAAACTGTACAGGTATTTTATATTGTTAGATGATTGACCTAGGACAGCGTTCTACCGCCGACACTGCGGCGTAGGCTGGACGTACCCACTTCTCGTGCCCTTACTCTAGGGTGCGGGTCGTGACCGAGGAATATTCACTATTTCAAGAGTTGCCTTAGGAATAGGAACGATCCCGCTTTCAAGGAGTTGAGGAGGGAAATCTCCGAATTGTATAGAGACGACGTTGGAGGTAACGGTCTTCTCTTTCGGAGTAAGAGAGATAGCTCCAGATTTAATCATTTCCTGGATCTTTTCCTTCAGTACATAACATGTACGAATTGTGTGACCCAACATTCTATGGTATGGACAGTATTTAGGATGATCCGTCTTACCAGCTTCATCAGGTTTCTTGATTTCAGGTAATTGTATTTTATTACCTTTCAGCAGACATTCAAAGATACCAAGGACATCATCGTCATCAAAAGAGTATTCTTCTTTGGGGCGAGGTGCTCTTGGTTGTTGAGTTGTAGAGGCAGGAGGAGTTTGAACAGTCGATGCATCTTTACTCTGAAGATTAACTTCAAGGGTTTCTTTTCCTTTGCGAGTATTGTATTTAGCATTATTGTTAGTACTTTGACCTGTTTCTTTGGGAGTCATCTGCACTCCTAAACCTTTGAAGGTTTCAGCACTAATTTCTGCGGCCTTGGCACTAACTATGAAGGAAGGCCAATCTTGAAATTGTGTAGATCCTGTCCACATGCTGATGATTGGCAACAAATTTGATTTGCATATGTCAATGGTAACAGCATCAAGAGTTCCAAGAGGCATCTTCAGAGCTTCTCTTCGAAACCGTTCAATGAATTCCTCTGTAATTTCATTATTTTTCTGCTTGATTCTTATAAGAGCAGACATAGTCATGTCATTGAGCCCTTCATAGAACCGTTCAAGAAATATTTGTTTGAAACCGACAAATGAGATAATACACCCATCCGGGAGACTTCTATACCATTCATAAGCCGTTCCTTTGAGACATCCGACAAACACCCGAGTAAGGAGGGCGTCACTTGGTTACAGTTGGTCAGTCATCACTTCAAAGTGATTAATAAACTGACTCGGAGAAGTGGTTCCATCATAGAATGAGATAGTAGGAGGCTTGTATTTAGGAGGATACGATACTTGCTTCCATTCTAGTGGATAAGGTTGCTTGATGCCTAACCTTTGTAAACCATCCTTCTGTTTGAATGCCTCAAATTGAGTTCGGAGATTCCTCAATTCTTCAGTAACAACTCCGGAGGATTGTGGAGTTGTAGCTTGTAAAGAATAGTTGGGAGGAGGAACAGCATTATAAGCACTACCTCCAGCTCCAGAGAGACTAGGATTTGGTGGAGCTTGCCCAGGAGTATTGGATTGTACTGCTGGAGGAATATGTACTGGACTTACACCAGTGTCAATTGGTATGGCATCTGGTACAGTCTGTCGATTTTGCATCTGGGTTGCCATGAGTTCATACATCGACTTTATAGTATCAGCCATAGATTTCATTTGCTGTTCCAAAGAAGCAATTCTTTGTTCTTGAGGTGTCATGGAAGAAGAAGGTTCATCAGTATTCCCATCAACTATATAAGTCGTGACTGTACGAGGGATTATTGATGAATTAGTGGATGTTGTATGTTCTGAATCATTACTTTGTGTATCAAAGTCATTTGTAGGAGAACTACCCCCAGTAGGAAGAGGTGAGAAATTAGATTCTCCAAGAAATTCAGACTCATCTTCAGAAATCAAAGTCCTTTGATTAGAAGCCATGACTCTTGCTCTGGTGCCTCTGTAAACTCCATCTGGACTATCAGTTCTACCCCCAGTATCCCGAGAGGTCATGTTGACAGAAGCAAACAGAGGTTCATCTTCATCAGGCATAGGTTCACACTGAATCCGATTGAAGACAGATTGTCGTTTAGTTTGACATCTGTATTGTATTATGACTCTTGGCTGAAAGTCACATTCATCATCAGCATGGTCCTGATCCATTGATTGACATCTGTATTGAATTATGACTCTTGGCTGGAAGTCACATTCAGCATGGTCAAGATCCATTGACACAGAATTATTCCTTCTCTTCTGTTGAAGATGTTCTCGTAAATCTGTCTGTGAAGATTGGGGTACATCAGAGAACATTCTTTGTGTATTTTTAGGAATATATTTCCGGTTCTTGGGTCTTGATGGCTCTTGATTATATAGGGAGTGATTAATCTGAGCCACATAATTTCTAGCATGCTCTACATCTGGATCTCTAGCTTTTGTTCCCGATTGGTATGGTTTTTTGACACCAGAAGTATTTCCCAAATGGGTTTGATTAAGTTTTGTTCTTAGATCAGTTGGAGGTAACACATTAGTTTTTGAAACTTGGAGTTTTCCTTCCATTGATCTGGATATTTGCAGAGAAGGAAGAGTTGAACCACCCCCTTGATTAGGAGTTGGTAACAGACCCTCTTTTATAGACAAATTATGTGCCCAATTCGAAGAAGTCGTAGAAGAAGACATTAAGGAATGTTTCTTCTTAGACTTATTCAAGTTTTGAGACATAGAATGTCCAGAAGGAAGAGTAGTCAAAAGACCATCTCCTTTTCTTTGACTAACAAAATTGTCAGTCAAAGCTGTTCCTGAAGTAAACACTACAGGAGCAGAAGAAACAACTAAAAAGTTATTTTTTTCGAAGGGACTGTGTGGAGGAGTTCTAGCAAGACAACCCCCAGTTCTAATAGAACTTGGCAAAGAAGAAGAGATAGCTAAAGAGCTATTCTTCTCTGAATATGCTGGTGACAATTTGGCTAAGGAGCCAGTATTGTCAGCGTATAAAGTCTTGGCTAAAGAGCCAGATTTTGGTACGCACACTGAGTCAGAAGGAATTGACTTGGAAATACATGCTGGAACAGTTTTGGCTAAGGAGCCAGTGTTGTTAGCGTGACTTTTGAATTTAGAAATACACGCTGGAACAGATTTGGCTGAGGAGCCAGATCTGTCAGCATGACTATTGGGATTGAGATTACACGCTGGAACAGGCTTGGCTAAGGAGCCAGTGCTGCCAGCGTGACTTTTGACTTTGAGATTGCACGCTGGAACAGGCTTGGCTAAGGAGCCAGTGCTGTTAGCGTGACTTTTGACTGCTGTCGTCTTCGAGCACACAAGAGTGTGCGTGCTTGCAGTAGAGTCCTTGCCAGTGTTAGAAGTAGACACTGTGGCAGAAACTTTACCATTGGTTGCCAACAGATTCTTAGGGACGTAGACAGATCGTCCCTTCGACTTGGCAGTGGTGATGGAGGCTGAAGTGGGCTTGCCACCCTTAGCCCGCTGCATTTCTTCGTAGGCGAGTTGATCGAATTGGATCGATATCACCTTCTTCGTCGAGCCGACTGACGAAGTGTCGCATTGAGTTGTTGCCATCTTAGAAGAGGAAAAGCTCTCAAAATTTCAACAGCAATTTAGATATCTGTGTATCTGTACAATGAATGAGAAAAAGAACTCTATTTATAGAGTCAAAAATAACTGAAAAGATAACTGTCTTCACAGCCTGTGCATAGTTGAAAATCACGCAGGATTTAACATACGCAAGGTTATGAGCAGTTACTGGACGTGGCCTGTAACTGTTGGACACATGGCAATCATGCATGAGTCGTGTGCAAGTTACAGGACATGCGGGTGAGAGATCAGTGGCATGGCTGCCACGTACTCCAATTTGATGAAATCCATGCAGGCTTGTTGAAGACGAAATCCACGCAGACTTAGGTCAGAAAGCTTCAAAATCCACGCAAACTTGGGGCAGGAAGCTTCAGAATCCACGCAGACTTGAGGCAAAAAGCTTCAAAATCTACGCAGTCTTGAGTCAGTACTGCCAGCTGTCTTGATTCGACGTGCCTCGACTGGCACAAAATCTTTGACATTGATTGCCTTGTCAGTCGCATTAAATGACAATAAGCTCTTTTGGTACGCCAACTTGGTGAAGGCTGAGTCTTGTTGAAGAAGATTTCGAAAGTTACGTAATAGTCGGCTGTGATCTCTCGAGTTCCGTGCATACGTGGCATACAAGGAGATATTCTTTGACTGTCGTACTGTCAGTCATAATGACACTCTGACAAATGATGAGCTGTCTCTCAGCGTGACTTTTAAACATTGTCCTGATCAACTCAGCGTGACTTTTAGACTTTGTCCTGATCAACTCAGCGTGACTTTTAGACTTTGTCTTGATCAACTCAGCGTGACTTTTAGACTTTGTCTTGATCAACTCAGCGTGACTATCATTTTTTAAGGCCTACATATGACTTGAGCGATAGTGTCTCCTAGAGAACAAGGTCTGTCTAAGGCACGAGCCACGGTTGGTTTAGGAAGAAGCATGCCACGGACAAAGGAACACGTTATGTTCAAGTTAAGATGGAAGACTACTTAGTATTCGTTCCCTGGTTTTCAACGGATAGAAGTTCACGCGACTGGTTGTTGCCGAGATCGGTCCCGCTACTTGGGAGTCTCAATAAGGAAGTTCATGAGATTGGTCCCGCTACTTGGGAGTCTTGATAGAAAATTAGAGAGCATAGTTATGATTAAGGAAGGACTTGGTAGATCGAGTTGAGTCTTTCATAGTCATTGGACAACTTGCGTGCAAGGTAAATTCCTCGAACGATCCCGGGGCGCCGGGTTCGTGTCTACCTAGGAGGAATTGCAAATATTGTACGGCCTTTATCGACGGTACGACTCGATTGAAGTGAACCGTTACAATATAGGCTACGGGTCATTCGGTGGGAGCTCATACCTCGCACACAAATGGTCACCGTATGCAAAGATCTATGATAGCTTAAATTGCTAGTGACCATTCATATAGATGTGTCGGCATAAGAGCGGCTATCCGTGTGTATGTCTTTGGATTGCGTCGAGTACTAGCAAGTTACGAGTTGGGTTAACAAGGCATAATTTTAGCAAGCGCTAACTTGAATCGGCACGGGCTGGGTGTGTACGGTTGCAACACCATTCTGGAGCCTAAGATATTGCTATATCAAGGACACGTGCTTCGGCATGAATGTGGCGGCGTCATCGAATCGTCTCGAGTTAAGTCAAGAAGGGCCGTAAGGCAAGTTGGTTAAGTCTGGTTGATCCTTGGGAGGCACGACCTCGATCTTAAGGCACGATCTAGTCTATTGGCACGACCAGCACGAGTCATCCCCTTGACGTTGTTGGCACGAGAATAGTTTAGAGGCACATAAAAATAAGTAAAAGTCTTGGCACGGTCGAGTTTGCATAAGTATCTGTTTGCCATTAAAATTCTTTTATTGTAAATTTTAATACAAACAGAACAGTGTTACAATATAGGACTTAGATGTAGTCCTAGGAGTACACTTTTATTTATCTGGGTTCCTTGTGCCGATGGAGTGAGTGGTAATACGTTGACTCCGTTGACGATCTGACGACGGTTATTGGTTCTCTGAAGGTCTGGATTGCTCTGGATGCTGGAGCTTAATGAGAGGAGGAAGACGTTGAGTGTCTGTATCTGCCTCTCTGGTGGTATGTTCGTTCGTTGTGTGTTCTGTCCGTGTGTAGGTGTGGAAGAAGGAAATGATCCCTCTATTTATATAGTCTGCAGGCTGACTGCTCATGCGCACATATGTAGGATGTGCCTGGTCGTGGGGACGCTACGTGGTGATTGCTGATGGAGGCATACGAACGATGCGCCCTGATCGAGGGGTTGAATTCTTCATGCTACTGTTGTGGACCGGCATGTAGCAGAGGAGAAGATCTTTCTGTTGCTGAGATCTTGGGCGAGTCGAGTCAAAGGACACGTGTCATCGACCCATGGCTAGGAGATCCCTGATTTGGTAGGGAATGATCTGGTAGGATGCGCCTAGGATTGGGCGCAGGAGGAGACTTTGGCTCGTAACCTTTATGAGTCACGAACCATTCGGGGCGCATAGCTTTTGAGGCGCATGCGAGGCTTCAGTAATGACTTAACTCCTGTCTTTAGGGATCAGAGAGAAGTCTGGGGCGCATGGCTTTTCAGGCGCATGCAGAGCTTTAATGGTGACTTTCCTTCTGCCTTTAGGGATTAGTGAAAAGTCTGAGGCGCATGCAGATTTGGATGCATGGCTGCCGAGGCGCATGCGAGTGGTTGAGTGGCCACGTAGTAGTAGCCGTCGGAGGAAAGTAATGATGATGCTGACGTTGGCGATGCTTCATCTTCTGAAAAAGCTGTCAACTGTTCAGACTTCGGGAGGCATGCTGCCAACTCTGTCAGTTCAGCATTTAATGTTTGTGACATTCGATGGACAGCTGAGTGGGTGCGTCGGTTGGCGTCCCACTAGGCATATAGGGACGCATGGGGGGCGCATCCCTGTGATGTGCTTGGTACTGAAGGGTGCGTCCGTGTGATGTGTTTGATGTTTGAAGGGCGCGTCTATGTGATACACGATCTGGCCGACGCATCTGCTTCGTGACACGTCTTTAATGGTACGACTGTTACGATCTTCGAGTGCTTTAAATAGCTGTTTTGACTTAGCTGAATTTGAAGCGTCCGGTTCATCCATTTAATGCAAATTCATTGCACAGAATTCGGAGAGCCATCCACTTGGCGCATAGGTTTGATTTGCCCGGCCTATAAATAGTAGCATGGAGAGAGTTTGCTTCTCGTTCTCTCACGTTCTTCCAACATGAACTTGTTTACTCGGATGCATGCTGTTGACGAGATGCTCTAGAGGGTGAAGATGCGACGCCATGTCTTCATTGATGCACTTGAAGGTGACTGTTACATCCAAAAGTCGGAGTCGAGGGCTTCCGGGACAGGCGAAAGGTGCCTGTTGCATCCAAAGATAGGGATGCTCGAGCCTCGTCTTCGTTGTGCAGGAAGAGCCGTAGATCAGAATTGCGGTGCTGCGGCTTTGGGAGCTCTTTCTTCCTTCAAAATGGGTGTCGCCCATTCTGGTTGTGTTGAAAGCTGCTCCTTTATTTGCGATTTCGATTACGGTCTTCCTTCGTCTTTGGAGGCTCTTTCGAAACCTCCCCTGGCCACATGTTGGTTTGTGGTGCTTTTCTCTCCCTCAGTTTGGGAAGCTCTTCCTCCAGCTAGAGGATTGATTGCCACCCTCGTTCTACTCAATAAATGCTTCATTAGTCGACGCATTTAGACGACGGTGAGCCTGGCTGGAAGAGCGACACATAACTAGGCTGCTGAAGGGATGCACATAACTGAGCTGCCGAAGGGATGTACATAACTGAGGATGCACATGACTGAGCTGCTGAAAAGGATGCACCCTGTTGAGGGCGCATGGTGGGGTGCGCCTGACTGGGGGCGCATGGTGATCGCTGTGCCTATTTGAGGGCGCATGGTGGCTGCTGGCTGTAGACTTAGGATCTTTTCTTTTGTAGAAATTCTTCTTTGTACAATCTTTTCTAGATATGTAATAGACTTTTATATGTAATAAAAAGTCCTCTTTCAATGTCTATACTTATTGTTTTTGCAGTGTGAAGTACTTTGTCCAAGCTCTGGCGCATGTAGGGTTTGGTGCATAGGATTTCTGGTCTTGAAATTCCATGCTTCTACAAGACCCCCTTCAAAATTTTTAAAACTTTTGGATAAGTTTTGGAATACTTTGAATAAGAAGCATGGTGGTAGAGGCGTATGACTGTCGGGTCGCATAGATACTTCGCGCATCAGTGATGGAGCGCATGCTCCGCCCAGTTAATGCAAATGATAACGCCTCGATAACCAAGAAAGATTAATGATGATCTTTTTGGTTTTATTTGCAGTTATCTCTTCACAGAACCCGAGGCGACGACTGAGGTCATACTTCATCGGTTCACGCATGCACCCAAGCCCTATAAATAGGTGTGAGATGGAGAGAGAGAGAGAGAGTTCTTCCTCTCCTTGTCTTTGCTTTTTAGAGTTCTTCTTTACAAAAACCCTAACTTTCTTCTCTCAAGCAATGGCTCCCAAGACTCCTCGCGGCGGTGCTGGCAAGGGACGAGACAAAGGAAAAGAGCCTGTAAAAGCTGCCGCGGCTGACGTTCCCCGTCGGCCTGTCGAAGTTCGACCGGAAGTAGTTGGTGAGTTTCATTTTACGTACACCAACGCACATAGACCTTGAGTCTTTGATGATGTGCCGAGGTTTTTGCCGCCGACGCGCATGGGTTTAGGCCCTGAAGATGCGTCGAGGCTCTACCGCTGATGCGTATGGGTTTACACCCTGATGATGCGCCGAAGCTCCACTGCTGATGCGCATGGGTTTACACCCTGATGATGCACCGAAGCTCCACTGCTGATGCGCATGGGTTTACACCCTGATGATGCGCCGAAGCTTCTTTTTCAGACGTGCTATGCGCTTTTGATGAGACTCAGATTCTTTTGTTGTTTCTAACATTTTCGAATCTTTGCTAGTGTCGATGACTATCCCACTCCTGAATGAAGTGATTCTGGATGCTGCCCTCTGCCAGATGGGAGTAGATTATGACGAGGAAGTGATAAACCCTGCTCAAGCTGCTATTATGCTAGATCAGCATCCCGAAAGAATGACTCAAATCCGGGAGCAACAGTATGGGTTCCTCAAACGGATGATGGAGCGTGGTGTTTTGAAATATGCCATATCTGATAAAGTGACCTTCTTGAAGCCTGAGTTCCTGTTTGGGGACCGCCTTACCTCTACTGAAGCAAAGGTGTTGAAGGTCAAGGAAGACTGGTTCTTTACAGCAAGGGGAGTGCACATGACCATTAAGCAGCTCGAACGGCAATGGCCTCTGACGGCTTTCTGTCGTCTTGCTTCCAAGAGGAGGATGTCTTGGGATCTACCCCCATCTCAGGGGGGAGCGGTGGCAGGCATCCTAAAGATCGACTCTACCTCAGATCAGAGGGATACTTTGACCGCCGCGCGGGCTGGGCCTTCTTTCACCTGGCGGACTCTACGCCCTGGGAGCATTTATAGTGATGTTTCCGCCAATACATTTGCCTTTGGTGCTTCGACTTTCGCCAATCGCATGCTTTTGATGGAGCGATCGTACCCGAAAGGTGAATTTCGGGTAGAGGGTTGGTGTCATTATATGTTACCAAATGGGACAAGCTGACACTCTGGATGTTGTCACGGTTTCAAACCGAACTCCAAGAGATGGGGCTGACTGCCGCGATCCGTGCTACTCAGGCAGGTGTTGACATCAATCGGCATATGTTCCTCGCGCTTCTGGAAATGTTTGATACCCATACCGGGACCTTCTTCACTCCGGTGGGGGAGTTAGGCCTTGCACTTCATGAAATGCACGAGGTATCAAAGCTCCCTTGGGGATCAGAACCCTATGAGGAGTACTTCCCGACGAACGAGGAGTTCCAAGTCCTGGGGGACAAAGCTGAAGAAATGATGGCCGTCTTCAAGGAAGTAGCGAGTCATCATTACTATATGCAGAAGAGGGATAAGAGCGGATCGCAGCCTCATGTGACCGCCTGGAGGGATTACGTCTTCAACCAAGACAAGGAGGATCCCACTCTATTTACCACTCCGCCAGCGCTTTCCCGTAGCGAAGTGCTTTCCGAAATGAGCAGGTTAGGTGAGAAGAATCCCTGGGAGAACGAGGACCAGCAATCGGATGAACGCTCCTACAGCTGTTTCTGGCACCTAACTCATCGGATGTCGTCGAAAGCAGTATTAGCTGCATATCTGATGGTTTGGCTTTGAGATTACGTTTTCTCGGACGGGTCAGGCTCCGTATAGAGGGTAACCCGGAACTTAATCCTGCCAGCAGTGAAGTTGGTTTTCGACCGGCGTTTGGCTCTTCTCCCCGCGATGGTGTGTAACCTGCTATGAGGTTTATGGGAGTTTACGGGAAACGTGGTTCATGATCGCGGTAGGAATGACAACTTCCCACGTGCCGAACTGCGATTTCACTATCTAATGGGGTGGTTGATTTTACACCATCCAAATGTAATGAGTTCGGGTTTGGAAGAAGACCATAGGGCTGGAGATGCATTCCTTCGTCGTTTCCACCAGAGGAGTTGGTTACATTCTGGCGTCCCCGTTTGCAGGAAGGTTTTATCTCACCTTCAGGGGTGGAAGATCACCAAAGTAGGACTTGTCATCTCAGGTTTCGAGGCCGATGAGGATTTGACGGATTCGGGTGAAGACGCCACCACTTTGCCTCCATGGGGATTCCGCTGGTTACAAAGTATTCGGCCATCCCATCTGGTGTACCGGAACAGGAATCAGTGCTACCTGGAACCGTACTTACCGAGCCGCTTTGCACGACAATTTGGTTATGCGCAGCTGATGTTGAATAATCCCAGTATCACCCTGGGGTATGCTGGAAGTTTCTTGGATGGTGCATGAGCTTGACAATACTATAATGCTGGATGTACCGGAGCTCGATTTACGCTGCCCGTCCAGAATCCGCGGCCACCCATTCTTTACTCGACCGCCAAGTTTTACTGTGTTATGGCAGCCGCACCTTTCGGGTATGATAGGAAGACAAGTCTTGTTGCAGGCACCTCGTTAGCGGTGACCGGGCATGTTAGGGCTCGATCGCACCATCTACCAGAGGTGGGTCATCAAGGTGCCCCTGCCCCATCCCCAGGGGGTCAGGCCGAACCTCCGGTTGATCAACCGAAACGATGTGCGGGTACAGAGGTTGGCTCTTCTGTATCAAAGAGGCAGAAGAAGACATCATCACCGACTGTGTCGTCAGACTCGGCATCTGCAGAGGTAAGGATGTCCCACATAATCTGGTTTAGATTCAATATTTCATGTAACCAATGCTTCCTTTTTGTAGGAGCCGCTAAAAATGAGGTCCCGTACTCCAAAAAATAGGTCAAAGGAGATGGAGGGCTCATCTGAAGTGCGCATCCCGCCGATTATGATGTCTCCCATGGAGAAGAATCCAGAGGATGTTGTTGTCATGGAGATTCCAGCATCCCCAGATTATGTCAGAAGGGAAGCTGAGGATGCAGCAGCTTCCGAGATGATAAAGGCCGCAGCGGGGGCCTTGGATGCCGAAGGTCCAGCAGACACGAGGCTTCCTGGTGATGAAGTGGGGTGGGGTTTGTCGTCTTCAGATGACGTCGCTCCAGGGTTGCAAAAGCCTGTTGCGGGGGCAACAGATATGGTTGGAACAGAGGAGAGGGTTGATTCCCCTCCTTGTCATGATGAAGGGAGGTCGGCTGCATCATTGCCGAGCCCTACCCCAGACTCAGCAGCGGAAGCTGAGGTGGCTACCGATCAGGAGGTAGCGACAGATCCTGTCCCTGTAGAGGGATTTGATGAGGAGACTCGTCTGGCGGTCCTGGCTTCAGGGGCGAGTCAGGAGACAAGTGTTGATATCCCCGTTCTGCCAGGGGAGGTACTGGCTGCTGATAGGACGTTGGGGGCTGATGAGGTGGCCACTGACGTCGGGAGTTCTTCCGAGTTTGGGAATGGTAAGGGTTTGATGGAACCCTCTGTTGCTCCTTCCACTTGGGGTACTATCTCGACGCTTGTCTCGACTTCTTCTGTTCCTGTGGCTCCTCGGGCTAGTAGTCAAGCCCCTGTTGATGAAGAGCCTATCGATACCGAGGGTCCAGCCTCGCGGGTTGAAGCAGGCGGGCCTTCTTGCGGTCCGCTAACAAGAGCAGCTCCTCCGACTCCTGCCATGACGCCGTAGGTGCTGGCGGATGCAGATGAACACGTAAAATTCATCGTCGAGGCAGTATATAAAATGCTGCAGAGGGGTGTATCGGCAGTGATGGACGCCAACGGGAGCTTTGCGACGGCAAGAACTCTAGCACTGCCTCATATCAACCTGATCCGTCTTCACCAGGGCCACGATCATATGGCCGTCATTCTGGAAGCCTCGGTGGTTGAGTTGGACCAGCGGCTTTCCGAATTACAGCGCATCCAGCGAAATGACCTCTCCGTTCTGATAGATGCGGAGAAGGAGAAGCTGATCGTCGAGATTGAGTCTTCTTACCAGGCCACTGTGAGTGTCTGGGAACGTGAAGTGGCTGAGACTGAAGCTGCAGTGGAGCGGTTGTCTCAGTCTACACGGGAGACGGTGGAGGCACGAGCTGTGTTGGACACTAGTATCGCGAAGATTGATGCCCAGATCCGTCGCCTTGAGGACCAACGGGCCCAACTTCTATTAGACGTAGAACGTGTCCAGGCTGAACACGTAGCATTCAAGAAGGAGGAGGCAGCTTTCACCCACCGGGCTCTTACTTTGGCTCAGCAGCGGCAGCAGCTGGATGAGAAGCATGAAAATGATACTTCTCCTGAGGCTATTGAAGCGATGCGTCAAGAAGCTGAACGTCGAGTTCTGGCGACTGTGGAGACTCGAGCGGCGGACTTGAGACATCGGATTGAAGAGCTTTCAGCCAACCCTGGGGATGTTTAGGGATTGTAGTCTCTTATTTTTTGTATTTTTGCAACTCTTGCTGGGGTTGTAAACTTTTACTCTCTATTTAAAAATAAAGAATATAAAGTTTTTTTTGTGGTGTTTTCATTTTTGCTGTCATGAACTTGATGATTTGTGTGGACCTATTATCTTTTGTGCACCTTGGTTTTTAGGTACAGATAATAAGTTTGAGAGAACCCTCATGTTTGCTCAGAGGTGATGTGGACATGGCAAATATGGGATTCAAGTGGTGGAATCTCCCTACTCAGAGGTGTTATGGACGTGGTAGGAATGATCCTGGGGGATACGCGGAACTACTCAGAGGTAATGTGGACGTGGAAGTTCTGCGATCAATGTACGACAACGCAAGGGTTGTCTGTACGGGATGTTTACTCAGAGGTAATGTGGACGTGGTAAACATGGTGGGTAGCATAGTCTTATGGGATGTAAGATTTCGCTTTGTAGGGTGTAGGGGGGCAACTCAGAGATGATATGGATGTGGTTGTCCTTCTACTGGAGGATGCTACGGAACAGCTGGGTTTCGGAAGCGTATGATTTTGTGAAAGGGAATTGTCTGTGAGTCCTGATGATTGGGACCACAGATCCCCGGGTGGAAGCACATGTCTAAAAGATGTCAAGAGTAGTACTTCTTTAGGAACTTGCCGTTGATGGACATCATGAACAAGTCCCCATTGGATTTGGCGAGGCGGTAAGCACCGTTTGAGTATACTGTCTCTATGATGAAAGGTCCTTCCCACTTGGGCTCGAACTTTTCTGGTGTTTTGTGAGTCAACACCATCGGTCTCCTGACTGCCAGAACCAGGTCGCCAACTTGAAAAGTCCTCTGCTTGACCTTTTTGTTGAAAGCCTGTGATATACGGGCTTGGTATAGTTCGATGCGTTGTTGAGCTAGGAGACGCTTTTCGTCAAGTGCCTCCAGTTCCCGCAGACGACGACGTTGATTGTCCTCTTATGTGAGTTGGTTTGTGATTTCTACACGGAGTGAGGGTATCTGGATCTCGAGAGGCAGTACCGCTTCGCTCCCGTAGACCAAGAAGAATGGTGTGTTGCCTGTCGGGGTCTGTACCGTTGTACGGTAGGCCCAAAGGCATTCGCCGAGCTTTTCGTCCCAGTCGCGTTTGTTAGATGACACGACCTTTTTGAGTAGCCTGACGATAGTTTTGTTGAACGCCTCGGCCAATCCGTTTGCTGCCAGATTGTAGGCGGTTGATGCCACGTTTTGAATACGATTCTTGTCACAGAATCTGCTGAAAATATGGCTAATGAACTGAGGACCATTATTGTGGATGATCCTCCGGGGTACTCCAAAACGGTAGATGACGTGGTGCTTGATGAAGCTGATCACCCTGGAGCTTTTCACTTCTGCCAGCGGAACTGCTTCTGCCCATTTGGAGAAGTAGTCGGTGATTGCTAGGATGAAGCGGTGTCCTCTTGATGAAGGAGGGGTGATCGGTCCCACAATGTCCATGCCCTAAGCTTCGAAGGGCCAGGAGGCGACTGTAGGATGTAGTGGTTCTGACGGTGTATGAATGAAGTCTGCGTGAAGCTGGCACGCATGGCACTTCTTAGCATATTCGACAGCGTCTACGGCCATGGTTGGCCAGTAGTAGCCCATGCGTCGCAGTCGGTCCTGCAACTTAGGACCAGGTTGATGGGCCTCGCAGGTTCCATCGTGAGCTTCTCGAAGGGCTTCGGCTGCTTCTTCGTTGGACAAACATCGAAGAAGAAGTCCATCGTAGGAGCGTCGGTACAGCATTTTAGTAGCCGTATCGTAGTAGAATCGAAGAGAGCGTCTTCTGACTGAGACGACTTTTTTTGGGTCCTCTGGAAGAATTTTGTAGATAGCGAAGTCGATGAATAGGAATCTCCAGTCTCGGACATTAACACCAGCACTCGTTGACATGGCATGGGCCACTTGTGAGCACAGGTTATTTTTAGGGCAGACCAGGTCTCGACCCACTACGGTGACGTAGTGTTGAGTTCCGAGGGGTGCTGCTAATGAGGCTGCGAGGCCGGCCAGAGCATCAGCCTCTAGATTTTGTAGACGGGGTACATGTTCAATGAAGAACTCGGTGAAGGTTGAAATGATGTTCAATGCAACTTCATGGTAAGGGATCAGATCTTCATGGCAAACTTCGTATTGCCCTCTGATCTGGTTTACGACGAGTTTTGAGTCACCGTAGGCTTCCAAATGATTTACCTCCAGCTGTTGTGCAAGCTGGAGTCCCATGATGAGTGCGTTGTACTCGGCAACATTGTTGGAGCACGGCTTCGAAAGGGAGTAAGCATGCTGGATGACCAGCTGATCGGGGGAGACCAATACCACCCCCACTCCAGCGATGATTTGGCCTTTGGGGCCTGTTCTTGAAGCGCCATCAAAAAATATCCGTCAGACGGAGCCTTCTTCGGTGACGTTTGATTCTTGGACCTCATCCGGGATGTCTTTATAGAGTCTTGAGGACTCTGGGATGGGGTGTGCAGCTAAAAAGTCGGCCAGAGCTTGACCCTTAACAGCTTTTTGCAGAACGAACACCATGTTGTATGGTGTTAGCAAGATCGCCCATGTGGCTAGCCGGGAGTTCAATGATCCTGGCTTCGTCATGAGGACCCTGAGCGGATTAACTCGGGAAACGACATGAATTGTCTGCCCCGAGACATAATGTCGAGTCTTTTGGATGGCAAATACCAAAGCTAAGCACTCCTTTTCAACGGGGTTATACCAGAGTTCGGCCCCGATCAGAGTTCGACTGAGGTAGTAGATTGCTTGCTCATAGCCTGTGTCGCTGTTCTGAGCTAGCAGGGCGCCAAGGGAATGATCCATGGCACGGACGTAGAGGAGGAATGGTTTACCGGCGACTGGTGCCACCAGGACTGGCGGGCTCGTCAAGTAAGCTTTGATGTCATCGAAAGCTTTTTGGCATTCCTCTGTCCAGACGTAAGAGACTTCCTTCTTCATGAGCTGAGTGAAGGGTCGACATTTGCCAGAAAGGTTTGCTATGAACCTCCGGATGTATGCCAGACGCCCCTGTAGGCCTCAAAGTTCTCGAAGGTTCTTCGGAGGGTCCATATCGAGGATGGCTTTGGTCTTCTCGGGATCGACATGAATGCCTTTTGCCGTGATGATGAAGCCCAAAAACTTTTCGCTAGAAACCTCTAGAAAGGATTTAGCGGGGTTCATCTTGAGCTGGTGCGCCCGTATGAGATCGAAGATCGTCTTCAGGTCTTGCAGGTGATCTCCTTTGAGACGGCTCTTGACTGCGATGTCGTCAACATAGCATTCGACTGTTTTGCGAAGATGTTGACAAAAAATGGTGCTCATAGCTCGTTGGTATGTCGCACCAGCGTTCTTCAAGCCAAAGGGCATCACTGTGTAGCAGAAAATACCCTTTGAAGTCCTGAATGACGTATGTTTTGCGTCATCAGGGAACATCTTGATCTGGTTGTAGCCCGAATACCCGTCCATGAAAGATATGCGCTCGAAGCCACATGTATTGTCGATCATCACGTCGGTGATTGGAAGCGGGAACTCGTCCTTCGGGCAGGCAGAGTTGAGATCCCTGAAGTCGATACAAACTCATATTTTCCTATTCTTTTTGGTGACGGGGACAACGTTGGCTACCCAATCTGGGTGTTGTTCTTCACGGATGAAGCCGCTGGTCAAGAGCTTGTCCACCTTCTGATCAATGGCGTTCATGATGTCCGGACGGAAGCATCGCTGTTGTTGTTTGATAGGCTTGGCATCAGGTAAGATATTCAGCCTATGCATCACGATCTGGGGGTCAAGTCCTGGCATATCTTCGTAACTCCAGGCGAAGACGTCGATATACTCTTTAGCCAGCTGGATTAAAGATTCTCGGTCTTCTCCTTTTAGGCTTTTGCTGACGAAGATGGGTTTGGAAGAAGATCCATTCCCAAGGTCGATCTGCTCGACCTCGTCTTCGGTGGAAGGTTCACGCAGTTCAAAATGAGACTCCTACTGTTCTTCCAGGCGTTGAGCCCAGGGTTCTTCTTCAAAGAATTCTGGCGTTTGGCCTTCATCTTCTTGAGGTTGTGCTGATGTCATGTTGGCTGACAGCACTTTCTTGAAGACTGATCTGATACTGGTATCGGAATCCCAGGTTGATGCTTCGGACGAGTGAGAATGTTCTACCTCTTCCAGATCCACTAATTCTTTTATTCCAGTTAGTAAGAGGGATCTTGAACTAAGAAATAGGCCTAGAAGCTAAAAGAGGGTATCATGAGCAATTGCAAGAATTGGGTTCATTGATATTCCTGGTATAGTAGATGCTATCACACATGCCAAGGAGCTTACTCCGAAAAGTCCTGACAAATGATGATTGAGACGAGATTCGGTATTTTTGAACCATGAAACGCTTGGTTTCCATTTGGGTTGTAGGTGTAACCAACTCGCTATTAATGATATAGCAGAAAAATCTCAGGAGTTGACGGTGGCGTGACATAGCCTACCCTCCGTCGAGTTTTATTGTAGTAGTCCTGCGGCTTTCCTTTAGGTGTTGGAAGCCGGAGAGGGAGACGTCGACCCTTGCCGTAGTTCAGGCCTTTGTTGCTTTTCAGGTCGTAACCCATCTTTTGGATGAGGTACTTTGCCTTGTCCGTGTACCGATAGAGTTGAATTCTGCCGGCATCTGGTTCTGGCTCGAGTGGCGGGAGGTCTTGATGACGCTTAACCTTGCCGAGGATGATGGATTCTTCGTCTCGACTCCGTGGTGGGACTATGTAACAGACCCCTTGGGACGGGACTACTCGATTTACATGATGGACGGTCGTTATTTGTGTTTGCAACGACCGTAGAGCGTTATCTAATGTATACATGGCATTCCAATGTGGAAGACTAGAATAATTAAAAGACACTCTGTTATTGATGAAATATGAGATTTTATCCCGCGGGATTACATTGTCCAGAGAAGGGGCATCTACATCAGCCGAGATATATTCCCCCAACTCTTCATCTGTAAGCACTGGAGTCAGATCGGGAGAGTCCACCACAGCGTTGGCTTTGGAGTCCGAGAGGACTACGTGGGCCTTCTCTGGCGGCTGGGATGGCGGCGGCTTGCCCTTAAGATGCACCTTCAGAGGTGCCTCCGCTGTGCCTCCGATGATTGACGCCTTCCCCTCTAGTTTTGCTACGAAGGGGGTCGATGTTTGAGGCGGCTTTCCCTTGAGCTGTATCTTCAGGGGAGCTTCAGGAGCAGCTGGTGCTTTCCCGGGTAGCTTAATGCTCATGGGAG
Organism: Iris pallida; assembly: GCA_029216955.1. NCBI lineage: Eukaryota > Viridiplantae > Streptophyta > Magnoliopsida > Asparagales > Iridaceae > Iris > Iris pallida. The sequence goes on from JANAVB010001800.1 coordinate 1,549,833, forward strand.
GCAACTTCTGAGGCGGTTTGCCTTTGAGTCGGATCTTCAAAGGAGCGTCGGGGGTGACCTCAGGCTCCATGTCCGGCTCTACTGCCGTTTCTGCTTCGTCGTCAGCATCATTGGCTTCCTCCTCGTCAAATAATTTGTATAAGTCAGCATAGGTGAAGTAGGCTTCAATCCCTTTGAAAGGGTCTATGTCCGAAAACTCCGTACGGATGACGTTGTTGGTGGACACGTACTTCATACATTGGTGGAGCGTGGACGGCACCACCATGTACTCATGCAGCCATAGGCGACCCAACAGAATGTTGTAGTTGACTTCAGCATCCACGACATAACAAGTGACCTCGGTTCTGAGGTTACCGATGTGGCACTTTAGTCGTATTTTGCCCAGTGGTTCGCTTTTGCTAGCGTTGAAGCCACTGATTGTTGTGTTGGAGGGCGTCAGTCGGTACATTGGGATCCCTAGTGTTGAGAGCAGCGTCTTCGGGATGATGCTGAGGGAAGACCCCGGATCGATCTGAATCCGCTTCACCTTGACTGAACCGATATACCCTGTATAGTACAGTGGCCTGTTGTGTCGGTTGTGTTTGAGCAGCATGTCTTGTTGGGTGAAGGCTATATTGGGGATAACCTCATTCGCACAATGACAGTGCGTGCATACAGTCAGAAGATCTTCAGGCTGCTTGACCTGACTGAGAAAGGATTCAGCATCCTTCAGAGCTTTACAGAGAGCTTCTCGGGAGTCTTTAGAAAGACGAAGGAGCTCGAACAGAGAAAGGCGGGCAGGAGTACTGGCCAATTGTGCCAGTATGTCGAAGTTGTGGGGCTTGGCTAGCCCTGAAGCATTCTCCTTTCGTAGAGGCCTATCGAAGCGGGCTTCTATCTGCTTCTGCTTATTGGCTGCTGGGAGCTTAGACGGGCCCTCGTCCTGGACAGTAGGGACGGTGCCAGGAGGCACCACCTCGACGGCAGCTTCGTCGGGTTGGACGTTCTGTTGTGAACGCGTCTGCACAAGAAGTGCCTCTTCCGCTGAAGAAGAGACCGTGCGGCAAGACTTGATCTTCCTGCCTTTGGATTTGGAGGTAGGGCGTACCTCCGGTTGAGTCACCTCGAAGACGAGATCGATGTGAACCCATAGGATCTCTCCCCGAGATGTGGTGAGTGGGATGAGTCCACTCACGTTGTCCCGGGTAGGTGGTAAGTTAACCACCTCCATTGTCGCCTTAGGGATGGGGACGACGCCATCCTGTGTTGTAGTTGGCGGCAAGGTGTCAAACTGGAGTGACACCAGGTTGGCTGACACCGTCTTCTCTTCGTAGTCGACGGAGATTACATCCGCATTGATCATGCACTGGATGTAATTCTTGAGGACATAGCAGTCCTTGGTTGGGTGTCCGACAAACCGATGGTAGTGACAGTACCTCGGGTTGTCCACTTTCCCAACCTCATCGGGATGCTTTGGGTCCGGAAGCTGGATCTTGTCACCCTATTTCAGTATCTCAAAGAGTTGCAGGGTGTCTTCGTCGTTGAACGAATAAACCTCATTCGGCCTTGGTGCAAGTGGAGGTTTCTGAGCAGGTACTGACGCACCTTTGGAGGCATTGATAGTCAATGCCTGTTTCCCTTTTGTCTCTCGTCCGGAGTTGTTGGCTGCAGGTCGTTTCCCCTTGTCCTCAAAGGCAGGAAAACTGACTCCCAGAAGACGAGCATTGGCCGCCTTCTTCTCTGCGGCTTCTGCTTCAATGATCAGGGAGCTCCAGCTGGGAGGAGGAGTAGAGTTAAGCCAGAGTTTGACTGCAGGCAGCATGTTCATGCTACAGGAGGAGAGAAGCACATGTTCTGGCATGCCCGGGGGCAGTCTGAAGCAGGCCTGTCGGAAGCATTCGATGAACACTCGAACTGTTTTCTTCTCCTTCTTGCGTATCTCTATAAGGGACGCCATTGTCATGTCCTTTCCGCCGTCGTAGAAATAGTCGAGAAAAAGACGCGTCAGGTCGTCGAAGGAAGATATTGAATTGTCGGGGAGGCTGAAGTACCAGTCGTACGCTACTCCTTTCAGTGCCCCAACAAATATGCTGGTAAGTAGTGCGTCCTCCTTCGGAAGATGTCCCGTCTGAGACTGAAAATATGTCAGATAGCGACGCGGAGAGTCCTTCCCGTCGTATGGCGTCAGTGTTTGTGGTTTATACTTAGGAGGATAAACCACCTTATTCCATTCGAGGGGATAAGGTTGGGGATGCCCATCTTTTGGCGCTCCTCTTGTCTTGTCTTGGACTCAAAGCGCTCGCACAAGTCCCTGATCATCTCGACCACGTCTTCTGTGGAGCTGAGAGTCGGGGAAGGTGGTACCACCGGGAGTTGAGCATTTGAGGGCTCCGACGTCCGAGGTGCTTCGCGGCGATCTATGTCCGAGGATACCCGTTGAAGGGGTACACTCGATTCTCCATTGGCCCCTGGGTCGGGACCAGCAGAAGGTGTCCTGGCCAAAGCTGACCGTATCTCAAACACTGCTTGAGTCAGTATTTACATGGAGGCAGAGAGGGTTTTGAGTCCTCCCTCCAGGGTATCCATGCGCTGGACGAGGTCTGTTGGCGGCGCATCAGACTCGATATCAGCCCCAGTCAAGTTTACTGTCATGACGCGGCCGGGGGTGGATGGATGGATTGAGGCTTCACTCTCGGCCTCACTCTCTTGTGGGGGAGTTGCCTCTCCTGGAGCCTCGTCTTGGCTACCCCCGGCTATGTTCGGAAGAACATTCTCCACGGGCGCATCTGCAAGGGCCTGATTACCCTCTGCTCCGTCTTGAAGGGCCTCTGCGTCTCCGAAACTCGGGTCCGCAGATGCTAGACTACCCCCAGCTATGTTCTGGAGGATATCCTCATCTTCTGGGAAGCTGACAGGATCCGCCCCAGATGTGCTTTGGACACCCTCGTCTTCGAACTCGACAAGGGTCTGACTACCCCCAGCTTCTTCTAAGATCTTCTTCCTCCCCCGAGTGCCTTCGAACACTCCAGAGGACGCGACAGCTGTCTTGGTATTCCTCGGCTGGCTTTTGGACGAGGAAGAGGAACTGCCAGTCGCCTTTCGGACTGACGAGGAGTTGGAGATCACGTTGCATGAAGCAACCCTTGGCTCTTCTTCTGTTGACACCTTCTTCCCGAGGCGACGTCGGAGGGGTGTCGATGATTGCAGCCGCTAAAACACCGACTGCCTTGGTGGGACTGTCGCTTTGCAACAGCAGTTGATGGTGACCACAGCACAAGTATGCCCCGTGAGAGGCGTATCGTGCTTGTCAGTCGACTCTCCTGATCGGCGCTTGTGAGTGATCACATTACGCAGATCGTTGGAGGAGAGTGCCACCTTCACACCCCCTTCAGACGCATGGCAAGGCCAAGCGCCGGGGTGGTCAAGTGAGTACTGCGCCTCCTGATCTAATACCAAACAGGCATCTCGATCAGTAGTGGGGAACCACAGCATTTGAAGTGACTTGAACAGACCTCAAACGCACAACCAGAGGAGGCACGGGAGTTCAAGACCACTGGATTTGCCTTACTCGACTTGGTTGTACATGCAATAGATGTGCCCAAGTGAGACAAGGACTTTGAAGGTCGGCTCGTTTCTGGCACCGCAACACTCGAGTCGACCTTGTACAGCTTACCATCAGCAGCACGCATGATTGTGAGCGCATGCTTCTGGCTTGCTGCTGGCATAGCACGTTTGGGGCGCATGGCCCGTGCTACCTTGGATTTCTTCGTACCAATCCGCTGGGGCGCATAGTACCCAGAATCCAAATTCTCCTCGCCATTACAGCGAGTGAGTCTGTCAAAGACAGAGACCTTCTGTGGCACATCAGAGGTGATGCACGGGGCATTGGCTGCGCCCCTGCTCCGTCGATGCATCTTTCTCGCCTGAGAGGGAGATGGCTGGAGAATGTGGTTAGCCGCACGTTTTCCCGAGAGATGCGCTGCACCAGCGGACGCATCTTGGTTGCTGAGGACGTCAGCAGGAAGGGAAGGCTGGATTGGCGCATCCCCTTCGGTGGTGGTGCCCGAGGCATCGACCTTGCGCACCCAGACCCGATGGGTCTTCTTCGGCTTTGGCAGCCGCTTCGAAGGACTCGCACTGCCTTCAGAGATGAACTCCTCATACGTCTGTTGATTGAGACGTATGACCAGCATCTTGTGGGAGGAGCCCACCTTCACGTCGTCGGATTGCGACACAGCTTTCTCGGTAGAGGAGAAAGAGGTCCCCAGCAGAGTCGCCAGCTTGTTTGCCATTAAAATTCTTTTATTGCAAATTTTAATACAAACAGAACAGTGTTACAATATAGGACTTAGATGTAGTCCTAGGAGTACACTTTTGTTTATCTGGTTTCCTTGTGCCGATGGAGTGAGTGGTAATACGTTGACTCCGTTGACTATCTGACGACGGTTATCGGTTCTCTGATGGTTTGGATTGCTCTGGGTGCTGGAGCTTGCTGAGAGGAGAAAGACGTTGAGTGTCTGTATCTGCCTCTCTGGTGGTATGTCCGTTCATTGTGTGTTCTGTCCGTGTGTAGGTGTGAAAGAAGGAAATGATCCCTCTATTTATATAGTCTGCAGGCTGACTGCTCATGCGCACATATATAGGATGCGCCTGGTCATGGGGACGCCACGTGGTGATTGCTGATGGAGGCATACGAATGATGCGCCCTTATCGAGGGGTTGAATTCTTCATGCTGCTGTTGTGGACCGGCATGTAGCAGAGGAGAAGATCTTTCTGTTGCTGAGATCTTGGGTGAGTCGAGTCAAAAGACACGTGTCATCGACCCATGGCTCGGAGATCCCTGATTTGGTGGGGAATAATCTGGTAGGATGCGCCTAGGATTGGGTGCAGGAGGAGACTTTGGCTCGTAACCTTTATGAGTCACGAACCATTCGGGGCGCATGGCTTTTGAGGCGCATGCGAGGCTTCAGTAATGACTTAACTCCTGTCTTTAGGAATCAGAGAGAAGTCTGGGGCGTATGGCTTTTGAGGCGCATGCAGAGCTTTAATGATGACTTTCCTTCTGTCTTTAGGGATCAGTAAAAAGTCTGAGGCGCATGGCTTTTGAGGCGCATGCAGATTTGGGCGCATGGCTGCCGAGGCGCATGCGAGTGGTTGAGTGGCCACGTGGTAGTAGCCGTCGGAGGAAAGTAATGATGATACTGACGTTGGTGATGCTTCGTCTTCTGAAAAAGCTGTCAACTGTTCAGACTTCGGAAGGTGTGCTGCCAACTCTGCCAGTTCAGCATTTAATGTTTGTGACATTCGATGGACAGCTGAGTGGGCGCGTCGGTTGGCGTCCGACTAGGCGTATGGGGACGCATGGGAGGCGCATCCCTGTGATGTGCTTGGTACTGAAGGGCACGTCCGTGTGATGCGCTTGATGTTTGAAGGGCACGTCTATGTGATGCGCGGTCTGGCCGACGCATCTGCTTCGTGACACGTCTTTAATGGTGCGACTGTTACGATCTTCGAGTGCTTTAAATAGCTGTTTTGACTTAGCTGAATTTGAAGCGTCCGGTTCATCCATTTAATGCAAATTTATTGCACAAAATTCGGAGAGCCATCCACTTGGCGCATAGATTTGATTTGCCAAGCCTATAAATAGTGGCATGGAGAGAGTTTGCTTCTCGTTCTCTCACGTTCTTCCAACATAAACTTGTTTATTCGGATGCATTCTGTTGACGAGATGCTCCCGAGGGTGAAGATGCGACGCCATGTCTTCATTGATGCACTTGAAGGTGACTATTACATCCAAAAGTCGGAGTCGAGGGCTTCCGAGGCAGGTGGAAGGTGCCTGTTGCATCCAAAGATAGGGATGCTCGAGCCTCGTCTTCGTTGTACAGGAAGAGCCGTAGATCGAAATTGCGGTGCTGCGGCTTTGGGATCTCTTTCTTCCTTCAAAATGGGTGTCGCCCATTCTGGTTGTGTTGAAATCTGCTCCTTTAGCCGCGGTTTCGATTACGGTCTTCCTTCGCCTTTGGAGGCTCTTTTGAAACCTCCCCTGGCCACAGGTTGGCTTGTGGTGCTTTTCTCTTCCTCGGTTTGGGGAGCTCTTCCTCCAGCTAGAAGGTTGATTGCCACCCTCGTTCTGCTCAACAAATGCTTCATTAGTCGACGCATTTAGACGACGGTGAGCCTGGCTGGAAGAGCAGCACATAACTAGGCTGCTGAAGGGATGCACATAACTGAGCTGCCGAAGGGATGCACATAACTGAGGATGCACATGACTGAGCTGCTAAAAAGGATGCGCCCTGTTGAGGGCGCATGGTGGGGTGCGCCTGACTGGGGGTGCATGGTGATCGCTGTACCTATTTGAGGGCGCATGGTGGCTGCTGGCTGTAGACTTAGGATCTTTTCTTTTGTAGAAATTCTCCTTTGTACAATCTTTTCTAGACATATAATAGATTTTATATGTAATAAAAAGTCCTCTTTCAATGTCTATATTTGTTGTTTTTGCTGTGTGAAGTACTTTGTCCAAGCTCTGGCGCTTGTAGGGTTTGGCGCATAGGATTTCTGGTCTTGAAATTCTATGCTTCTACAGTATCCACTTGGCGAGGCACTGCCTCGAATGTATTGAAGCCACGAATAGAGTATAGCACGACCCTGTCATTGCGTTGCCAAGTATAGGCTAAGGCGTCTTTGTTCTAAAATTGATCCTAAGACAAGACTAGAAAGACAATTTAAAGGGATTAAGCTGCACAAAGTAAATGAACATGTCGGTTTCGTATGGGCGGGCAAGGGCTCACTCCACTAGTACAATTGAGTACTGACACCCACACGGTTTTCATGTACATGCATAGGTAGAAGCCCGATGGCGCAGAGGTCGCTTGGATGCATCGAGGCACGGAGTTCCTTGGCATTTCGAGGCGTACGACCGCATGGAGTCAGAACTTATACGGGACAAAATGTATGGACGTCGTCATTCCGTAGAATCTGCCACTCGTCGCCTTGAAGCTTGTATTGAGGAATGAGAGAGAGCGGAGTGACTTGTAATATGAGAGAAAAGTGAGCTTGAGAGACTTGTAATTTGGCCTCGTGTCCATATTGTAATCTTTGTTCAAAATTAATAAAAGAGTATTTTACATGACTTGTATTTTGCTTCAATATTTTTGCTGCTAACTATTCATTGTTTCTGCTTGGGACTTCTGTACGACGACCCCCGTTGCTTAGCCTGTAATCGGCCGTTATGGACCTGCCTTGCGTGAGTGCAATCTAGGCTCACGCAGCATCACGCCTTAGCAAGGACGAGCGCTCTTACGGGAGCGGGGCGTGACATAATGGTATCAGAGCACGGCTTTACGTACTTGGACTTTCGATTGAATTCTTTAACTCGGATGTTTTCGTAAACTCTGAAGTATTGCTTCCACAAATTGATTTCATTTATGTGCTCTCTCTCAAATGTCCCACGGCATGTCCATACAATAATTCTAAATATTTTACAAATTGTACGAAAGAAAAATTGGTTGAATAAGTTAACTATCAACAAGCACGGTTGGCTAAGTCGGACTATGTAAGCCCCCTGAATTTCAGGGTTTATTTTAAATTTTCTAAATGAATTATTTTCGATAAGTATTTTATATTAATTTAAATACGTATTTTATAGCGTATTTTGTATTCTCTTGGTTTCTGGAATGCTTTAAATTTTTCCAAAACTATAGGTTTTCTCCTTGATCGGCATACCGTCGGTATACCGGTGTATACGAACGGCATACCGCCCAGGCATATTTTCTACACTTTAGATATTTTCGGTTTCTGATATTTTCATGAATAGTGTTTCGGATATTTTCGTGAATAGTATTTAGATATTTTCATGAATAGTATTTAAGATATTTTCGTGAATAGTGTAGATGCACTCTATTATCCAATGGATAATTGATTTTGTTTGAATGGCCATGATTGAGCTAGACTTTCACATGGATCACGATCCGACGGCTAAGATTAATTCCCCCTTCTATATATACCATTTCACTTTCTCTCTCCTCTCTCTTTTTATTCTCTTCACTCTCTCTCTCTTCATTTTTTCTTCCCTTCTCTTCCCTTGGAGCTTGCCAAGAGCTTGGCCTTGAGGTTTAGAGTGTGGTTTCGTACCCCTCTTGGTGGTGGAGTAGAAGATTAGGATTGGAGCTTAACCTAGGCAAGTATATCTTACTCAAAAGTGACATGACCATACTTTATTTTTGTTTTCCATAGAAACTAAAGTTTTATTGGCCTATAATATGCTTCTTTAAATTGTTAACATGTTTAGTATATAGCACTATTGGTTTTGATCGACAATATTGCATAGATCTGAGTTTCTAGATATGATTTTCGAGTATTTTGAGGTTTTGATCTATCAAATGTTTTGATTTGTGAAAACTAATAGTCCCATGTTGTATGGAATTAAATTTCATGCGATTTTGACTTTTGAAAATCCGAATTTCGATTTAAAACGAAGTTTTTATGGCCGAAACAAGTTTTGAGTTCAAAAATCAACTTTCTGTGACGGTTCGGAAAATCCGTCGGAAATCCGCGGAAAACCGTCGGAAAATTCGAACTTGCACCACAAAACTTGCTGTGACACTTCAAAAAATCCGTCGGTAATCCGTCGGATGATCCGGTTAGGCTGTTTTTGAATTTTTTATATATATTTTAATTGCTGTAAAAATTTGGAAAAATTTGTATTTAAATACTATGTTAATTTAGCTAATTTATTATAATTTTTCCAGCATTTGGTATTTTATAAAAATAGGAAAACCAAACTCATTTTCAGGATACATGTGTTTGCTGATTTTTAATAAATATTTATGAGGGTTTATAAATTCTAGAAAAATTAGTATAAATTTATATAATTAACAAGGAATATTTTGGTACTTTATTTTATGTAAATTTGAGCTTTTTGTCTATCTCAAAAATTGTTGGAACTCAGTGTACAGTTTGATTTATTTATTGAATAGTTACGACTTGCAATGAATTGTGTTGTTTTGAGTTATGGTCGTATTAAACCTCACCCCGCACTAGTATAAAGACCCTAGAAAGTTAGTTTGGATATTGTGTCACCCCACATTGGACTTTTATGCTAGGTCCCTACTGTTGGCCCAATGATTGTATCATATTTTTGAATATGGTTAATCTGTTAAGTTTAGCATTTCATTATCACTAATCTTCATACTATCACTATAGCATTTCTACTTATACTTATATCTTTGGTGATATGTGCCCATTGGTTTACATTTTAGTGCTATGAGCTTATCTATCTTAAATTTAATTGGGTTGCCAAAATCAAAACTATGTTTTTGATTGTGGTCATTCAATTAAGTTTAATCATTATGATATCACTAACATTTATGCCATCACCTTAGCACTTATACTTAAACTTTGCATAGTCCTAATGTGCTTTAATTTATCATACTTGCTACTATGTATATTGCTTTGTTCGTCTAACAAGTACACGCAGAAAAGCAATAAGCAAGATCAATGTGGACATATGCAATGAAGAAATCATGGTGGGCCAAAGACGACGGATCCCACAAAATTTCTCTGGACCACCCGACGACATCTCTGAAGCCCCCGAAAGGTATTCAGTTTTTACAAACTGGATATCTTTGGACAGCTGCCGCCAAGGGAAAAAGCCAGCACCTATCAAAGGAAGAAGCCAAGCCGTGCCATCATCATTTCAAGACTCTGAAGAAGCCTGCACCTGCCTAAGTATATCTGGAGTCTGTAATGAGTCTTAGGAATAATTGTAAACACAAGAAATGGATGGCAAAATCGAAAGCTAGGGTAGAAATAAGCCTAGGATCGTTTTCTGCTGAAAAACAGCATACCGACGGTATACCGGTTTTTGTTCACAGAAAGTTTCTATCTACAAAACCGGCATACCGACGGCATACCGGTCCATACCGACGGTATACCGATTCAGTAATGTTCAAATTCCAATGGTCGAATTCTGAGCAATAAATGATCCCAACGACTATATTTATAGCCGTTGCATTCCAGACCGGTATACCGCCGGTATGCCGGATCATACCGGCGGTATGCCGGTTCGTGACTGAAAAGTTGCCTTTGGCTTCTTTTCAAGCTTTGGTTATAAATAGCCTTGAACCCCTTCATTCAAGGTTGATGCTTTGAGCCTAAAAATTCCTAAACCACCAAAGCTTATCCACATACAACTCTACAAAGCTTTCATTTGCCATCCATAAATTGTGTTAGAGTTATTGAGTTGAAAAGTGAGATCTTCATCCTATTATATAAGGAGATCAAAACCTATTGTGAAAGGTTGAAGTTGGAGAGTCTTCGTATCCAAACTCTCGGTTGAAGTTGGGGAGTCTTCGTATCTAAACTCTCGGTTGAAGTCAGAGAGCCCTTCGAATTAAAGCTCTTGTGTAAGAAGTTGGCGAGTTCTTCGGATCCAAACTCGTGTGTAACTATTTGCTCAAATAGTGGATTAAAGCCGGAGAGAGTTCCGGGACTGGACTGCCTCTTAGGAGGATACCAGGATATATCGGGTGTCGGTATTGTGTTTGCTTCTTCTCTTGCACTTATATTTTTAAATTGCCAATTAGCTTGTGCTAAGTGCTTGATTAGTTAGCTTGACCCTATTCACCCCCCTCTAGGGTTCCTACACCGACTTGGCTAGTATCCAGTTAGGAGTCGTGTCACACCACTAGTGTAATCTTAATCATAACTTAGAGGCTGAGTTTGTATATCATTATTGACAGGACACTATATCTTCGTACTAGTATTCTTGCTTTGCTCGAGGCAAGTACATCTACAAACTCATTTACTGTCTTTTAATGCTAGAACATGTATTAACCCTGTTAAAATACGGATCCTTGAGGTAGCAAGTTAAATCTTTACATGATATATTATTTTCAGTACCTACCATGCTTAGGACAGTTCTTATATCTTCACATGCTTCTTACTGGTTCTCAGTACATGTTTCATTATGTATTATACTGCTCTGAGTATTTACATGTTTTATACTGCTCCCAGTACCTGCCATGCTTATACTGCTCCCAGTATCTCTCACATGTTCTATATCGTTCTTGTATCTCTCACATGTTTTTACTGTTCTCGTATCTCTCACATGTTAGAATATGGGTTATGGGAAAACTGATAGTTGAGTACGTGATCATGCCCCCCTCTCCGTACGTATGTACCGAGCAAAGTTTTATTTTATATGATTACTGCGCCGTAGGCTTTATCACAAAGCAGATTTGTGCGTATGTACATCTATCGCCTTATCACTTGTACGGAAGTATATTTCATTATGTGCCCCTGCACATTGTACACCTATTGACCGATCACGTACCTGCTCCAGTTTTAAACATTAGATATACATGTGTCACCTTGACAAATGTATTTTACCGTAATTCCAGTCATACCATGATTCCAGATATGCCATGTTCCCTATGTTACTATGATACTGTGATTCCAGTCATACCATGATTCTAGATATGCCATGTTCCCTATGTTACTATGATATTGTGATCCCAGTTGTACCATGAGGCCATATTTCCAGTATTTTTTATTTTATAGACTTATCACACCATGTTTCTTGTTGTACATCTCTTTCATTATATATTCAGTACTTTAGTTGTAGAGGTTGTACTTGCTCCCGTCCTGACAGGATAATGTTGTTGGTATACTTTTCGAGGAGGATATGCTATGTGATACATATTATGGTACTGCATTGAGGACCTGGCCTTAGCTCCAGGAGAGGCCCCAGCGGAAAACCTTGCTTAGATATTTTTCATGTGTTTTGAGACTTAGACTTTGGTTTGAACTTATATTTGGATACTTTGTCTCCAGATAGATACTTTGGAAGTGTATTATTAAGTCTGTGCTTGTTTACTTTCGTTTATAGATGTTGTGTTGTGATGAAACCTTTTAAATATGATTTTAGAACTGTTAGCAGCTTATATACTTTATTGTCTATTCTTAAAACAGCTTACTACGCTTTAACCAAGCGTAGGCTGGACATGGCTCGACCCGGCCCAACAATTTGGGTAACGGGTCGTGACAGGCTGGGCATATACACCAAGAATCGTGTCGACCTTAGTAAAGTCGAGTGCGGGATTCAAATTGTGTCGGACAATAATGAGTTAGACTCGATTGAGTATACGGGATGACTATTGATAGGGGTGCCAGGCGATGTTATCGTCGATGTGATATAGATGAGCGTGCTTGGGCTCGAACAAAAATTCGAAGTATGATTCGAAACTTGTTTCGAAGATTTGTTGAATGACTTCATCCCTGAGTGGTGTATGGATCGCCTCAGGGATGTCGATTGATTGAGGATACGGGTTGACAATGAGTCTGTCAGCAAGCGTCGCATGTATACAAAGCCTTAGATCGAGTATCATTGAGTAAGTTATAATCTCGAAGATTTTGACTTGTTGATTCGAACGAAATTAGAATTGACGCACACGGGATTGGAATTTGCATTGAGCGTGAAATGCAAGTGATAAGGAAAAGATAGATTGAATCGAAAAAAAGTTAAAGTGTACGAATGGATGACTTGATCGAGAAAAACAAAATAAATCTTATGCAAAAAGTTAGCACGATTGGATGATAGCGTGCATGAAAAGTATTGATTTTGGAAGTTACAAAATGACTCAAAGAAATTGGGATAAATGATGTTGCTCGATGATTGAGCTAGCATAGAACAGTACGACATGGGGAAATATGTTGCTCGATGACTTAAGATAGTCAGATGAATATACATAAATTTGGTTTGGAGGAATTGAACGTGTAGCTAGTTCGAAGAATAATGATCAAATTGATCTTGAATATTGAGGAGATTGTCCAGTTCGGATAATAGCATTAGTCGCACGACTCAGAATTTGTTGCAAATGAAGATAGTCGGGTTATGCATATCATCGATGGTATTAAGGCGTATCAAAGATCGATATACGATAACTCGGGGGTACTCTGATTCAAGGAATGACGATCGTGCAAAATGTTATCGTTCCGATGGATGCTATGCTTAGGATTTTGATGAAATAAATGTTGGATAAAAATGATCGTGTCTTGATGGTTACGCCGATAACCATAATGTTGATGTTCTTGTCTTGCGCGAGCGCAACTCCAGCCTCGCCCATACGTCATGTCGGATTTGGGGACAATCGTTCTGCGTGAGCACGGACATGGTGATTCATGTCGCGGGAACGATCGAACTCGGGAAATCAAGATGTGGCAATTTGGATTGCTTCGACTTGTGGTTTGAGGCGAAGGTGGATTCGAGGATTGATCGGACTTGTGATTGATGATTGAGTAAAGTTGAGGATTGAGGACATCCAATCTGCGTATCGAGAATGAATTAGTCTAGACTCAAAATAAGAGTTACGCTCCGATGAGAATGATTATTCTGCGGGAGCGTTGCATAGTAATTTCATGTCGACCGTGGATAATCGGATTCGCGTGAAATTGGGACGTAACATATTGTTAAAGTAGATGACCTTGTGATCGATCACGTGAATTGGGATAAATGACTTAAGGAATATGAAATAAGAATTATGGTTTAGTGACATGTCGTCTCGTAGCGTGCTTGACTTGGGAAGAATAGATAGGCAGATTATATCGAATATGTTTGAAAATATAGACTATACAAGTTGCTTGTTGGATGAACAATATTGATATGTCGAGGAAATGGTTGAACATGACTTAGTGTAGGATGGCTTTGCTGAATGACTCGGACCCCTTGGACTAAGTGTTGCAAGTGCGAATAGGAGATATATATATGCTTGATATTTAGAAATCTGAGTGATGCGAGCTTGGGTAGAAAACCCCGTACTATCAACTTGGTTTGACCCTATGATTGGGGTCAGTATTGGCATTATTGTTGGAAAACTATGATTTCAATCCTGAAATTGACTTTAGCCTTAAGAAATGGCCTAACGGATTAGGCGAGACGTCCATGTTTCGAGAGATAACATTGGTATAATTGGTCTTGAGGATCAATAGGATTGAAAAATAGTATGGATGGATAGAATGATTCAAGAGTATGAAAATACCCCTCACGAGACTCGGCTGACATGCATATATTTCAGGGACGCCTGAATATGTGCACGATACGACTCGAGTGAGAATGGTAAATTCTCTATGACGCGGCTTGGCTAAAATACATGTATTTTGGAAAAGCCTAGGATATGTGCACGATCCAACCAAGTGATACGTTGAGACTTGAGGAATGGAAAAGTGTCGAGGATTTTGAAATCGTGTTCTAAAGGAAAGATTGATGGTAGTGCGATCGTGGATCGGATTGAAAAAATGTATAGGCAAAGTGTGTACGAGAGTCTTTGAATCAAAGTGATAAGTCGATGAGTAAGTACTCAGTTAATTTCGAGGACGAAACTTTTTCTGAGTGGTGTATGATATAGTGTCCCGTTCCGCTCAGTCAATCGGAGGAATTGAAATGCCGATGGCGTTCAGACTTAGCCTCGCAACGGCTTGCTCGAAGACTCGCTCAGGTGGGTGACTTCGGTAAACTTACCTCAGCTTGGCCTTCACACTAATAAAACAAAAAAATTTCAAATGCACAAGTAGGCTTGACAATAAAAGAGACGCATCCACATAGCTAAGGGAATAATCCCAACTTGGGTCAGACTGAGTTAGAATATGGAAAGGCCTCACGCTCGGCTTAGATGTTTGCTTAGCGTGCTTTTAAAATTACACTCGATCCTTCGTCCCGTGGCTTGGGAGAAGGAAGCTGGATTAAGTTGCTCGAAGCTAAGAACTTAGCTTAAGTCATAAGCATCGCCCGCATGAATGCTTGATAAAGCATACACGGTTCCATCGTCCAGGGCTTGGCATTGCCTTGCTCGTCCCACGGGTTAAGTTATAGTGCATGTTGCAGTGCACGGCTTGTGGAGTAAGTCTAGGCACCCTAAAGAACTTGGTTGTTGTCACGACCCGCGCCCGCTTTTCGGATACGAGACGTGTCCAAGCCAGCCTACGCCGCAGAGTCGACGGTAGAACGCTGTCAAGCTCGCAAGAAATAAATGCTCAAATATGACAATTGCTGCTCATTCATATTTCTAAATTTGTTACAACATTTATAACATTTATAATTAAAAAAAATACAAGATTTTACAATTAATGAAATTGAATACAACAGCTATCTATTTCTAGGTTTCTGTCTGCAAGTACACCCTAATCTTTCCAAAGCTAAGTGAAGCCACAGCTAACCTGAAAAATATTGGTTTTCAGTCAGGAATGGAACAAGTACACAAATCGACGACAATGCGAAAATACAATAGAATTAACAAGACATAAAAATAATATATAAGATATAAAAACTGGAAAGAACTGATGACATGGCACGGTAGAGAATAAAACAAGAAAAAACTAATAAAAGACATCTATCTAGGTGGTTTGTAATATCATTTTCGACATGTGAACGGCTAGGGGGTAAATCCGGCACCTGCACGTGTCGTGTACAGATGCTATTATTCATGAATAGACATCATGGGATAGTTCTGGATAGTCCACATGTCTACTAAGATATTTCCCCTCCCGACTACTCCGTGTGACGAGCGTGTCAATAAGCAGCAAGATATATGTATAGACATGAAATAAAAAGACTACTATGAATCGAAAGCAATCAGAAAGTGCACTTGCATGTGGTCCTTTGCTGGTGAAACCGACAATTCCATTGAGTTCAGACTACTCCGATTAGCCTAGGGGCGATGTGAATTAATCAGAAACATAAGAAACATGAATATATGACTAGTCACGTACGGTAAAGGTAGGGATCGAAGGGAATAAATATAAATATAAATGTATCTAACTAATTTAGAAAATATTTATTGGATCTTTTTAGAAACTTATTATGAATATAATCCAAAATAATTTTCAAGCCAAACATCAAAATAGCTTAAATCCATATTTGGAAAATAGAGAGCCCATTATATATACATAAGGCTCAAAATATTTAATGGAAGCCCAAACCAATTTTTATAAAATAATAATATTCACTTAACTATTTGAATTGATATTTATTTAGTGGGCTTAAGCTCAAGGTTTATGCCTAAGCCCATTATAATGTAAAAGCTTATTAAAATAAATATTTAAAAGCCCATGAAAATATATATGGATTTATATTAAGCTCATTTAAAGAACATATATATAAACTCTTTTTAAAATATAACTATATAAAACTCTATTTTAAAAATACACTTGGAGATATAGGTCCCAACTAAATATCTTAGAAAACTAATCTATTTATGTAAAACCCTATTTTAAAAGTATTCATAAAACCTATTAACATTATAAAGTACAATTAACTACTTAAGAATGTTCATAGGAAACAAAATATTTATAGATTTGAAAATATAACTAATTGGACCCAACCAAAAATCCATATAATATTGCCAAAGCCCATACCCACACTCAAAGGACCAAATAGACATAAACATAATTGATATAACCCTAAGCCCACACCACAGCCCACTAAAATTCAAGAAAAATATTATAGGTGTTAGGCTTGAAGACCAAATTAAATCCAACAGTTAAAACCCAAGCCCAATGCACGTATGCATCTCTCTCCACCATAGAAAGAGAACCATTTTAAGTAAGAAAATGAAGAAAGAAAGAATAAGGAAAGGAAGAGAGAGAAAGAGTGACTGAGAAAAAGGGTGGAGGGATCGAGATGGAGAGGGAAGAGGGCTCACCAGGAGAGAGGGGTGTGTCCCCACCGTGCGCGGCGGAGGCAGAAGCGGCCGTCGCCGGCATGGGACGACAGCGGGCGGGTCTCGGCGGAGCACATCGCTCGGGATCTGGAGCGCAGCGCTCGGCCAGACGGAGGGTTATGGACGACGGAGAGAGCTCCGCTCTCGGCGGTCGGAAGCTCACGACAAGGGGAAGCGCTGGGGCGGACGCCGGCAGATCTGGTGGTGGCAGCACGCGTGTGGGACGACGGTTGCCGTTGGAGCGGTAAAGCTCGAGGGGCTCGGCGCAAGCGGGCTTCCGGCGGAGAGGGTCTCGACCCCGGCGGCGGAGGTTGTTGTGGAGAAGACTCTGCGCGGGCGGCCGTTCGCCAACGCGGACAGGGCAGAGGGGTGGGCGCACGGCGGCTTTGCCGCGGCAGCCTGATGCGGAGGCGTCGTGGCGGCGCTCGTGCCCGGTGGTCAAGCACCGGATCTGGGCGCTCGACGCTCGGCGTGGTGCTCGGCGGGGGAAAAGAGCAGCGGTGGTGCGGAATCCGGCCAGCGAGGCGGTCACCCGCGGAGGAAGCTCGGCAGTGGTGCGGGTTCGTGGCGCCTGGGAGACACGGCCACTTCGATGGCTGGCTCGGTGCTGGCCGTCTACCGTGCACGGCTGGCTTGACGAGGAGGACGAGGCCGAGCAGAGGAGGTATGGAATTGTGGTGTTGATTTTGTTTACGTGGGGATGTGTCGAGGGGGTGATCAGTTGAGGGTGGAGACATGTCCGGTTTGTCGGACACGAACTTTGAATGTTCAGTGTAATATGGTGGAATAAGATGTTTTAGACACGGACACACGGGTCCGGACACGGTGATTTCTGTGGTGGTCGGTTATTGACAGATGGTGGTGGCGAACAGGGAATGACGATGCGGTTGGCTGCGGCGAGGGGAGTTGACTGGAGTTTGGTGTCGGAAATCTACAGTAGGTTGTAGATAAAAATACGTAGGTGCATATTGTTTGTGATAAGGGAATGGCATGTAGGTATAGAGAGAGGGGACTATATACACGATTTGTTTAAGGATGATAAGAATTATGACCTAGTAAATAAAGATTCATAATAATTTAAATCAAAGCAATAATTTCAAATTCAGATTAGTCCTATCTCAGCCTCTTCAAATAAAATAAAATAACAAGTTAAAATAAAATAACGAGATTGATCTAATCTAATCTAGACATAATTCGTTAGTAGATAATAGTATCAATTTAAATCCATCATTTAATCCAATCAAATATTTTATAAGATCTTAAAGTAATTCCTAATATCATAAAATAATTCAGATAATCCTTCACAGACACTCAAAGGCATTTTAAATATCAATTAATTTAATCAAAATATTGTAAAGGAAATATATTGAAATATTATTCTCTATTATCCAAGAATTTAAATCAATTAATAAATGACTACGAGATAATATTTGTTGCCATCAAACGACTTAGTTTAAACGAGTAAATCTCACCAAAATCATATAGATAATATCTAAATATATATTCGTTAACATTAGGTAATCTTGAATGTTGATCTGCATTACTTAAGCGATCAACATAATAATTTACAAGATAGTATTTATCAGATAATATATTTTTGTTTAAATAGAACTGATGATTGATTATCTCGAAATAATGTCCGATAGAACATATTTTATTAATCAAAATGCTTATTAAATATTTATAATCTCAAATCATTTTCGAAATCATTTTTTTATAAAATCTAAAGTAGTAACCAAACACCCTTTGTAATTCTAACAATATAATTTAATAAAATATTTTATTTAAAACAATTTAGCATTCTCAAAATATTTAATTCGAAACTTGTTTTTGACAAAAAGGATTAATCCAAAATACTCTTTAAACACAATAATTAAAATAAGTCATAAAATTTTTGAAAACTTCGGGAAGGGAGTTACAGTTGTTCAAGTCGAACGCGTGCACGGCACGTTCTCTCGATGTAAGGCTTGGCATAACTTTTGCTCGTCAAGTCGTTGCACGTTATGTTCAAGTTAAGATGGAAGACTACTTAGTAGTCGTTCCTTGGTTTTCAACGGATAGAAGTTCACACGATTGGTTGTCGCCGAGATCGATCCCGCTACTTGGGAGTCTCAATAAGGAAGTTCACGAGATCGGTCCCGCTACTTGGGAGTCTCAATAAAAAAGTTCACGAGATCGGTCCCGCTACTTGGGAGTCTCAATAAGAAAGTTCACGAGATCGGTCCCGCTACTTGGGAGTCTCGATAGAAAATTGGAGAGCATGGTCATGATTAAGGAAGGACTTGGTAGATCGAGTTCAGTCTTGTATGGTCATTGGACAACTTGCGTGCAAGGTGAATTCCTCGAACGATCCCGGGATGCCGTATTCGTGTCAGCCTAGGAGGAATAGCAGATATTGTACAGCCTTCATCGACGGTACGACTCGATTAAAGTGAAACATTATAATATATGCTACGGGTCATTCGGTGGGAGCTCGTACCTCGGACGCGAATGGTCACCGTATGCAAAGATCCAGGATAGCTTGACATTGCTAATGACCACTCATATAGATGTGTCGGCATAAGAGCGACTATCCGCATGTATCCCTTTGGATTACGTCGAGTACTAGCAAGTTACGAGTTGGGTTAACAAGGCGTAATTGTAGCAAGCGCTAACCTTGAATCGGCACGGGCTGGGTGTGCACGGTTGCAATACCATTCTGGAGCCTAAGATATGGCTATATCAAGGACACGTGCTTCGGCATGAATGTGACATCGTCATCGAGTCGTCTCGAATTAAGTCAAGAAGAGCTGTAAGGCAAGTTGGTTAATCTGGTTGATCCTTGGGAGGCACGGCCTCGATCTTAAAGCACGATCAAGTCTATTGGCACGACCAGCACGAGTCATCCCCTTGACGTCGTTGGCACGAGAATAGTCTAGAGGTACATAAAAACAAGTGAAAGTTTTGGCACGGTCGAGTTTGCATAAGTTTCTACTGGAAATTGCTGAGAAACCCAATTTCGGGGTGGGCTTTTATGAAATGCCCACCCGCTGGATAAGTTTTATGAAATACCCAGAATTAAGTATTTTCACGTTAAATATTCCAAGATTCCCTTTTAGATGCCACCCGCTAGAAACTGCTATTTTTATAATACCGAAACTACCCCTCCGCGCGAATTGGTCATCTATATGCATTTGAATTCAAAAAACTCAGATCTGGATTGCGATTTTCGTCTTCTTCTTCTTCACGGGAAATCTGAATTCCATTGCTCTCATATTCAGCAGAGATCGCAAAGATCGTTCGTAGTTCGGTGTGTTTTTCTTCAGTCGAACTCAGATCATCGCTCGTCATCATCATTACCATCATCATCATCTTCATCGTGGAGACATTTGAACTCAGATCTTCAATTGTGGAGAGAAGATCTTTCTTCTTCTTTTCCATAAGAATTATCATCGCTTTGAAAGAAGAACGAAACTCTTTATTCCTGAAAAAACTAAATTATACGTTTTAACACTGGAAATGACCATTCTCCGTCTTAATTAGGACGGAGAATGGCATATTCCGTCTTAATTAGGACGGAGAATGCCATTCTTCGTTTTATTTAAGACGGAGAATGCCATTCTCCGTCCTAATTAACACGGAGAATGACATTCTCCGTTTCCGTCTTAATTAGGACCGAGAATGTCATTCTCCGTCTTAATTAGGACGGAGAATGGCATTCTCCGTTTTATTTAAGACGGAGAATGGCATTCTCCGTCCTAATTAACACGGAGAATGGCATTCTCCGTGTTTCTAACACGGAGAATGGTCATTCTCCTGCGTTTTAACACTAGAATGACAATTCTCCGTGATAAATTACACGGAGAATGGCATTCTCCGTCCTAATTAAGACGGAGAATGGCCATTCTCCGTTTAATTTAGCACAGAGAATGGCCATTCTCCGTCTTAATTAGGACGGAGAATGCCATTCTCCGTTTTATTTAACACGGAGAATGACATTCTCCGTTTCATTTAACACGGAGAATGGCATTCTTCGTGTTTCTAACACGGAGAATGGTCATTCTCCTGCGTTTTAACACTGGAATGACCATTCTCCGTGTAAATTAAGACGGAGAATGTCATTCTCCGTCCTAATTAAGACGGAGAATGATCATTCTCCGTGTAAATTAAGACGGAGAATGTCATTCTCCGTCCTAATTAAGACGGAGAATGATCATTCTCCGTGTAAATTAAGACGGAGAATGCCATTCTCCTGCATTTTATGGTTAGCTGAAACTTTGGAGGGCCATAACTTTTGACTGGGAGGTCGAAACGAGGTCCCGTTTGTCGCAAAATGAGCGTATCGTCGAGGAGACTGAAAGTAACAGTTTCATCGTTAGATGGCCTTCCGAAATTTTAGATTCGTAAAAAAATGATGTTTGGACCTCCGTTTTAGCACTTTTGTCGTTCGTCCCGGTCTTTCCGAAATTTTTCGACGAGTTTTTGAAGATGTTTGAGGAGAAAACCTAGATTCAAAAGTGAGCAGCGTATGGAAGAAGATGGAGTATTGAAACATTTTTTTAAGAGCAATTTTGTGGGTGTTTTCAATAAATTAAAAGGAAGGGCAAAAGGGTCATTTGGAACCCGCTTTGGATAAGTTTCTCTAATTCTGGGCACGCGATGAAAGTTTTTTTAGCGGTGGGTGTCACGACCCGCACCCTGATTAGGGGCACGAGAACGTGGGTACGTCCAGCCTACGCCGCAGTGTCGGCGGTAGAACGCTGTATAGGTCATCTATAACATCTAACATCTAATAACAAGATATATAAACCTGTCATCTCCGCACGGAGGTATAACATAACATCTCAACTCTATATCTCAAACACAAGTCTAGAAAAGATAGAACATGATATGGAATCAGATGAAAGGAAGAACTGAATATATATAGAGTTATCACACCACACAAAGTAGATGTCCAACACAAATAAGTACAAGACCTGAAATATAACTAAGTCACAACTAACAATCGGAACAGTCCGATACAAAAGAAAACTGTAAACACTAGACTAGACTAGGCACCCTCTACTGAGCTAGATGCTCCTCAGGCTCCTGAAGGTCACCCTCATGTGTCCCATAGAAGGTAGGACAGTCACCATCATCATCTGTAATATTTTCAACAGGCCCAGTCAGGACAGGAACGAGCACAATACATCTCACGCAGTTCATATCAGGTTGGGAAATATAAAGCATGCATAGCGTAAGATACATGAACTGTAAAGAATATATGTAAAACGAGAGAGATTTGATAACTGGAAATATCTATATATATGATAAGTAAGAACTGTAGGTAACCTGTGATTTAGAGCATGATATGGTTATATAAACGGGCTTAGGACATATACAAGATTTCACAAGATTTCACATGAATTTGTACAAGATGGAATTTGATCACATAACCATTTCCTACTCACCCTCCCCAATCAATACACAAGGATCCAGTCAAGTTACGTTACTTTGTACAAGAGGTTTTTATCATGTTTGCTCACGTGATCATGAGAGTACAAGATTGCACAAGAGTATACATGAAAGCGGTGTACATGAAATACAAGATGTTCGTGAAAAGCACATGACAACTGTATCTGATGCACCCCGAGGGAGATAACATCGCATAACAAGATCCATATAGTACCAATCCGTGATAATAACGTGACAGCATCATGTAAGGTAATCTAAAGCAAGAATATAAGTCCTAACAAGCATGAAAAGATCAGAGAATGTACTCGCCTGTCACCCTGTATGACTGATATGAATAGATGTCCGAACTGGTGTCACAGAGTCCTATTTAGAGTAAAACAGGTCACAACATATCCACAATGGTAAAAATAGAGTATACAATGCATACTACATGATTCTAGGTCAATCTGGTCAAAAGTCAACTCTTGGTCAACTCTAAAGTCAAACTAGTCAAAGTTAGGTCAACACTAGTCAACTAGTTAGGATTTTAGTCAAACTAGTCAAACTAGTTGTTTTAGATCATTCCTAGTCAATTCTAGGTTAACTAGGTCAACCTTGACCAAAGGTTGACTTTGGTCAACCCTTAGAAATCAAGGGTCAACAAGTTGGGTTTAGGGTCATTAGGGTTAGCCCCAAGCCATAGGCTAGTAATCCTAGGCCATAGGCCATAGTTATTGGTTTTCTATAGGCTAGCTGCTATAGGTTTTCATACAACCTATATTTAGAAGTCACAACTATATACATATATCTATATATATCTATATATATAGATATGCACTACCTATCTACTTCCTATATACTAATATGGGATACATTATATATATATACAACCCATACTCACATATATACCTAATATATATACATATATAGAAAGCTATAATATATACATATATATACATTCCATATATATATATAAATATATATAACCCATATACCCTTAACTATATATACCAATATATAACTATATATAATATAACATATATATATATAACATATATATATATATATAGAGGGAAATAGAGAGAGAGAGAGCAGTGAACAGTGAGAGAGAGAGTGGGAGATGACAGTCCAAGGGGGGGGGGACTGTTCTCAGTTTCCTGAGAACAGGAAACAGTTCCCCCAACCAACACACACACAGTCCATATATATACAACCTATGTATATACTCACATAACAACCTACACACATAACCAAATACCCTGAAAACTCACCCACACTCACACATACATATATACAACATATATACATACTAAAATACACTATTACAAAGTATAATTTATGTCAAAATCGGGTTTGAAATCCATTTTACAAAAACTGGAAAATAACTCAAAACTGGAAACTGTGCACTGTTGCACTCGATATGGGGTAAATCGAAATACACATACTGAATCGAGCTAAGACTCTCAACCAAGGGTCGGTAACTGAAACCCCATAGGTACTCTAGTGTCCCAAGTCACTGACACGACACCACGACACCGTTTCGCGTGTCCAATCACGCAAAACAGTCAATCGGGTAAACTGATACGAAAACCCGCGTGCACAGCGTCGTGCACGCGTGCAAGTCGAGCTAGGACACGACACACACATCCACAAGTGTCGTGCACGTGTCCATAGCTAGGGTAGGTCTAGGTGTTCGTGAACACGTGTCTGTATCGTGTCCACGTGGTCGCGTGTCCACGCACGAAGCGCGTATCAGTGAGGAATTTCCAGCGTGTACGTGTGTGTGTGCGACCAGTACGAGAGGAAGAACTCCTCGAATACTGAACCATTTCATCCCAAACTTTGGGAGGTCAATGTCAGACATTGCCCTAACATTCACCTCAAAAATCTCGTGTCCACGTGTCCTGTGTAGGTAGAACTCGGTGTCGAGCAGCAGGGCATCGAGACACTGTCTCGTGCTGCGAGTTCGTGTCCATTTTGGACACGGACACGACACGAAAGTTGGCTCAGTCTAGTTAATTAGTGATCAGCAAGTCTAGGGCTTCTAGTTTGTATAATTTGTTTCACAAATCGACCATATCGAATCCATTGTGGCATTTCACCAAACAAGGATTTTAGCCCTACGATATGTATCCGATACGGACACCAAAACACATCAAAATCCCACCAAACTTTACCCACAGTATTGTTATCCCTATATGAATGCATTTATGAAAGAAAAACAGGAATTTGACTAAGTTTGTGGAAATTTACCTATTGGTGAAATTCCAAGGAAATCAATGAAAAGGGGGTTGTGTGATCTCCAACTCGATGATGCCCAAGCTCCCAAATTCTAGATTTCTTGCTTCCCTTAGCACCCTAGATGTTGTAGGGTTCCAATGCAAGAGACTAGAGTCAATTTGGATCAAAAATGATCAAGTTATCAAGGGTTGAAGGAAAAGGAAATTTTGTGGAATAAAATTCATGTAATTTATTCATGAATTAATTCAATGGGGTTTTATAGAATGTGGGCTGCCAAGGGGGGGGGTCCTTGGCTGCCATGGGGGTAGGGGAGGTGTCCTTGCCTTCCTTCATGGCTAAGGCATGGACTTTAGCCTAAAGGGTTCTAGATATTTTGATTTGTTTAAGGAAAATATCCTTAAAGTTAATATCTAGATATTTAACCCTTTATCCCATGACCAAAACATCACCCTAATGATTCTAGGTTAGTGGCTAACTTCTAGTTTAGGGTAGGATAGGTTAGTGACTAATCATGAGACCTACCAAGAATTAAATAATATTAAAAATCACATAATCACAAATAAAGTCTAGAAAATTACCAAAATACCCTTTTGGTCAAAAATCACTAATTTGGTGTTCTAAGCCTATGGCTAAGCTCTCATGGTCATGGCAACTTCTAGGTTAGAGAAAACTAGGGTTTACACTAAGTTATACTAACCAAAATCACAAAGTCGTAAGTCATGACTTAGCATGACTTAGAAAATGGTTTAATCACACTAATAATCACCAAAAATCATATCATGACTAAAATACTATTAATTAATAATAAAAATAATAAATTTTCAAAAATATCCCAATTTCAGAAAACTGGGTGCTACAAGTCTACCCTCCTTAGAAAATTTCGTCCTCGAAATTAGAATGGTCATACTCCTTCTAGGTCAAACACCCCAACAATCACAGTCTCAAACACACAGTCCGATAATCATATGCGTCTGTCCAAAATCATGATATTCGAAATCTTCGTCATGCTAGTGAGCAAGGCTACGATATTCACAGAGTCCTCGACTAAGGTACATACCTCTAGAATCATGGTATTTAAAATTTTCGCATTGCCGCATGCCTGGCCGCGAAAACCTTAAATTCCCACATCCGAGAAATACGTCCAAAATCCGACTATATGTCCTCACTATGCCAGCTAACATGACTATAGAAAACTCTAGATCCCATGATCGAGACGACCTAGCCTATACGACTTATCTCAGAAGAAAAATAATTTACAATAAAATATCCGGACAAAATTTATCAACTATAAGGAACAGATAGAATCGAAATTCCAAGACAGTTATAAGGAGGCAAATGCGGAAATAGAATCGAAAAGGTTGGAACCTGCAATCAGCTCTCCCTCTGCCTGTGCATCATCGACTGCCATGGCGAAAGCTCGCCCCGGCTGGCCTCCCTTGGCCTGCTGCTGATGCTGGGCAAACCTCTGCTGCTGAGTCTGCAACGGTGGTCCTGTCTGCTGCCCTGTCGGAGCTCTAGCTCCTGCTACTGTCTGAGTCAATCGTGCCAAGCTCTTGGGACACTCCTTCAACTGATGCTCTGCTGAACCACAAAGCAAACACAGGCCCTGCCTCTTCCTGCAGTCGTCCCATCCATGACCTTGCTTTTTGCAGAAGTTACACATAGGGTGTTGTTGCTGCCTGGGTGCCTGCTGGTGAAGTATATGTCCCTGGCCCTGAAACGGCTGCTGAACTGGCCTCTGCTGCTGTATGTGAGGGCGCTTGGCTGGCCCTGCACTAGAACTAGCCCCTAAGGTATCACTGCCCCTCTTCGGCTTGAGGCCGAAGTCCTCCTCTGCAATCTGTGCGTCCATCAATATCTGATCGAACGTCGCGTCACGGCGTCCCGAGGTGCGGGTGCGCACTGCATGAATAAGTCCCCTGCGGAACTTACGAGCCTTCTGCCCCTCATCCTGGATCATATCGGGAGCGAACCTGCTAAGGCGGAAGAACTCAGCTGCATACTCGTCCACCGACGAGTTCCCCTGCACTAGACCCACGAACTGGCCCTCCAATGCTGTAAGAGCCACGTCCGGGAAGAACTTCTCCTTGAAGAGCCTCCGGAAGTTCTCCCAAGTCAGCCCTCTCACCGACGCACGAGGATCCGTGCGGTACCATGTCAGCGCAATGTCGAAGAATCGGCTGGCTGCGGCCGAAACCCAAAGCGCTCTAGGAAGCTCTGCCAGCTCCATGCTCCGCTGTACATCCTCTAGCCAGTCGTCTGCATAGAGGATGCCCTCCGTGCCTGTGAAGTCCCTGGAGCTCATCTTCCTGAAGTCCAATACTGTCCTCGGCCTGGACTGCTGCTGGTACGGCTGCTGGCCAGTAGGGCCCTGCACCGTACCCGGTGCCACTCTCTCTACTGCTGCTAGGGCAAGCTGATGCGAGTTCTCCATACTCTGCCTCAGCATCTCGATCTGTCGGTGTGACGCCTCCGACTGGCGCTGCGACGCCTCTGCCTGGGCCCGCTGTGTCTCCATCATCTGCTGAAGGAGAAGGAACATATGGTGCGTATCCGTCGGTACCGGTGGTGGTGGCAGCAGTATCTCCGGAACAACGGCCGTAACCCTCTGGGGTGGAGGTGGTAGACCTCCCTGCGCAACTGCCGGGGTCTCCGGAATAGTAGAATCACTGGGGGCAGTCTCGTGAACCTCCTCCTCTGCCTGATCAGATCTCTCAGGCAAACTACTCGATCCAGTGGCCTGCGGGTGCGTCTTCGTCATCCTGGAGACGAATTGAAACAAAGAGGTCAATATGGCACATGAGTAGATTTATCAAGGAAGGACAGTTAAATTAATACAAGGGAAGTAATCATGATAATCAAAAGATCAGAAATTTCCTAGGTGTGATTTGAGAAACTCCTATCATGTCCTAGGTCCTATGTCCTAATTGCAGGCTCGTAATTAGTACTCTAAGTCGAGCACCATTACGAGATCGCACTAACTGCGACACTGACCTGCATGGGCCACCACAGTGGGTTTTACATAAAACTTTTTTAGTTTTTGGGCATTTCATAAATCTTCCCAAGGTACTGCCTCGAATGTATTGAAGCCACAAATAAAGTATAGCACGACCCTGTCGTTGCATTGCCAAGTATAGGCCAAGGCATCTTTGTTCTAAAATTGATCCTAAGACAAGACTAGGAAGACAATCTAAAGGGATTAAGCTGCACAAAGTAAATAAACGTGTCAATTTTGTATGGGTGGGCGAGGAGCTCACTCCATCAGTACAGTTGAGTACTGACACCCACACAGTTTTTATGTGCAGGCACAGGTAAAAGCCTGATGGCGCGGAGCTCACTTGGATGCGTCGAAACACGGAGTTACTTGGCGTTTCGAGACGTGCGGCTACATGGAGTCAGAACTTATACGAGACAAAATGTATATGGACATCGTCATTCCGTAGAATCTGCCACTCGTCGCCTTGAAGCTTATATTGAGTGATGAGAGAGAACATAGTAACTTGTAATATGAGAGAAAAGTGAGCTTGAGAGTGTCACGACCCGTACCCGCTTTTCGAACGCGGGCTCGTGAGCTACAAGCCAGCTACGCATCAAGCGGACTCCAGCCCGACTCGAATACGTAAACGCTTGTCACGGCCATGGTAAACTGTCAAATCATGGCAAAAGTAAATCTATATATCAAATCCATAATAAGTGTACGAAACATGAATGAACACTATGGGTCGTGGTCTGCAGCCCACTAGCATAAATGTCCGATAAGACTCCAAAGAATATAACAAGAGTCTATTAAACTGAATCAATAAATAGGATATCGCATGATAATGAAAGAAAAAGCACGAGCTGGATAATAAGCGTGTAATCAATACCTGAATCTCGCAAGCAATATCGTAATCATCTGAAACGACCACGAGTGTCATAATCATCCGCCATCCAGAACTGCTAACTACTCCATGCAGTAACTAACCTGAAGAGATCATCAGGTCCTCATGGGACATAGCAAGATACATAAAAATATGCCTATCTAGCAGTTCAAACATGCATAAGAATATAAATATGATATAAACAGGAAACGAGACATGAGGCTGACATGTGGCTACTGACAGGTAACTATGAACACGGACACGAGATCAACCATGTATAATGAACTGCTGGAAGAACTGAATAAACAAAGATCAATGGAATACCAAACCCTCGCTCCGAGTGGACTCGCAGGTTTGAACTAATCACTAACCCTCGCCCCGAGTGTGGACTCGCAGGTTAGTCCAAGACAAGGCATCCCTCGTCCCCGAGTGTGGACTCAGCAGGTGCAAACGAATCACTAACCCTCGCCCCGAGCGTGGACTCGCGGGTTAGTTCAAGACTATCACCCTCACCCCGAATGTGGACTCGTAGGTGCGGTCAATCAAGACAAATACCCTCGTCCCGAGTGTGGACTCACGGGTTTAGAAGACAAATCAGGAATAGCAGTTCAGTTACACATACTTGTTCCAAGACACGACTCAGTGGAGGCACAGGTGAGACAAGGTACAACTCATGTCAAGACACGGTAAGGACAACTCTAACATGAACTATAAGGTGAACAAGCCTGGCATATCTACACTATCAAGTCATGAAGATGATATACATGCAAGTCAATGAACTAGTGAACATGGTATGAAGAACATATATAAATCAAGTCGACTAGATAACTGATAATAACATATAAATCCATATAACTAGAGTAACCAAATGATAACCAAATAATCACAGGAAAAACTATAAGCATGAAATGAACTGTAGAGAGAGGCAAGGTATCTTGCCTGGAGTTCGTCCAATGTTGTGCTGAGGCTACGATATCAGTGTCCGATCAGGACTATCCCTTGCTAATGGTGCTACGACCCACAAGGATCTACCAAACCCAAGAAAACAACTAAGAATCACACAACCATCTATGTAGGGACACTACCATATATGTATCTCTACAAAGTCCTTATTACAAATTTCTTCACATATATAAGGGACAAGATATGTATTAAGTTTTCTTATAGAAATAGTTTAATAAATACTATATAGAGCTCATATTAGTACTTAAAAAAAATCATAATTTCTTATGTATGTAAAGAAATCCGTTATTAGAATATTTTAGGAAATATCTTATCATACTACATATACATTTATTATATATACACAAGAATTTGCTTGTTGTTTATAAAATACATATGAAATATCTACACCACAAAAATATATAAATATTTAAACTTAGATAGTTTTTGCATATATGAATTTTCGTATACGTATAGCGATGCAAAGTCATGTATATAATTATATTATTGTGGTAAATCAAGAAAATGATGGAGGGAAGGAATCTCCTAAACTTATTGTTTCCTCTTGCTGCTACGTGAATAGTACTACAGGTGTTAATTAGCTATCAAATCCTTCATGCTAAATAAAGAGAAAGGAGGGGGGCTATACCAAAGTTTTGTTGCTTTTAATTCCTTAGGCTGCTATTGTTGTTGTTTCTTCTTTCTTCTTCCAGTAATGGCCACCAATCCGTTGTAGCACCGAGAGGTAGTTGTGGAGGGTTGATGACGATGCACCGGGGGTCGTGGTCTTCCACACGACTGCGGCATGCTTGAGTGATCGACACCTCCAGCTAGGCTACAGCAAAAGGTGACAGGGCTCGGCTAGCTTTCCTCTTCGATGGAGCTCGACAAGATTAGGCTGAGATGTTATGTCGAGCGCCTCGCAGAGAAGGTAAGGAAGAGTGGAGAATGTCGCGTCTGCCGGAAATGTCACTACGATGGTCTCGAGTTCAAGCACGAGGAGTAGACTCGAGCCACCAGTGCTCGCAACCAGCATAATCGGCTTTGCCGATCGTGATAGCAGCGGTAGGATGTTGTCGCTGCTTGACGTCGATGGTGCCTCCGACGGGGCCTGCAAGCAGCAGCACCAGGTGTGGGCTCGATGGGAAGTACAGCGGGTTGGCTTATGAGAACTGGTTTCTCGATCCTGGCCACAACAGAGGGTCGGCCCTGTGGTGACGGGTGATGGTCTGCGTCACGACAAAATGGCGAGAGATCGTTCACTAAGTCGGCTTCGACTAGGTGACTAGTTGGTAGCTTGCATCTGTCGTGGTTGGTGGTGGTGGGAGTGGGGTTAGACATGGAGATGTCCACGGTGGTGGAGTAGGCATAGGAGGCCGTTTAAGAGGAGTTGGAGGAGAAGCAGCAGCATTGTGCGGCTGGGTCTTTGGTGTCGCTACATACTGTAGGTTAAATAGGAGAGCTAAACAAGAGGGATTAGGGTTTGGCTCGGGTGGGCCGGGTATCTATTCATATTGCAATTATGATTAGGCTTAAGCCTAATCAACTAAATGGTACATATATAATTATACAGGGCCGGCCCAGAGGGTTGGGTTGCCCTAGCCGGAGCTAATTTTGGTTGCCCTTAACCCGTATTGAAAAAAATAATTACAATAAAAGTATATAGATAAAAAAAAAGATTACATTGTGCTTTTAGCTTTAACTATACCATAAAATCTTGATTACATAAGTAAATCTAATCATAATATTTTATAAACTAGCACAATCCGGTTTAAAGGAAAAATGTTTCTATTTGCATTTTCTATGAAGCAAAATTTTTAATTAAGTAATCATACTCAAGCTTATCTGGTAGTTCTTTTTCAATTGACATGATTTTGTTACTTACTTCACTATTACAGTTCCAAAATTAAAGTTCCGTTCACAACATCAAAAGAATTTTTAAAAAATAAAAAAAGAAACAAATGAAGGAAAATAGCATTCATCTCAAAGGCATCCATACATGTCCATTTAACCATTTTACTTGAGCTTAGTGTCCTGATGTTCTTTTAACCATTTTATTCTGTACACAGACAGAGGCACTTCTTCCTTGCAATGCTCTATTTGTCTTTTTTTTTAGTTTTGTTTCATTTAAAGATTATGTGATGCAGCGTCCGAGTCTTTATTTGAGTTTCTACAGAATGAGCAGCAGCAACAACAAAGAAGAAAAGTATTATTGAAAAGAAAAAAAACTGACCGTGAGTCCATGGCCGGTTCTAGCCTTGAGGGGGAGGAGAAGAAGGAGCCGATTCTAGCCTTGAGGAGGAGGATGAGAACAGCCTTGAGGAGGAGGAGAAGAAAGAGCCGGCTCCAGCCCTGAGGAGAAGGAGAAGAAGGAGGGTCCTGGAGGGATCGGTGTTTGAAATAGGGATTGGAGATTCTTTTTTCTTATTCGGATATAGACAACATCCAAAGTAGGGCTCTCACCTCATGTGGTGTAGTGGGCAGCGGCCAACGGCTGGTATTTAGTGGTGTTGGGCTTTGGAGATTTTTTTTTTTTTAAACCAGCCCGCTAGGGGGTTGTCCAAGTCCTAGGGGTTGCCCAAGCCCGGAAGCTTTCCGGGCTTACCCACGGGCCGGCCCTGTAATTATATGTCCTAATAAATTCCAAAATCCTCAATATTTAGGATTGCTGTGATATTTCTAAAATATTAGTTTAGCAGAAAATAACAACTATATTAAATAAAAATTATTTATAAAATTACCTAGTAGTCCATATAATTTCAGTGATAATTTACCAAATACATATATATGTGTCTTGTATAAACTTATATACTAACCTTTATAAATAAGATTGTGCCTATAGGTTATATACACAAATATATATAGCCCAAAATACATAAAAATCTAAAATATCATTTTAAGTAAATAAGATAAAAATAATAATATAATGTCACATAACACATATATTAATTATTCAGAAAATATTCACTTAGCCTATTAGCATGAAATACGAAATATATACATGTACAATAAATATACACATAAATAGACGTCTGTGGACGTACTACACGTCTACATGGGCGTCTTTGCACACGTAACATCTCTACACGGGCTTGAGCTGGTACGGGTCCAATTTAACACAGTCGGGTCCCCTACAAATCCTAATATCAATAAATAAATAAATAATAATAAATTGTTTATAGGGTCATGTCATAACTTGACCTGGTTTTTCTAGTTAGAGCACACTTATGACTGGATCTTCCTTGGCATGGCTAATACACTAGTCAAGGCACGCCACTGTACTATTCGTGCCATGATTCCTAGTCGTCTGATACTTCAAAACTCCACCATGGCTAAAGCCATCTATCGTAAGAATTAATTAAATAAATCTTTATAAAAATCTAAAAATTACCATTTAAATCAAATAAATTATAATAAAATATTTCAAAAACTTCCGGAAAGGGAGGCTATAGAGAGACTTGTAATTTGGCCTCGTGCCCACATTGTAATCTTTGTTCAAAATCAATAAAAGAGTATTTTGCATGACCTGTGTTTTGCTTCAATATTTCTTCTACTGACTATTCAATTTTCTGCTTGGGACTTCTGTGTGATGATCCCCGTTGCTTAGCCTGTAATCGGCCGTTATGGACCTGCCTTGCGTGAGTGCAATCTAGGCTCACGCAGTATCACGTCCTTAGCGAGGACGATCGCTCTTACGGGAGCGGGACGTGACATTCCTTTGTGTAGTTTATCGAAAAAGGCAATCTGAGATATCTGACCGACAATATTTGTCACTTTTCGATCCCGATATACGTAATCTTCATGGATTCTGTATACGGTATCTGTATTTAGCATGTGCATAAATTTTGTTTATTATTTATTAATGATGACATGTAGCTTTTTTAGCATTGTCATTAGTGGAGTGGTTAGGATTAGGGTTTTCTTAAGCCAACCCAACCCCTATTTAATATCTCTTCCTCTCTCTCTCCTCATTCACTCCTCCATTTATTTCTCTTAACCACCACTCCACATGCAAGTACAACTTGCTCAAATGTGGAGATTAGTGGATTTTTTTCCACTCTTGATTTTTCCTTGATATTATTTGCCTATAATGTTCTTCTCTTCATTCTCTACAAGTTTAGTTCATAAAGTTTTGATTTTTAATGGCTAGATTTGTGTAGATCTAAGTTCCTAAAACTATGGTTTCATGGGTTTTCATAGGTTTTGATCTATCAAACTTGGCTATTTTCGAAAACGAATGGTCCTATGTTGTAGGAAATTTGATTCTACACAATTTTGACCTTTGGAAAGTTAGATTTTGACTTGTATGGAGGAAGTTATGGCCGAAGCAATATTTGGGTCTCTCCGAGGATCGCCTATGCTGACTCTGGCAGGGATGATGAACAGTCCTTGGTGGCCGCATGACTTTCCGTGGCCGCATGATATTCCGTGGCCGCATGAACTTTCGTGGCCGCATGACTTTCCGTGGCCGCATGAACTTCCATGACCGCATGAACTTTCGTGGCCGCATGAACTTTCGTGGCCGTATGACTTTCCGTGGCCGCATAACTTTTCGTGCCCGTATGAACTTCCGTGGCCGCATGACTTTCCGTGGACGCATGAACTTCCGTGGCCGCATGACTTTCCGTGGCCGCATGACCTTCCGTGGCTGCATGAGCCTTTTGCAGCCGCATGTGCATTCCTTAGCCGCATACGATTTGTATTTCCCAACCGCATACGCTTTCTCCTTGGGCCGCATATGCATGTTCTTTCTTGAGCCGCATGAGCCTCAGCCGCCTGTTCTCTTGAGTCTCAGTCCTCATTTCTGAGCTGACTACCTATATGATGGCAGGATATCCCTATGTGTGTACCGAGGTACAATCTATGTGAGCACCGAGGTGCTATTCTACGCGCTAAGTGTTGCTACGTGATACCTGCCAGTACCATCAAGAGTCCAGCATTACATAAGTAATGGTCGGTAGCAATAACGTGGTATGTGATGTGTGCTGCATTACACCAAGAAGGGGGAACATACGTATGACTCCTTGAGCCAGTACGAATTTCTTCTTGGGGTACTCGTACGATGTACGACATCTAGAGGAGCGAACATGTGACCACGACATGTGAGCTCTGAGGATAACCTAGGGATTAATTAGGCAACTAACTTGGTAGATGCATTGGGTGGGATGAATCATGAGATCGTGCCATACTGGCCACCCCAGTTTCAGTCCTGACATGTCGGGTTGGCCGCCACGGATATGATTTTATTCACCTATAGCGGAAGACTATATCCGACCTTACGAGCTATGTGTTATATATTTTAGCTGCGGTAGCCCTCCGGAGGACTGGTGCATATTCAACGTGTTATATTTCTTATGGTTTGGCTAGCCCTGCTGGGTTGACACGATCTGAGGATTCCTTTTAATCAGTATCGCGGGGATAACTCCAGCCTAATATAGAAAGCCGCATGAATGAATGGTCCGCTCGAAAAACTGACTTGACTGTGCTTGAGCCTTCCGTTAGTAGCTGAGGGACATGGACTGTCTTGGTGCGTGGTCCAACCCATGTCCTTGTTTGGTTGTTGGGTTGGTCTATCGTGCTAGGACATGCTATGGACCGAGGTTACGACCGGAAGCTTAATACAAATATTATTTTAGGCCTGGGTTTTATCTCACTCATTTGTGCTCCCTTGTGGTACTTGCTATTCGGGGCTGACCCAGCTGGTTTTGTTTGGCCAGATCACGTAGCAGAGCCTGAGGATCCGAACTTCTTCCCTGACGTTAATGGTGCATACTAGAAGCATGGCTGGCGAGGGACTCGAGTAGGTTTCTTCTCCACCACTCTTGTATCTTTACTTATGTCCTGGCGTTTAGCCACCGGCACTTGTTAGCCGACAAATCTAGACATTTTGTCTCTTGCACAATTGTAATTAAATCAGACTGCAGCTGAGTGAAATTATGTAACTTTGACTCTCTGGGACTAGCTAACTTATAAAGCCAGATCCCCATGATCATCTTGATGAAGCGTCAGGGACGTCTTACAGCTTTATCTTATATGTTCATTAATTGATGTTTTCTTGCTTGAATGGTTGAGACATAGATGTTCTGTGTGACCATAGGAGACTTGAATGTAGCATACATCTCCTTGTCTATCGACAGCCATGATCGCCGTATGACGTTTGTATGCCTCATATGGTGTAGCTGGCCTAGTCCATCTCCGTATTTCGGTACTGAGGCAGTGACAAGGTTTTATTGGTGGCCCATGCAGATCTGACTTTTCAGACTTATGGGGTGTTACTATTATAGGAGTCTCAATCAAAACTTGTTCCCTTTGAATCTCTTGTCTCGATTTTTCTTTCCTCACCTTGATTGATCACCTGAATTGCATCCTCGAATCTCCCTCATCCTGATAATTAATATCATGTTCCTTTCCCTATAGGGGTGCTTCTTTCTCGGTAGCTGGCGAGGCCAACATGGAGGAACAACTAGTAGAACATGGCTCGACATGACAGCAACCGGAAGGAGTACATTCTCCTGACCAGATTC
The DNA here is from genome assembly GCA_029216955.1 of Iris pallida. Classification (NCBI taxonomy): domain Eukaryota; kingdom Viridiplantae; phylum Streptophyta; class Magnoliopsida; order Asparagales; family Iridaceae; genus Iris; species Iris pallida. The sequence continues at coordinate 1,585,503 of JANAVB010001800.1, forward strand.
GAGTGGAAGTGATATTGGAGCCAGTGGAACCACAGGTTCTAGAAACTCCCGCACCCCCAACGGTGCCGGCAGCAACTGCAGTACCTGATGCTGCAGCACTCCTGGAGGTCATCCGAGAATTCTTGGCTACTCAGCAGCGACAGGTGACAGCCCATCAGCAATAGCAGACCCGACAGCAGGAACAGAATGTGCTACTGAATCAAGGGTTACAATTAGCCCTTGAGAGAAGTGTCAGGAATGATTCGGGGGCATCGGGAGGTTTTGTCGACTCAACCCGAGATATTTTGACGGCACGGAGGACGTCATCACGACGGATGCATGGCTTCAGGATACTGAGGCCATATTGACTGCAGCTAAGGTTCCCGTAGAAGAGAAGGTTGACCAGGTCAGACTGATACTTCAGGATCTCGTCCGCGATTGGTGGACATCAGAAGAGGTTGGACTGAGGCGTCATGTTCCCTGGGATAGCTTTCGTACCAGATTCAAGGCCAAGTACTTTGGCAGTGGTAGCAAGGTATGAGCTACAGTAGAGGTTTATCAGTCTCAAGCAGGCTGGTAAGACGGTGGATGGATATGCAGCGAAGTTCTGCAGACTGAGTCGGTTTGCACCAACGATGGTAGCTACTGAACCAGAGAAGGCAATGAGGTTCCAGCAGGGACTTCATTTGGAGATTCTACAGCTAGTAGAAGGGCACGACTATCAGACTTTTGATACCGTTTTAACGGCAGCACGGAGGCATGAACTCACTCAACAGAGGTTGGTGACAAGATATGGGGGCCAAGAGAGGTCTCATTCCCAGAGCAGAGGCGGAAGAGCAGTACCACGAACATCGCCACCGGCATCCTACATCCGTATTCATGAGTCAGGAGTGCCACGGAGGACGGCAGTATCTGAGATATCAGCACCAGTTCGGTATCAGCAGCCGAGGAACCAGCAGCAGCGCCAGAGGGCGTCCATTGGATGTACTTATTGTGGTAAGGGCGGGCACACTAGGGATGTGTGTCGTTCAGCAAATGGGTTATGCATAAGGTGTGGCAGTCCCGACCACAGGATTGCCAATTGTCCTATGATACAGAGGCCAGGAGGGACAGTTCAGCAGTTTCAGACATTGCCAGCTCCAGGGGCAACACCAGGCAGAGGACCAGCATTGGCCGTAAGGCCGCTAGCCCAGCGTCTACCCACGCAAGCTCAGATGTTTCGCCAGGCACAGAACGAGGAAGGCCCGCAGAGGCCGCAGCGACAATATGGTCGAGGAAGGCAGCAGGAGGGAGCTCAGCAAGGCCAGGGCCAGGCCTTCACCTTATCACAGAAAGATGCGCTAGCTTCAGGCGACGTGGTTACAGGTAATATTTCTGTTAGCTCTTTTCCTGCAGTAGCATTGTTTGATTCGGGGGCTACCCACTCTTTTATATCTGCACGATTTGCGACACGTATTGGATTAGAATTCGAGGCATTGCCAGAGAGGATGAATATACTTCACTGGTAATGGGTTCGTAGGAGTTAGCAGAGTGTGCTTAGCGTGTCAGTAGTAGTGAGTGGGCGATTATTGCCCGCATCTTTGATTGAGTTCCCTATGGACAACTTTGACGTTGTCCTAGGCATGGACTGGTTGAGAGACAATCATGCGACGATAGATTATCAGGGAGGTAGGATAGTATTTAATGTACCTGGCATTGAGGAGTTCGTCTTTGACCATCATTGGAGGATCGACCCAAGGGCATCGTTGCAGAAGCAATGGCAGAGCAGGAACAGATTCCAAGAGTGGTCAGAGAGTTTGCTGATGTATTTTCCGATGAGCTTCCAGGTTTACCACCAGTAAGAGATGTGGAGTTTTGCATTGAGCTGAATCCTGGAACGGAGCCTAAAGTCGGCAGAGTTTACAGGATGTCGCAGTCAGAGTTGGACAAGTTGTACCAGCATGAAGAAGAATTGAAGGCGAAGCAGTTTATCCGAGACAGTAAATCGCCTTAGGACAGCACCAGTGATTTTGGTACCCAAGAAGGATGGATCAACACGAATGTGCATTGATTACCGGCAGTTGAATGTAGTAACCGTGAAGAACGAGTATCCGTTACCAAGGATTGATGACTTGTTTGATCAATTGAGTAAGGCTTACATCTTCTTGAAGATTGATCTTCGATCTGGATATTATCAAGTGAGGGTCCGGGAGCAGGACATACCCAAGATAGCATTTAGATCACGGTATGGGCATTATGAGTTTCTGGTGATGCCCTTTGGACTGACTAATGCCCCAACAGTATTCATGGATTTGATGAACCGCATCTTTCTACCCTATTTGGATAAGTTTGTAGTAGTGTTTATATATGACATCCTCGTCTATTCCAGTAGTAAGGAGGAACATGAGAAGCATCTTCGGACAGTTTTGCAGACCTTGAGGGAGCACCAACTCTACGCGAAGCTTAATAAATGTGAGTTTTGGTTGGACCATATTTCGTTCTTGGGGCATATTATTTCTGGAGCAGGAGTGTCAGTAGACCCGAAGAAGGTCGAGGCAGTGGAGAATTGGCCAGTTCCGAAGACGGTGGCAGAAGTGCATAGTTTCTTGGGATTGGCAGGTTACTACAGAAGATTCGTGGCAGACTTCGCCAGGATTTCGGCACCCTTGACGCGTTTGACGCATAAGGATGTAGAGTTTGTTTGGTCAGCAGAGTGTCAGACATCATTTGAAGAGTTGAAGAAGAGATTAATCTCAGCCCCGATCTTGACACTTCCAGTAGGATCGGGAGGGTTTACAGTGTATTGTGACGCATCCGGGAAGGGACTTGGATGTGTATTGATGTAGCATGGTAAGGTGATAGCATATGCATCTCGACAGCTTCGAGATCATGAGAAGAACTATCCGACTCACGACCTAGAATTAGCAGCAGTAGTGTTTTCGCTTAAGTTATGGAGGCACTACTTATATGGGGATCGAGTGAAGATTTACACTAATCATATGAGCTTAAAGTATGTGTTTACCCAGAGGGACCTGAACATGAGACAGATAAGGTGGTTGGAATTACAGAAGGACTTTGACGTAGATCTTCAGTATCATCCAGGCAAGGCGAATGTAGTAGCAGATGCCTTGAGCAGGAGAGGTGGTACATTCATTCTAACCACGCAGAGGCATATTTTGGAAGATCTTCAGAAAATGGGAATTGAAGTGATCATGCCGCAAGATACGGGAGTTTTGGCCAGTTTGCAACTTCAGTCTACTTTAGTTGAGAGGATCCGAGCAGCCCAGGCAGAGGATCCGTGAATTCAGAAGCTTCGGTCTGAGTGTGAGTCAGGTCTCAGGAAGGAGTTAGTAATCCATGAGGATGGTACACTTAGGTTTGGAAACCGTCTATGTGTACCAAGTGTAGACCTTCGACACGAAGTTATGGCAGAAGCTCATAGTTCTCCTTATTTCATTCATCCCGGAGGCACAAAGATGTACCATAATATGAAGCAGCACTTTTTGTGGAATGACATGAAGAGGGAGATAGCGAGGTTCGTATCCAGATGTTTGGTATGCCAGTAAGTAAAGACAGAGCAGCAGAGACTAGCAGGATTGTTACAGCCGCTTCCTATTCCGGAGTGGAAGTAGGAGCACATCACGATGGACTTTATGACCGGTTTACCTAGATCCTCGACCGACCGAAACGCAGTTTGGGTAATCGTGGATCGGCTCATGAAGGTTGCACATGTTCTTTCCTTTCAGAGTAGGGCAGTCTACTGAGCAGCTGGCAGAAATGTATATGAAGCACATTGTAAGGCAGCATGGTGTTTCCATCAGCATAGTATCAGATCACGACACACGGTTCACCTCTCACTTTTGGCAGAGTTTGCATCAAAGTTTGGGTACCAAGCTGAGGTTCAGCACAGCCTATCATCCGCAGACGGATGGACAATCAGAGAGAACTATTCAGACCTTGGAAGATATGTTACGGGACTTGTACTTTAGACTTCGGCGGAACTTGGAAGATCATCTTCATCTAGTAGAGTTCTCTTACAATAATAGTTATCAGACAAGTATACAGATGACGCCATTTGAAGCATTATATGAAAGGAAGTGCAGGTCCCCTCTGGCATGGGATGATATGGGAGAACGAAAATTGTTGGGACCAAAAATGATCATGCAGACCGTGGAGACAGTCAAGTTGATCAGAGAGCGGCTTCGAGTCGTGCAAGACAGACACCGCCACTGGGAGATCAGCATCGAAGGCCTCTAGAGTTTGGTGTCGGTGACCAAGTTGAATCAGAGAGCAGCTTCGAGTCGTGCAAGACAGACACCGCCACTGGACAGATCAGCATCGAAGGCCTCTAGAGTTTGGTGTCGGTGACCAAGTATTTCTGCAGATTTTGCCTACTCGGGGTGTCATTAGATTTGGAACCCGAGGAAAGCTAGTGCGAGATTCGTTGGTCCTTTTGAGATTCTAACTCGGGTAGGCGATGTTGCTTATCGGCTTGCCCTTCCTCCCTCGCTATCTGGCGTACATGATGTGTTTCATGTATCTCAGTTGCTGTGGATACATCCCAGATCCGAGTCATGTCCTCGACCATTCGGAGTTAGTCGTTGGTACCGACCTAACTTACAAGGAACAACCCGTGTCTATTTTGGACCGACGAGAGAAGGTGCTCAAGAATCGGACTATTCGCCTTGTCCGTTTCGCCTGGGGCCATCACTCTCCGGAAGAGTCAACCTGGGAGCACGAGGACGAGATTAGATCTCGGTATCCGCACTTGTTCGACTCGGAAGGTATGTTCCTTCTCATGCCTTGATAATCTGCTTACATAGTTTGTTTTGTAATGCATGATCGATGATTGCTAATGATAGGTTGCTTGCGTAGATTGTAATTGCACCTTACTTGCCTGGATACCTCTATCTTGTCTTGGCTGAAAATTCGAGGACAAAATTTTTCTAAGGAGGATAGAGATGTCACTTCCCGATCCCGATATACGTAATCTTCATGGATTCTGTATACGGTATCTGTATTTAGCATGTACATAAATTTTATTTATTATTTATTAATGATGGCATGTAGCTTTTTTAGCATTATCATTAGTGGAGTGGTTAGGGATTAGGGATTTCTTAAGCCAAGCCAACCCATATTTAATATCTCTTCCTCTCTCTCTCCTCTCTCCTCATTCACTCATCCACTTATTTCTCTCAACCACCACTCCACACGCAAGTACAACTTGCTCAAAAGTGGAGATTAGTGGATTTTTTTCCACACTTGATTTTCTTTGATATTATTTGCCAATAATGTTCTTCTCTTCATTCTCTACAAGTTTAGTTCATAAAGTTTTGATTTTTAATGGCTAGATTTGTGTAGATCTAAGTTCCTAAAACTAGGATTTTATGGGTTTTTATGGTTTTGATCTATCAAACTTGGCTATTTTCGAAAACGAATGGTCCTATGTTGTAGGAAATTTGATTCTACACAATTTTGACATTTGGAAAGTTAGATTTCGACTTGTATGGAGGAAGTTATGGCCGAAGCAATATTTGGGTCTCTCCGAGGATCGCCTATGCTGACTCTGGCAGGGATGATGAACATTCCTTGGTGGCCACATGACTTTTCGTGGCCGCATGACTTTCCGTGGCCGCATGATCTTTCGTGGCCGCATGAACTTCCGTGGCCGCATGACTTTCCGTGGCCGCATGAACTTTCGTAGCCGCATGAACTTTCGTGGTCGTATGACTTTCCGTGGCCGCATGAACTTCCGTGGCCGCGTGACTTTCCGTGGCCGCATGACTTTCCTTGGCCGCATGACTTTTCGTGGTCGCATGACTTTTCGTGCCCGCATGAACTTCCGTGGCCGCATGAACTTTCGTGGCCGCATGAACTTCCGTGGCCGCATGATCTTCCATGGCTGCATGAGCCTTTCGCAGCCGCATGTGCATTCCTTAGCCGCATACGAGTCACATTTTCCAAACGCATGCGCTTTCTCCTTGGGCCGCATATGCATGTTCTTTCTTGAGCCGCATGAGCCTCAGCCGCCTGTTCCCTTGAGTCTCAGTCCTCATTTCTGAGCTGACTACCTATGTGATGGCTGGATATCCCTATGTGTGTATCGAGGTACAATCTACGTGAGCACCGAGGTGCTATCCTATGCGCTAAGTGTTCCTACGTGATACCTGCCAGTACCATCAAGAGTCCAACATTACATAAGTAATGGTCGGTAGCAATGACGTGGTATGTGATGTGTGCTGCATTACACCAAGAAGGGAGAACATACGTATGACTCCTTGAGCCAGTACGAATTTCTTCTTGGGGTACTCGTACGATGTACGACATCTAGAGGAGCGAACATATGACCACGATATGTGAGCTCTGAGGATAACCTAGAGATTAATTAGGCAACTAACTTGGTAGATGCATTGGGTGGGATGAATCCCGAGATCGTGCCATACTGGCCACCCCAGTTTCAGTCCTGACGTGTCGGGTTGGCCGCCACGGATATGGTTTTATTCGCCTATAGCGGAAGACTATATCCGACCTCTACGAGCTATGTGTTATATGTTTTAGCACGGTAGCCCTCCGGGGACTAGTGCATATTCAACGTATTATATGTCTTATGGTTTGGCTAGCCCTGCTGGGTTGACACGATCTGAGGATTCCTTTTAATCAGTATCGCGGGGATAACTCCGCCTAATATAGAAAGCCGCAGGAATGAATGGCCACTCGAAAAACGACTTGACTGTTCTTGAGCCTTCCGTTAGTAGCTGAGGGACATGGACTGTCTTGGTGCGTGGTCCAACTCATGTCCTTGTTTGGTTGTTGGGTTGGTCTATCGTGCTAGGACATGCTATGGACCGAGGTTACGACCGGAAGCTTAATACAAATATTATTTTATGTCTGGATTTTATCTCATTCATTTGTGCTCCCTTGTGGTACTTGCTATTCGGGGCTGACCCCGCTGGTTTTGTTTGGCCAGATCACGTAGCAGAGCCTGAGGATCCGAACTTCTTTCCTGACGTCAATGGTGCATACTAGGAGCATGGCTGGCGGGGGACTCGAGTGGGTTTCTTCTCCACCACTCTTGTATCTTTACTTATGTCCTGGCAGTTTAGCCACCGGCACCTGTTAGCCGACAAATCTAGATATTTTGTCTCTTGCATAATTGTAATTAAATCAGACTGCAGCTGAGTGCAATTATGTAACTTTGACTCTCTGGCACTAGCTAACTTATAAAGCCAGATCTCCAGGATCATCTTAATGAATCGTCAGGGACGTCTTACAGCTTTATCTTATATGTTCATTAATTGATGTTTTCTTGCTTGAATGGTTGAGACATAGATGTTCTGTGTGACCATAGGAGACTTGAATGTAGCATACACCCCCTTGTCTATCGACAGCCATGATCGCCATATGACGTTTGTATGCCTCATATGGTGTAGCTGGCCTAATCCGTCTCCGTATTTCGGTACTGGGGCGTGACAATATCTCCCAACTCCACCTGCATCATGTCCGCCCAATGCTCTTTCTGAGGACAGTCTCTATTGACATACATTCGGCTCTTCTCTCTGTTTAGTTGGAGTCCCGATACCTGTTTGAACTCATCAAGAATATTGTTCAAAGCAACTATTCCTCTATTTGTTGGTATAATAAATACCAACAAATCATCGACATATATGAGATGAGAAATGCTCGGCTCAACACGATGATAAAGGGGCTGAATCAGTTTCTTTACCACTACAATATCCATCATACAAGTGAAATATTCCATAACCATAGTAAATAAATAAGGAGAAAGAGGGTCACCCTATCGCAGTCCTCTGTTGCTCCCAAAGTAGCCCGTATGCTGGCCCTTAATGAGTATCGAGAATGTCGAATTAGTTATGCACTCTCTGATTCTATCTACCCACCAGTTGGCAAAACCCATGCCTCTCAGAACTTCACATACAAACTCCATGTTCACCATGTCATAGGCTTTCCATAGATCCAGCTTGATGCATCCTTTCCTGCCACCTAGTTTATTAAAGTCCCGGACAAGTTCATGCGCGAGCAAACAATTCTCAGTTATCGATCTCCCTTTTATGAATGCGGATTGGTTGGTGGACATAAGCTCCTGCATCATTTGCTGCATTCTAGACACTATAATTTTAGTAGTAATCTTATATAGAAAATTGCAACATGTTATTGGTCGGAAGTCTCCCAGAGCCATAGCCCCCTCTTTTTTCGGAACCAATGTCAGGAAAGTATGATTTAATTCTTTCAGCAACCGCCCTGAATGGAATAAGTCTTGCACCATATGGAGAATTTAATGTTTTAACTGATCCCAGTGTTGTTTGTAAAATCCTGCACTAAAGCCATCTAGTCCAGGAGTTTTATTAGGGTCCGCCTCCTTTATAATTCTCTCGATCTCCTCAAGTGTGATGTCCCGTCGCAGTTGTAACTCCTCTTCCCGGATTTTTAAAATTATTATTTTTATTATTTGTGTTCAAATAAGACCCTCATCAAAATCTAATCCACCGCAACAACAAGCCTCGCATCCCTAATTTTTGAAAATTCCAATCTCGAAAATTTTCCCAAATCTCTAACCCTAACCCTATTTTTGTCAGGTCTCCTTAAGATATTTTAAATTGATGACCTAGTTTATTATTTAATTAAATATTTGAATTTGTATGTTGAAATTATTTGATAAATAAGTAGTATTCTTAAATTATTATGATGACCGTCTAATTGATATAGATCTATGTGATTTAATATTACTCGATATTATCGAATATTTATTTACATTAATATCAATTTTAATTGATTAATAGATTATAATAGTTCTGGTTTAAAGATTCTTTTGATTTAAATAAAGGGAAGCTTTATCTATTAGGAAGTCTTACACTTTATCTAATATGAATATATTAAAAGTTTGCTAATACCAAATATTACTAGATTTACTTTGATATATATTATTAGCATAACCCATTACTGGATTGAGATTATTTTCATGTATATGATTTAAATTGATAGATATTATCGAATATATATATATATATATATATATATATATATATATATATATATATATATATATATATATATATATAAATATTATTTATATGATTTCAAGAAAATATATTCGTTTTAAAATAAGTTATTTGATGGCAATGAATATTATTTCGTAATAATTAATTATTTGATGTATTTGAATTATATGATTTAAATCGTCCAATAAAATATTAAGCAATACTTTGAATATATTTCCTATCAAATATCATATTTTAGATTGGATTAATTATGTTTAAAATAACTATATGGGATTTAAATTTATGAGAGGACTATCTATTAGAATTTAAACTATTTGCTTTAGTTGGAGGATTGAATTGTACATAGAACTTACGGTAAGATTTCTTTTAAATTAGTATTCCTATCTACTCCTTTAAATTATTATGTTATCCATATCTTTGGAAAACTTGCTGACCTATATAAACCACTTAGTTTTTCAAGCAATTCACAAGCAAACCACACGAACAACACCAACGCCAATACCAGCGCCATCCTCCCTGTCAACACCAACATCACAGTCGTAAGCGTCGAATGCCCACCCTGCTCTCCTCTTCTGCCACCACGACACAACCAACAACTTGCCGGAGCAACCATAGTCCATCATCCCCGATACCATAACCTGCCAACCAACCGCCATCATCACAATAAATATAGCCGTGTCACGTGTATGTGTCCAGTCAACATCTTCTTTATGTCAGCCAGGGTCCGTCCCCGGGTGTCCGTATCCGTGTCCACATCCATCCCTTCATCTCTGTGTGTCCAGTTCATTACACCAAAATACACATTTTTGTGTCCATCTCTTGGACACGATCGCCAAAACAACAGGACCCTATCCCCGTGTCCGACATGCACACAACCATCCACAATAAACATCAAAACTTCCCAAAACATCTGACACAAGCAAAAACCCAAAATCTAAACCTAACCTCGCCCTAACGCGCTCGACCACCGACGACCCGCTGACCTCCTCGACGATTCCCGATCCTGCTGTCACGGCCGACGGCCGTGCCGTTGCAAATCCGTGCCGCCGTGGAAGTTCTCGTCTCCGCCTTGCAGCGCTGACACATCGCGCGGTTGCACCAGGAAATCCGCCGAGTCGACGAGCCCGCTCCTCTCCGATCATCTCCTGCACGCCCGCACCGGCTGCGCCACTCCGGTGACGGCGGCTCTCCACGGTGAGTCCCCCTCTTCTCGATCTCTTATTTCCTCTGATCTCTCTCTACCACTCCCGACCAACTATCTCCCTTTCCTCCTCTCTTCCTTTCTCAATCTATTTCTCTCTACCTCTCTTTCCCATTTGTTTTATTGTTTTCTTTTTCTTTTTCTTTTTAGTTATTTGGGTTATAATCAGTGGGCTTTTGAGTATAGGCTTGGGCTAAAGCCAGTTGTGTTATGATAATTAATATTTTGGGGACTAATATAAATGGGCTGGGTCGATTGGGTTATTTAGTATATTAGTAGTTAGTTCTCTGGACTGGGCTTTGATTTGGGCCAGTATTAAGTTTTGTTATATAAATTGCTTTAAGTAAATAAATAGTTTGGTTCTTTTAAATAGGATTAGGGCAATAACCCACAATAGTTTTGAATTTTAAATTATTTAGGTTGTTGAGTTAAATACTTAATTTAAATATTTGGGCTTTAGCCCTATAACCTATCTAATCTTTAGTTATAAAATATTTTAGACTTTTAAGATTTCTTTTATGGGCTTGTATATATAATTCCTAAATAGATTTCTAAATTGTTTTTATAAATACTTCCAAAAGCTATATAGTATTTTGACTAATAATAGTTAATAACTCTATTTCAATAAGATTTATATAAGTATTGTAAATATTTTCTTAAATGGGTTCAAATACCTATCATGCTTCTAAATATATTTCAAAATAGTTAACAAATATTTTCTTAAAGAGGGTTAAAACCTATTATGTTATCAATACCTTCCAAAGTATATACATATTTTTCTAATTAAATAGTTATCTTTTCTCTAAGATTAGAAATCTACTCTTAGATCATTAGATTACCCTTGATCATAGCTAATCACATTCATACCTCTTTATCAACCCTAAACAAATGGACTATACTGGACCCAACGTGATTGTCGGTTTCACCAGCTAAGGACCACATGCAAGTGCACTTTCTGATTGCTTTCGATTCATAGTAGTTTTTATTTCATGTTTATACATATGCTATCTTGCTTGATGACACGTTGTCTGTTGTCACACGGATTAGTATCATGGATTTGCTTATACTTCTTGACTGTCATTTATATGATTACCATGCTTGCGACTTGATTCCATGAGTACTAGCTGGACAAAAAAATATCCTAGTAGACATGTGGACTACCCAGAAATATTTCCAAAATGTCTATTCTTGACTAATAGCAGTCGCATAATTCACGTGCGGGGTACCAGATTTATTCCTTAGCCGTTCACATGTCGAACAAGATATTTCAAAACATATAGATAGTTGCCTTTTACTTGTTTTCCTTGTTTGTTCACCACTTGCCATGTCACCATATTTACATGTTTATCTCTAGTTGAAACATCATGTTGTAGAGTTATCTACTTTCTTTCTAGACATGCCATGACATCAGTTATTTTCTAGTTTCATTTCACATATGTTATTTTCATGTCTTGTGAATTCTATTATGTTTTCGCATTGTCGTCGGTTTGTGTGCTTATTTCATTCCTGACTGGAAACCAACATTTTTTAGGTTAGCCATGGCTTCTTTAGCATTGGAAGATTCGGGTGTATTTGCAGGCCAAACCTAGAGATTAGATAGTTGTGTTGTAGTCATTTCAAATATGTAAGAACATTGTATTTTCTTTGAATATAATTTTTGTAAATGTTGTAATATATTAGAAATGTGAATGAGCAATAAAGTCTATTTTGAGCATTTATTTATTGCGGGCTTGACATCATTCTACCGCCGACTCTGCGGCGTAGGCTGGCTTGGACACGCACTTGTATCCCGAAAAGCGGGTACGGATCGTGACAGTAGTGTATCATTGCCTTCATCCGTCACAATTCTCTTACAAATGACCTCTGGGATGTTAGTCATGTAGCCGGTTTGATTATAGAGTAATTGGTAGAATAAGATCCTTTTCCAACTGAGTGTCTTCCGCTATCACATTACCACTTGGGTCAATAAGGGAGCTAATGGCATTCATATTCTGTTGAGCGCGTATAATGGCATGAAATAATTTTGAACAACGATCACCATCTTTGAGCCACATACACTTCGCTCTTTGCTATAGTTGAATTTCTTCATGAAATCGCAGTTGATGAACCTCCTCCTGCAATGTCAGTTCCTTGGCAACTAGTAATGTGTCCAATGATGCCTGTTGGACTTGAGTTTGTATGGCCTGCAATTCATTTTCTTTCACCACGAGGCAACTATCTACTCTCGTTCTATTCCAATCTTTTAATTCCTTTTTCATAAGCTTTAGCCTCTGGACAAGTTGGAATTGAGTATTCCCCTTACAATTATATTATAGTCCACGATCCACCGCTTCCCCATATCCCTCTGGTCTCGGCCAGACATTACAAAAACGGAGCAGCCGTCTCCTCGATCGGTGGTTCTTCCTAGTACAGGCGGACTAGTATTGGAGTATAGTCACTCGTCCCGTACTGTAGTCCCTCCGCCCGACCGGTCGGGAATGTCGATAACCACTTGCTATTGCATAAAGATCTGTCCAACTGACGTACAACTCTATTAGTAGCAGACTATTGCTCCAGGACCAGATTTGTCCAGTATGAGGTAAGCAATGAAGCCCTGAGCTAAGCAAACAAGATTGGAAGTCGCTTAATATGGATGAAGGAACCTGCCTCCCTCCCATCTTCTCATCGTCAAACAGAATGGCGTTAAAATCCCCAATTAACAGTAGCAGGGTGTTGTCCTCCATGCCTGCCGAAATACGTATAATATCCTCCCATAATATAATGCGTTGTCGAGGGTCGTTATGACCATATACTGCTCCAAAAGCTATTTTGAGACCTCCGCTGTTAGTAAAATCTATGACAATTAACTGTTCATAAATCAATCTAACCTGACCCGTCCATTCAAGATTGTTCCATAGTATCCAAATACGTGCCATATTGTAGTCCGCCAGATGGTGGACAGTGGACCATTGATGTGGTGTCCTCTGCATTATTCTGGACTCCACTTTGATTTTACTCTCTAATATGCCGACTTTCGAGCATTTTTTAGTCTTCACCATCTTCATAATCTCACGCCATCTCCCTATAGAATTAGCTCCCCTAACATTCCAAGTAAGAATAGACATGGATTATTGACGGGAAGATATTGTCTTTTTTTAGTCGCTGGCTTTTCCTAGGACGATCTAGGAAGAGTGCTCGTATCATGCATATTTGTATCCTGTCCACTAGTTTCCGCTACAGTTTTTCCTTTTACTAGCATTCTCCATTTAGGATTGGTCATCGTTAATGTAGTCACCTCCTCTCCCTTCCCTGCATTTGCGCTTTGTTGCTCATTATTTCTACCTGTATCGACGGTATCAGGAGTAGCTTCACTAGTTTGGGACTGATCTATAGAATTCATATTAGCAACGCTATCCCCATCTCCTACGCGCCTGAATTGTTGTTCCTCCATATGTCTTCGGTTGCTATACTCATCTCGTCCAGTATCTCTGTATACGATTAATTCCTATGTCGTATTGGTTCTGTTATTGGTATCCAATTCTATTCCTTGTCTTTTACCAAGAACAGAGGTGTTTGGGAGTGGATTCCTTTGATACTCTGCCTCTCCTACTGTTCCCACCGCATCATGTTCCATCTGCATTGCTATCTTTGTTATGTTCGCCTCTTGATTACAGCTTGGATGACCTTCTTGCTATTCTTCGGTGTTGGGTTGCACACTAATGTTTCTTTCTTCCGTCAACTCATCCTCTATAACCTTGCACTGCACTTTCGTGTGCCCAAAACATTGGCATGTCATACATGAAGGAGGCACCCATTCATAAGATATTTCGTGTTCCATAAGATTTCCATTAGGGAGTTTAAAATCGATTTTCTGAGGGAGTTTATCTGTAGTAGTAATTTCAACAAATATTCTCGCATAGGAGAGTCGTGGTCTCCTCGCTGTAGGAAGATCTGTTCGTAATGGTTTACCAACCACACTCGCTAATTTCATAATGGAAGGATTACTCCATAATTGAGGAGATAACCAAGGAAGCTGAATCCATATTGGGACTGTTGTTAAACGATCTTTCTCGAAATTCACTTCAGGCAGCCATCTTTTAAGTACTATGAGCCGTCCATCGAAGGTCCATGGACCCCCTTGGATGACACGTTCCAGGTCTTCCTCCAAATCGAATTTAACAAAATAGAATCCATTCTCCCTCAAAAATTTTCCATCCCCCCTTAGGACGCCATAGCTTAAGAGCATATCCTCGACGTTGCCCATAATACGGTCGATTCCCCATTACATATAGTACGAGTGTATTCTTCCAGTACTCCGAAGTTTCCTGGATATCATCGGTCGTAATCTTGACCGCCTTCTCCCCATTGATAATGCTAGGTTCGATGTAGTGTAGATCAACTTCCTCTTGGTTAGATGATGGTTTGCAGATATCTGCCCAGGATACCGGGCTAGTGGTAGTCGTCCCTCCTTCAGGTGTTGAGCTCTAGGTATCTGCGTATCCCGATTTAGCCCATCTCTCGACTGTTTTGTAGCCTTGCCTTTGTCCCCCTCTTTAACTTTCATCGTCTGAGGGCCATTATTAATGGTTCTTCCCTTCCTATTCTCCCCTCCAGGTCCTGTGCGGCTATTCCCAGAGTACTGTGCTGGTCGACTCCGGTGATATCTCCCACCGCTCTCATTGATGGTACCCCGATCCGAATTGTCTTGTTTGTTCACCATATTTTTTCGTCTCCTTCTCTCTACAGTCGACCAACCTCCTGCAACTTCACGGACGTCCGCCGTCCCTCTCTCGCCATTATTTTCCTCCTCTATTGCTTGAGGATTCTCCTTCGGATCTCCCCTATCCGGCGAAAACCCTAGGAGCGCTGACATTTTTATTATATATATATATATATATATATATATATATATATATATATATATATATATATATATATATATATATATATATATATATAAAGCGTAAATAAACCAAAAGTCGAACTGATTTAATTTGTTAAATTTGATCCGGTTATGATCCATTTCGGTTTGGTTTTGACTTTGCTTATTCGATTTCCGGTCCAATCCGCTTATTCGACTCGGTTTGAACCAAATGCTCACCCCTAGTCAGTTTTGTATAATTTTTTTTGTGTCATTTCTAGATAATATTTTTTACATATATTTGTAGAAATAAATTTCAATAAACCCCAACAATTCAGATATGATTGATGTATTTTTATACTAACTAATAAAAAAGTATGGTTGATGTCCAGAATTTTGTTTTCGAATTGGATTTTCACAAAAAAAAAATACTTATGTTCGCATTTTTTTTTTTGTCAGCGGTGTCTTGGTCATTCATTCTTCGCTCCTCGCGAGTCCTTGTCAGCTCGGATGGACGGTTTATCTACTACTAGGACTTTTGATATATATATATTCAGACAGTATTAGTTTAAATATTTAAATATTTTACATTTTTTAACTAAAAATTATGATTTGTAGAACTTTGGGTATATATTTAGATAATATAATTTAGTTAGTTTAAATATTAAATATTAAATATTAAATATTAAATATATGTTAATTTTAATTTGTTCTTTGTAGAGCTTTGTATATATGCTTAGATGATACCATGTAGTTAGTTCAAATATAGTTTAAATATTGAATATAGTTTGTTATATTATATATATATATATATACATATATATATATATATATATATATATATATATATATATATATATATATATACCGTCCTGATCGGGAGCTCAACCCGCGGAGCCCCGTCGCCCTTGACCGTTCGATCGAGCGGACGCGCGCGGTCCCCACGCTGGCCATCCCCCCCCCCCCCCCCCCCCCCCCCCCCCCCCCCCCCCCCGATCCGATGGTGTATGGGGGACAAGGCTTTGGCGGGGCTTCGGGGCTCCGCGGGTGGGACTTTTGACCTGCATATATATATATATATATATATATATATATATATATATATATATATATATATATATATATATATATATATATATATATAGAGAGAGAGAGAGAGAAATGACCTCTAGCCTAGTGGTTAAGAGAGATGCATGCGGCCCGAGTGGTTAGGAGATCGATTTCTGGTGGGAGCGTTCGCCACAATTACCTTTTTTCAAAAAATAAATAATATAAATAATATATATATACTAAGACACTAAGGGAGACGAGGTGCCACTTATGGGTGGTGGCTATGTGTCACCCCCCATGTTATCATCATGCACCGAAAAGTGTGCAAGTGCATGATGATAACATGGGAGGTGACATATATCCACCTCACCGTGATGTGGCACATCACCTCCCTTATTCTCTCTCTCTCTCTCTCTCTCTCTCTCTATATATATATATATATATATATATATATATAAGGATTTTAAGTTATTTTTACAGTTAATCAAAAGGATTTTAATTTTTTTTACGCGAGGATATACATAGGACACGTATTGGGTGGTAAACGGTTTGAACGACTCACTTTTGAGCTGTTTTGTGTCGGATCATAATAGTTGAGATATGATTTGAATATTTTTTAATTTGGATTTATTATAGATATATTTTTATAATTTTGATTTTTTTTAGGATTTTGGATATATTTAAGGTAGTTAGAAGGATTTACTATTGTTTTACACGTGGTAGTTAGTAGGATTTTAGAATATTTTTCAATTATTTGAGGATATACACACGGCTTAGATGATGGCTTATTTTGAGCCATTTTTAAGTTTCTTTTATCTTAAAGGCTTTGAACACGGATCAATAAGCCTGTATGTATGTTATGCCTAAATATATTCCTCACCTAAAAAAATGATTAAAACTTTCTAAGTACATGAACATATAGGGTTAATTAGTTGTACCCCCCTATGGTTTGTACATATTTTGGTAACTGTCCCCGTTGTTTCAAAAATAAAGAACACCCCCCTGGCTGCTTAATTTTTCACTCATTTTCTTCTATGCACCAGGGGGGTACAACTAATTAATTTTATAAATCAGGGGGTGTTCTTTATTTTTAAAACAACAGGGACAGTTATCAAAATACGTACAAATCATAGGGGGGTACAACTAATTAACCCGAACATATATGTAAAATTCTATAAAAATATCTATAGCAAATTCAATTGCACCACACAAAAATACACTCAATGTTCATTGTTCAAATTGTATGTAAATTA
The DNA here is from genome assembly GCA_029216955.1 of Iris pallida. Taxonomy (NCBI): domain Eukaryota; kingdom Viridiplantae; phylum Streptophyta; class Magnoliopsida; order Asparagales; family Iridaceae; genus Iris; species Iris pallida. The sequence goes on from JANAVB010001800.1 coordinate 1,602,822, forward strand.
ACTATATCGTATTATCTAGCATATATGCAGAAGTTGTAAAAACTAGTAAATGCACATGCTTTGCACGTGTGACAACATATAATAAAAATATTATCCAATTATAATTAAATATATTTTTTAGGTCATGTGGTTAAGATGGGAGGTTTTCTTTTTGTTTGGTTGAGTTCGATTCTTCATTTTGAATATATAAAAAAAATTAAATTTTTTTCAACAATTTTTTTTACATAATTTAATTTTTTTTATAAAAAAATGGTTGATGATATATACGACTTAAACGGCTCAAATTTGAACCGTTTGAAGTCCCTTTATAATAGTAGGGATATTTGCTTCTACTTTAAGCATGATAGACGATTAAGAACCTCTCTTGATGTCATTTTCTTCTTCTTCTTCTTTTTTTTTATCGGTTTATGGTTGATAGAGCAGACACAGCGAAGCCTCGTCCCAAGTAGCCAATAATCGTTGATTTCGGAGGGAGGCATTTTCCCTAATAGTAGAGGATGCATGGTTACAGTCCCCCCACCCTCTCACATGGAGCCCACTTCTCCTTTAGTCCACACACCTAATTCTAACAAAGCGGGAGGAACCTCTTCGCAATTTCAGTTCTTTTAAGCTCCTAAATATAAAATAAGGGGCGTATGGTACGCGGTATTTTATTTTATTTTTTTTAAAAAAATTTAAGATGAGAATCTATTATCACGTTTGTTTGGCTTATAAAAAAAATTATTTTCGAAAACTATAAATACCCGAGTAAATAGTTTACCCACAAAACATGGAAATTCTATCCCTTGAGAATAGGTGGATTTTTTTTTTTGTCCGGACAAAAAAAAAATTTCTTTTTTGATCAATTTTGATTAGTTTTGAAATTTTTTTCTTTTTTTGTCGTTTTTATCGCTTTTTTGTCATTTTTTGTCGTTTTTACCAATTTGTCGTTTAAAGCGATTTTTTGTCGTTTTTATCCATTTTTTGTCTTTTTTTTTCACTTTTTGATTATTTTTCGTTGTTTTTACCCAATTTTTGTTCTTTTTGTCGCTTTTTTGTCAATTTTTGTCGTTTTAAACGATTTTTTTGTCGTTTTTGTAGTTTTTTTTGTTTTCACCGATTTTTAATCGTTTTTTGTCTTTTTTTCGCTTTTTGGTCATTTTTACTGATTTTATGTCATTTTTGTCGCTTTCACCGATTTTTTGTCGTTTTTGTCGCTTTTTGGTTATTTTTTGTCGTTTTACCGATTTTTTTTTCGTTTTTAACCGATTTTTGTCCTTTTTTGTCGTTTTTATCGATTGTGTTTTTCGTTTTTGTTGCTTTTTGGTTATTTTTTTTCATTTTTAACCGATTTTTTTTTTTGTTTTTTAACCGATTTTTTGTCGTTTTTAACCGATTTTTTTGTCATTTTTTTTTCGTTTTAACCTATTTTTTGTTGTTTTTTGTCGTTTTTGTCGCATTTTGATTTTTTTGTCGTTTTTACCGATTTTGTCGTTGTCGTTTTTGGTTATTTTTGTCGTTTTTACCCCTTTTTTGTTATTTTTGTCGTTTATACATTTTCTGTCGCTTTTTTGTCATTTTTGTCGTTTTAACCGAATTTTTGTCGTTTTTCATCGTTTTTGTCGTTTTTTGTTATTTTGTCGTTTTTACCGATTTTTTTTGTCGTTTTTACCGATTATTTTCGTTTTTACCGATTTTTTATATTGTTCATTTTTTTTGTTATTATTATTTTTTATTTTTTTCGGGAATATTTATAATGTCATCAAACATGGGAATGTAATTTTCCAGAAAATTTAATTCCTTGGAATTTGATTCTCGGGAATATAGAATTCCCGGCTATATAGTATTCCACATACCAAACGCCCCCTAAATGAGGTGGTTGATCACTAGACCTATCAATTGGGCTGGGCTGGGCCGACCTATTCGGACTGAATAATTGGTTCATGTGTCGGCCCGATCCTGAGCCGGTGTTGGCCCCATCCAGTATATCGGAACGTGTTGGGCCAATATATTGGCCCGTAAGATAGCCCGACCCAAGGCTCGACACGTTCCGGCCCGAGATCTAGTTTGGTCCGAAGTTAAAAGTTGGTTAATTAATTACCTATATAAAGTAAAAATATTTTTTATTGGCCATTTTTTTAAAGTGTCATTTTTTTTCCGATTGGCAAATGCCAAAGGGGGATTCAAACCTGCGCCTTCTGCGTCGGGACCTCTGTTGCTACCACAATGCCACAACCCACGGACGGCCAATTGATCACCTAAACGCTATTTTTTAGTTAAAATGTTATTTGTTTCATATAGACTAATTCGTTTATACAAAACTTCTTCAAATTACACACACACATATACTGGTGTGTTGTTGCATGCACCCAAGAACTGAGATGGTATGAATTAGATAAGAGTTTTTCCTAATGTGATTGAGTACCTTCAAAATATCCTAATCCTACTGCAGGCTGTAGTGATACTCTAGTTCGAATACCACTACATAAAGTCGACCTGCATGGGCCACCACTAAAAACGTGTCACGACCCGCACCCTAGAGTAAGGGCACGAGAAGTGGGTACGTCCAGCCTACGCCGCAGTAGTCGGCGGTAGAACGCTGTCCTAGGTCACAACATCTAACAATATAAGGTACCTGTACAGTATATACACTCCGAATGGAGGTGACAATACAGAATACAGTCTCAATCACAACTAAGGCAGAAATAGCACGATATCATAGATATAAAAATCTCAAAGGAAGATACAAACAGAAGGAAAGTCTAAGTGTCTAAACGACACAACATCACAACATCCAGAAAATAATACAACTCTGAAGTCAATACAAATGACATAAGAAATGAGATAAAGCCTAGCTAATCTAGTCTAAGCAGTAGGGATGACGTCCTCAGCTAGAGCTGGATCCTCCTGTGGGTCAAACTCATAGGTATCGTCTAGATGGGCTCCATAGTAGGTCGGGTAGAAGTCCTCGGTATCATCTGTAATATTTTCAACAGGTCCAGTCAGGACGGGAGCGAGCACAGTACATCTCATGCAGTTCATATCATGGTAGGAAATATAAAGCAAGCAATAGAGTAAGATACATGAAACGCTGTAAGAAGATGTACATGAAAACAAGAGAGATATTTTATAACTGGAAATATATATATGATAAGTAAGAACTGTAAGTGACTAGTGATTTAGAGTACGAGATGGCATGTAATTAGCTTAGGTTGAACATGATAAAACATGAAAAGTAACAGAGTGAACATGATGGGTAAATCACATGACCATTTATACTCACCCCTACCCACAATCAATACATAAGGATCCAGTCAAGTTACAGTTACGGACATGATGTTTTGGTTACACACGAGACACATGAGGAAACATGAACGTACACGAGAGTACATGAAAGTACATGAGCGTACATGAAAGAACATGAGAGAACATGAGTGTACATGAATAACGCAAGAGCAAGGAATACATGATGTACATGAAACACACGACATTAAGTATTCGATGCGCCCGCTAAGGGGGATAACATCCCAAGAAGAGATCCATATAGTACCAATCCGTGATGATAACGTGACAGCATCAAGTAAAGTAATCTAGAGCAAGAATATAAGTCATGACAAGTATGAAACGATCAGAGAATGTACTCGCCTGTATCCTGAGTATCTGAAGAATATCTACTGTCCGAGGAGTGGTGTCTGTCTCCTATAGAACAGTACAAGTCACTATGAGTCTAAATGATAATAAGATGCAATTCAATGCATTCTACATGAATCTAGGTCAATCTAGACCAAAGTCAACTCTTGGTCAACTCTGGTCAACCCTAGAAGTCAAACTAGGTCAACTAAGTCAAACAAGTCTATACTAGGCTATCTAGTCTATTCTAGGTCTAATCAAGATTAAAGAAGTCTAACTAGACTCTATACTAGGCAAACAGACACACCCATATGCTAAGAGCCCTAGGCTATAGGCTATCTCATGCCTATAACCAAACCACATATCACATAACCACATGTCAATACATATATCTAATATAATACACATATTGATATATTTATATAATATAATATAGTAATACACATTAACATATTGGTTACCTATAATATATGCTTACACATAGAAGAATAGGAGAGGGGCATATGTATGTGTTCATGTGTGTGTGTGTCATGAGAGTGCACAAGAGGAAAAAACAGTGAAGTAACATTTGTATGTGTATGAGAATACAAGAGAGTGTCAAGAGGGCATGTGGGTGTATGAGTGACAAGAGATACCTGTGTGTGCTAGGACTAAGAAGACAGGGCAAATACCAACAGGGTATAGACTTGTGAAATATGAAAACAGTGTAGTGATACATTGTGTTCAAGTGTCAATAGAAAATAGTGGCATGGCAATTTGTGTAGAGTACATTGTGTACATGTGTGTAGGGAACAAGGCAACACAAAACATGGTGTAATTACAGAAAAACAGGGAAATGAAAGGTGTTTAGTGAACTTGTGTACAGTGATATGTGCAAGCCTGGAAACATTGACAGTTTACCAATGAACAGTTAGCTAATACAGTGTAAATGGGAAGAAAACAAGACAATTTACATTAACAAAATCTCAGATTTTGGAAAAGGGAAATCAATTTCCAGACTAAAAGGGAATGAACATATGAATCAAAATCAGTTAAAAGAATGAACTTTTGACAACTCATTAAGGAAAGGAAATCAATTCAGGATATTAAGAGAAATCAATTCTCAGTTCAGTCAAATATTCGAAGCCAACTTAATGCCAAAAATCCCATTCCATAACAACCACCTCAATCTAAAATGAAAGTTCGAACTAATAGAAATTAATACACATGTAGGATTCATTAGACACATATACATCAGTTCAATTGGATTAAAAATAGGAATTAACAGTTAGGAAACGGGAAATAACCATGTATCAGTTAACATGTATCAGTCGAATGCAAATCACTGTCCATATTCTCATATACGAATCCAAAACCCACTCTAATGTATAAATCGAATTGATCAAGGACTAACAAACATGTGAGAGTCATTTGGCAGTTAAAACATCAATTAAAAATGGATTTAAATGGATTAATAATAGGAAAAACTGGAACATAAATGTATCAGCCAATATCAGTCGACCCCATATGTTCGAATCCAAATTCCACATAACAAAACCTAAACTAATAGGTTATGTCAATTAACAGGGATCATTAAACATATATAGGATCTAATTTAACAATTTAATCACCATTTAAACCATTAAAACCAGGAATTAAATACTGAATAAAATGACAGAACTGTGCACGCACAGTACACGCCAGTGCACACACGATTCCGTGTCCGACACGACACGAGGACCCATAAAACTTTGGGAGCCTCGTGTCAGTGTCTGCCCACACCTATGTGTAAATTTTTATGTGTCCAAGTGGTGTATCCATGGCACAGTGGACCCCGCGTAGCAGGGGAGCTGCCCCTGCGCACGCGCGTGTGCAGAACCCCGTGTTCCCGTGTCCAATGCGACACGACATGACTCTAATACCACCTCAGACCACTGGAAAACCATAAGCGAGGCCAAATACTAATTTCCTATTCAAACCAAATTCGAAAACAAGGATGAAATGCCCACTGTGGCATTTCATCGAACACCTATGTGTATCCACTGATACGTGTCCGATACGGACACGTATTGAACACAAAAATTAACAAGACCTATACCAACAGTGAGGGTAGACCTAGGGCTTCCTAATCATGCAATTAAAATACTATTTTATGGATGGGATTAGAATTTACCTAGGGGTTTGAAATGGCTCAAAAAAGCCCCAAAGTGAGTTGTTCCTCAAGCTACCCAAACTCTTCCAAATTTTCCTTTCCCTGAAATTTCTCACCATAGCCATCAAAAACACAGAGATTAGAATCTATTGCAAGAAATTAGGAAGAAAAATGAGTTGAAATGGAGGAGTTATGGATTGGGGAAGAAAAGGTTTACATCTATTTTCAACTTGCTATTTTTTTCTAAGGAGGCTAGCCCTAAGTTTGAGGAGACATTAAATAGGGGTGTGGATCCCTAGGTGGCTGGCCATAAATGCTAGGGTTAGGGTTTTGGGGTGATCTAATGGCTATAAATCAATCTAGCTAATTCAATGGTTCACAAGCCTAGGTTTCACACTAGTCAAGTTGTGACCTAGTTGTTCCATCTAGTCATGACTTAACCAAGGCTAACAAATTCTAACTAACACTAACCATGGTTAGCTAAGACTAGCTATGACTAATCTAGGTTAGGTCAAATCTAGTCTAGGGCTAAACACACTACAAGACAATAAATTAAATAATATTAAAATCACACCATTCTTAATAATATATTAAATTCCAAATAATATATATTAAATTCAATTAAATTCAAAATGATAAAAATACCCTCAAACTGGAAATGATAAATGAAACACCCTAATCACATGGCTAGGCTCTAGGTCAAGCTGTCTCTAGTGTTACACTAGCAAAATACCAAAATTACAAGTCATGGTTTAAATAGTTTAAAAATGATTAAAAATCACCAAAAAATATAATATGAAATAAATATCAATAAATAATAATTATAATTATAAAATTTCAAAATTACCCTCATCTATAAGCACATGAAAGTACATGAGCAGGACATCCCGAAGACAGCGTTTAGATCAAGATATGGGCATTGGGAGTTCCTTGTGATGCCATTTGGAGCAACCAATGCGCCGGCTGTATTCATGGACCTCATGAATCGTATCTTTATGCCTTATTTGGATCAGTTCATGATTGTGTTCCTATACGACATCTTGGTCTACAGTAAGAGTGAAGCGGAGCATGAGCAGCATCTCCGAGTTGTCCTCCAGATTCTCAGAGAGCACCAGTTGTATGCCAAGTTCAGTAAATGCGAGTTCTGGCTCGATCGCATTTCGTACTTAGGTCATATCATCACCCGAGGAGGACTTGAAGTGGATCCCCAGAAGATCGTAGCCATTGAAACATGGCCAGTACCTAGTACGGTTGCAGAAGTCCGTAGTTTTCTTGGATTGGCCGGTTACTACCGGCGATTTGTTTCGGACTTTGCTCGAATTTCTGCGCCATTGACCCAGTTGACCCGCAAGATGTGCAGTTTGCTTGGACAGCAGAATGTCAGGATTCTTTTGAGAAGTTGAAGCGAGGCTTGATGACGGCTCCTATTCTCACGCTTCCAGATGGGACCGGAGGATTTTCAGTATACTGTGATGCTTCAGGCAGAGGTTTGGGATGTGTTCTGATGCAGCATGGGAAGGTAATAGCTTATGCGTCACGACAACTTCGTGATCATGAGAAGAATTATCCAACCCATGACTTAGAGCTGGCAGCTGTAGTGTTTGCACTTAAGTTGTGGAGACATTACCTGTATGGAGATAGGGTGGAGATTTTCACCGACCACAAGAGCCTGAAGTATGTTTTCACCCAGAAGGATCTCAACATGCGTCAGAGGAGATGGCTGGAGCTGCTTGTGGATTATGATGTCAACTTGCAGTATCACCCAGGGAAGGCCAACGTTGTTGCAGATGCATTGAGCAGGAGAGCCGGAGTTTATTTTCTGACAGCGCAACCAGAGCTATTGGCCGATCTTCAGAAGATGGGTATAGAAGTTGTCCTTCCTTCCAGTGTGGCTTTGATGGCCAGCATGCAAGTTCAGTCCACTATAGTCGAGAGGATCCGGATGGCGCAGTCAGCAGATTCCAAGCTTCAGCGACTTAGAGCAGAGTGTGAGGCAGGACGAAGACCAGAGTTATGTATCCATGAAGACGGTACACTTCGACATGGTAAGCGTCTTTGTGTACCCAGTGGAGATATCAGACAGGAGATCATGGCAGAGGCCCACAGTTCGCAGTATTCCATTCATTCCGGTGGCACGAAGATGTACCGTGATATTCGTCAGCACTTTTGGTGGAATGGCATGAAGAGGGAGATAGCCCGGTTTGTCTCTCGTTGTTTAGTCTGCCAACAAGTTAAGGCTGAACATCAGAGACCAGCTGGACTACTTCAACCATTGTCGATTCCCGAGTGGAAATGGGAGCATGTAACCATGGATTTTGTGACTGGATTGTCTAGATCCCCGGCTGGCAGAGACGCTATTTGGGTTGTCATAGACAGGCTCACGAAGGTGGCTCACTTTCTTCCGTTCAGAGTTGGTCAGTCGACGGCTCGGCTAGCGGAGATGTATCTCCGGCAGATTGTCAGATTGCACGGTGTACCAGTCAGTATCACCTCGGACAGAGATTCCAGGTTTACGTCGCACTTTTGGCGTAGCCTGCAAGAGAGTTTGGGAACTCGCCTCCAGTTCAGCTCCGCTTATCATCCGTAGACTGATGGCCAGTCAGAACGCACGATCCAGACTCTTGAAGATATGTTGAGATCTTGTACACTCGACTTCGGTGGTTCGTGGGAAGATCACCTGCACCTGGTGGAGTTCTCGTACAACAACAGTTTCCAAGCCAGTATCCAGATGGCTCCGTTCGAGGCATTGTATGGCAGGAAGTGCCGATCCCCGCTAGCATGGGATGATGTCGGAGAGAGGCAGATGCTCGGTCCGGAAATGATTGCTCAGACCGTTGGAGTGGTCAGGAGAGTCAGAGATCATCTTCGAGTTGCCCAAGATCGCCAGCGTCATTGGGCCGATTCCCATCGGCGATCCCTTGAATTCTCGGTCGGCGACCATGTATTCCTGAGGATTTCGCCTAACCGTAGCGTCATTCGTTTCGGCGTACGAGGAAAGCTTAGTGCTAGGTATATAGGGCCGTTCGACATTCTGGAGCGAGTAGGAGATGTATCCTATCGTCTCGCTCTTCCACCGTCGCTACGTGAGGTGCATGACGTATTCCATGTATCTCAACTACGACGGTATATCCCGGACCCGAGCCACATCCTGGATCATTCGGAATTGGTTGTTGGTACCAACCTTTCGTATGAGGAGAGGCCCGTGTCTATATTGGACCGGAGAGATAAGATACTTAAGAACAAGACTATTAGTTTAGTCCGTGTTGCTTGGGGTCATCACTCTTTGGGTGAGTCAACGTGGGAGCGTGAGGATGATATCCGATCGCGATATCCCGACCTGTTTGACTCGTAAGGTATAATGTCTTCCTTATGCCTTATGCTTTCAATTCCTTGCTTGAATAAATGACTGCATGATAGACTGCTTGTTATAGCTTACGATTAGTATAGCTTGTCCTTGCAATTCTAGCCTCTTGATTAAATTCCGAGGACGGAATTCTTTTAAGGTGGGTAGAGTTGTAATGCCTGTAGTTCGTATTACGTATCTTGGAATACGTGTACGTATTTTGTTTTGTATTGCATATCTCTTGGCTTGGCTCGGTTTGTTTTGGGTTGGTTCGGCTAGGCTTGGGTTGCCTTGGTTCATCATGAACCAAGGGAAGAACCCCTACCTACCACCACCATCCCTATTTATTAACCCCTCCTCTTTCTCTCTCTTCATTATTCTTCTTCTTCTCCACATTTACTTCTACACCTACCAGGAAAGAGAGAGAGAGAGAGCTTAGGCAAGTGCAAACTTGCTTCATGATGGATCTCATGTTTTATTGTTCCATTCTCTTCCTTACTAGATTCTAAGCCTCTTTAGAACTGGAAGTTTTCGGTTTTGATGGTTATATTTTTGTAGATCTAAGTTTTAAGTTCCTTCTTGTTTAGTTTTCTTGGTTTTGATCTCTAAAACTTGGTTATTTTTGAAAACTAATGGTTCTATGTTGTAGAGAATTCAATTTCATTCAGTTTTGGCTTTTGTTTCGCTTGATTTCGACTCCGGATAAGTAAGTTATGGCCATTACAAGTTTTCGGAACTTTCATGGTTGAACTTGCTGTTTGGGGACGATGAACCCCATGCGCCGGGAACCTCATGCGCCCGGGAGGCCATGCGCCGGGAGGCCATGCGCCGTGAAAGTCCCGGCAACGCATCCCTTAACTCCGAGCGTGTCATGCGCGTAGGTTTCTTACGCGCATGTATTGAAGACGCAACGTGAGTTTCCCATGCGCCGATTCGTGCAGGAATCCCATGCGCCGATTCGTGCAGGAATCTCATGCGCCGATTGGTACAGGAATCCCATGCGCCGATTCGTACAGGAATCCCATGCGCCGATTCGTGCAGGAATCTCATGCGCCGATTCGTGCAGGAATCCCATGCGCCGATTGGTGCAGAAATCCCATGCGCCGATTGCGCAGGAATCCCATGCGCCGATTCGTGCAGGAATCTCATGCGCCGATTGGTGCAGGAATCCCATGCGCCGATTCGTGCAGGAATTCCATGCGCCGATTGTGCAGGAATTTACTGTTTTTGCCTGTTTAAGTTGTTTTGTAGCTAGAATCTTGAAAAACTCAAAACATGAAAGTTGTAGATCTTTTCCTTGGCTTCAAGAATATGTTATTAGTTATTTTATACAATCTTTCTCATTCATGATAATGTAAGAATAGAACACGATAGTGGCCCGCGGTGGCGCACTCTTGACAAGTAAACTGATATGACAAGTGTGAATGACCTGGACACCGTGGGCGATTGCGTTTGTACAAATAAGCTGGTACTGTCTTGCATCATGTCTAGGATGGGGATCCCTGAGTACCACGGTCAGGGGTGCCTACTGAAATTGACTAAGGATAATTAACTAGAATGATTCAGTAGTCATGAAGAGATTCCCAGCTACAGGCAATCCCGTTATCTGGGCACATTAAGTGGACTTGTAGCCTACCGACGAGTAGGGCACATTTCCAGCACACAGTCATGTGGTGCACCCTTCATAAACGGACATTCGACCCGGATAACCGGATGGTCTGCAGGGCTTGTGGCTGTCGGGATAATCTCATTGCATCTTGCTAGTAACTAGGCCTGTGATAACCCTAGTTAGTTAAAAGTATTAAGCCGTACTCTTGATTGGTCGTGATTGATTGGATGAAGTTTATTCCAGCTTAGTCTTATCCTGATCCTGTACAAGATTATATCAGGACATGATATCTTGTATCGATAAATGATGGGATACCAAGCTCTGTTCAGATGAAGGGTTACAACCCCGGTCCTTGTTTGGTTTAAGGGTTGTAACTTGGCTATCTGAATAGTTCCATGGTTATCTTATCATATATCGTCCTGCTTATTGATGCTTGCCTTAACAATAACGATCGGGGGTCCAGTTCTGTTCAGGCGAAGGGTTACAACCCCGGTCCTTGTTTGGTTTAAGGGTTGTAACCTGGCTCCCGGAGCAGTTCTGTGTCCTCTCTTCGTTTATTGTCTTATTGTAACCCCTGTCATGCTCGTCATGTTTTACCTTTACTTCAATACCATGATTATTATGCTGGTCTTAACAATAAAGATCAGGGGTCCAGTTCTGTTCAGGCGAAGGGTTACAACCCTGGTCCTTGTTTGGTTTAAGGGTTGTAACCTGGCTCCCGGAACAGTTCTGTGTCCTCTCTTCGTTTATTGTCTTGTTACCTTATCAATAGTAACTGAGGCGGGTTTCTATTCAGGCGAAGGATTGCAACCCCGGTCCTTGTTTGGTTTAAGGGTTACGGTCTGGCTACTTGAATGGTTTCTCCGTGCTCAATATATTATTGTTATCTCAGTTATTATCACTATCTTTTAATTACCTTAACTATTTATTTGTGATATGCTGGTTTTAGTTCCTAAGTGAAGCCTCCTTTGTGGCACTTGCTCTTTCTGGGGTCTGACCCAGCTGGTTTTGTATGGTCAGATATCGGAGCAGCACCAGAGGATCTACCTACTGTCTTCCAGCCCGATGGTGACCACCAGGCGTAACCAGGGCAACGAGTGGGTTTCTTTTGTCCTCCCACTCTACTTGTAAAATTATTCTTTTGAGGCGTTAGCCGGCGAGCACGTGTTAGCTCGTATTGCACCTTTATTTACTGTCTGCCTACGGGCTGTAACATGATTGACAAATCCTAGGGTTGATCATGTATTGACTAAAACTTTTGCTAGTCCTAACATTTTGTACGACTAGCTTCATGATCATCCAATATGTAATGTATGGGACGCCTTACTATTGTATATTGATGCTCTAATATCTTGTGACTGCTATTACTTGCTTGTGATTGAGACAATAGGTTTGATCTTGACCATAGGAGACTGATGGATTGTAGTTAAACCCTCATATATCTAGACAGCCGTGACCGTATAGTGACGTGGATTCCATTTCATTATACGTAGCTGGCTATGTCTGTCCCCGCTCTCCAGTATTCTGGTTCTGGGGCGTGACACGTACACGAGAGCACATGAAAGTACATGAGCGTACATGAAATAATATGAGAGAACATGAGTGTACATGAATAACACAAGGGCAAGGAATACATGATGTACATGAAACACACGACTATTAAGTATCCGATGCGCCCGCTAAGGGGGATAACATCCCAAGAAGAGATCCATATAGTACAAATCTGTGATGATAACGTGACAGCATCAAGTAAAGTAATCTAGAGCAAGAATATAAGTCGTGATAAGTATGAAACGATCAGAGAATGTACTCGCCTGTATCCTGAGTATCTAAAGAATATCTACTGTCCGAGGAGTGGTGTCTGTCTCCTATAGAACAGTACAAGTCACTATGAGTCTAAATGATAATAAGATGCAATTCAATGTATTCTACATAAATCTAGGTCAATCTAGACCAAAGTCAACTCTTGGTCAACTCTGGTCAACCCTAGAAGTCAAACTAGGTCAACTAAGTCAAACCTAAGTCAAACATGTCTATACTAGGCTATTTAGTCTATTCTAGGTCTAATCAAGATTAAACAAGTCTAACTAGACTCTATACTAGGCAAACAGACACACCCATATGCTAAGAGCCCTAGGCTATAGGCTATCTCATGCCTATAACCAAACCACATATCACATAACCACATGTCAATACATATATCTAATATAATACACATATTGATATATTTATATAATATAATATAATATAATATAGTAATACACATTAACATATTGGTTACCTATAATATATGCTTACACATAGAAGAATAGGAGAGGGGCATATGTATGTGTTCATGTGTGTGTGTGTGTCATGAGAGTGCACAAGAGAAAAAATAGTGAAGTAACATTTATGTGTGTGTGAGAATACAAGAGAGTGTCAAGGGGGCATGTGGGTGTATGAGTGACAAGAGATACCTGTGTGTGCTAGGACTAAGAAGACAGGGCAAATACCAACAGGGTATAGACTTGTGAAATAGGAAAACAGTGTAGTGATACATTGTGTTCAAGTGTCAATAGAAAATAGTGGCATGGCAATGTGTGTAGAGTACATTGTGTACATGTGTGTAGGGAACAAGGCAACACAAAATATGGTGTAATTACAGGAAAACAGGGAAATGAAAGGTGTTTAGTGAACCTGTGTACAGTGATATGTGCAAGCCTGGAAACATTGACAGTTTACCAATGAACAGTTAGCTAATGCAGTGTAAATGGGAAGAAAACAAGACAGTTTACATTAACTAAATCTCAGATTTTGGAAAAGGGAAATCAATTCCCAGACTAAAAGGGAATGAACATATGAATCAAAATCAGTTAAAAGAATGAACTTTTGACAACTCATTAAGGAAAGGAAATAAATTCGGAATATTAAGAGAAATCAATTCTCAGTTCAGTCAAATATTCGAAGCCAACTTAATGCCAAAAATCCCATTCCATAACAACCACCTCAATCTAAAATGAAAGTTCGAACTAATAGAGATTAATACACATGTAGGATTCATTAGACACATATACATCAGTTCAATTGGATTAAAAATATGAATTAACAGTTAGAAAATGGGAAAAAATCATGTATCAGTTAACATGTAACAGTCGAATGTCACTGTCCATATTCTCATATACGAATCCAAAACCCACTCTAATGTATAAATCGAATTGATCAAGGACTAACAAACATGTGAGAGTCATTTGGCAGTTAAAACATCAATTAAAAATGGATTTTAATCTATTAACAATAGGAAAAGTGGAACATACATGTATCAGCCAATATCAGTCGACCCCATATGTTCGAATCCAAATTCCACATAACAAAACCTAAACTAATAGGTAAACTCAATTAACAGGGATCATTAAACATATATAGGATCTAATTTAACAATTTAATCATAACTACAACCATTAAAAATAGGAATTAAACACTGAATAAAATGACAGAACAGTGCACGCACAGTACACGCCCAGTGCACACACGATTTCGTGTCCGACACGACACGAGGACCCTTGAAACTTTGGGAGCCTCGTGTCAGTGTCTTCCCGCATCTATGTGTAAATTTTTACGTATCCAAGTGGTGTATCCATGGCACAGTGGACCCCGAGTAGCAGGGGAGCTGTCACTGCACGCACGCGTGTGCAGAACCCCGTGTTCCCGTGTCCTAATGCGATACGACACGACTCTAATACCACCTCAGACCACTAGAAAACCATAAGCGAGGCCAAATACTAATTTTCTATTCAAACCAAATTCAAAAACAAGGATGAAATGCCCACTGTGGCATTTCATCGAACACCTATGTGTATCCACTGCTACGTGTCCGATATGGACACGTATTGGACACGAAAATTAATAAGACCTATACCAACAGTGAGGGTAGACCTAGGGCTTCCTAATCAATGCAATTAAAACACTATTTTATGGATGGGATTAGAATTTACCTAGGGGTTTGAAATGGCTCAAAAAAGCCCCAAAGTGAGTTGTTCCTCAAGCTACCCAAACTCTTCCAAATTGCCCCTTCCCTGAAATTTCTCACCATAGCCATCAAAAACACAGAGATTATAATCTATTGCAAGAAATTAGGAAGAAAAAGGAGTTGAAATGGAGGAGTTATGGATTGGGGAAGAAAAGGTTTACCTCTATTTTCAACTTGCTATTTTTTCTAAGGAGGCTAGCCCTAAGTTTGAGGAGACATTAAATAGGGGTGTGGATCCCTAGGTGGCTGGCCATAAATTCTAGGGTTAGGGTTTTGGGATGATCTAATGGCTATAAATCAATCTAGCTAATTCAATGGTTCATAAGCCTAGGTTTCACACTAGTCAAGTTGTGACCTAGTTGTTCCATCTAGTCATGACTTAACCAAGGCTAACAAATTCTAACTAACACTAACCATGGTAAGCTAAGACTAGCTATGACTAATCTAGGTTAGGTCAAATCTAGTCTAGGGCTAAACACACTACAAGGCAATAAATTAAATAATATTAAAATCATACCATTCTTAATAATATATTAAATTCCAAATAATATATATTAAATTCAAGTAAATTCAAAATGACAAAAATATCCCTCAAGCTAGAAATGATAAATGAAACACCCTAATCACATGGCTAGGCTCTAGGTCAAGCTGTCTCTAGTGTTACACTAGCAAAATACCAAAATTACAAGTCATAGTTTAAATAGTTTAAAAATGATTAAAAATCACCAAAAATTATAATATGAAATAAATATCAATAAATAATAATTATAATTACAAAATTTCAAAATTACCCTCATCTAGAAAACTAGGTGTTACAATCTCTTATGCTTAGTTAATTAAAAAAGATCTAATTAACTTTAATTACTAAATAATACAAAACAAGCGCTGAAGATTTAATTTAGCAATTTTTTAAAGAACCAAGAGATCGATGAAGCAAACCAACACAAGCACAAGCGGTTGTATTTAGTTTTCTCAAAAGTTTTTTTCCTAAGATCTAATAAAATAAAGCAATTTATTACTGTTGGCCCATTGGTCATGGTCAAACCTGATTTTAATAATTGATCAAACTCTGTCTCGATATAATTACAAGTCAACTCAGATGTTTACCTACGACGTTTTGGACACTGCTCAACAATTGTTATCAACAATGTTCAAGACTGAAGCCGTTTGCCATTCAGAATGTACTTTCTGCTAAGCAATATAATTTTTCATTTTATTGAGTCTAAGAATACATTGTACACCGAGTCGTACTGGCAAATAGGCTATCCGAAAATATTTTTCAAAACTATCCTATCCTTTTACAAATGACCTACGTTTTTGAAAAAACTATTCTTTTTACAAACAGCTTCTGAAGGATTTTTCAAAAAGCCAAATTTATTTTCTCCAAATGAACTGGCAGAACCCCAGGAGAACTCGGGCCGAGTTCGGCCAGACTTCGGCTATGTGGAACGTTAGTGAACATTGGGTTTTTGAACTTGGTCATCCTTCAGTTACGGTTTGTTACAAAGAGTTCTGTCCGAATTTTGCCCGAATTCTGTCAGAGTTCTGTCTTTAGAAAAACTATAAATAGAGAAGTATTTCGATCATTTCAGATCACCAATTCACTTTCAATCTCTTCTCTTCTTAATCTTATATTCTTCCAAAGAGTTCTAAAAGCTTTAATTTTCAAATCTCAAGCCAGTTACAATCCTCTAGTCGATTTGCTAGTACGGTACGGTCTAGAAGTTCCAGAGCGATTGTAATCAGAGGCTTGATAGAAGATTCAACTCTTCACTAATTGAAGTTGGTCGAGTTCTTCGTATCAAAGCTCGCGTCTGTAGAAGTTGCAAGGACTTCGTATAAAAACTTGCAGGGATTTTCCAATAGTGGATTCAACTGGAAGCTAGAGTTCTTCCGACTGGACTAGTCCTCACCAGAGAGGAAACCAGTATAAATCTCGGTATTTGCGTTTGCCTTCTGATCACTATTTAAATTCTGTCATTTACTTTTTGTGATTATTATTTATCTGTGATCTAACTGCTAACAAGTTTTTAATTAGCAATATTCCGCTGCCTACTCTATTCATCCCCCCTAGAGTATTCTGCTTTATGAATTCGTTCCTATAATTGGTATCAGAGCGAGTTATACAGGTAAAATAAGGTAAAATAGCAGTTATATTCAATTTTATATAGATCACAGCTTTACACATGGCAACTGTGAAATTCACAAGTGAATGCCAAGCCACAAACAGACCTCCACTGTTTGACGGCACAAAGTACACTTATTGAAAAACTACGTATGAGTTTCTTTCTGAAATCTCTTGATTTTGACTTATGGTCTATGGTTATTGATGGCTATAAAAAGCCAACTCGTATAAATGTTGATGGAGTTTTAACTAAAAAACCCATGACAAATATACATAGGAAGAAAAAAAAAAGGCCAGTCTTGACGCACGTACTATTAACGCTTTATTTTGTGCTTTAGACAGAACTGAATTTAACAGGGTATCTATCTGCACAAATGCAAATGAAGTGTAGAAACTTCTTGAAGTCACACATGAGGGCACAACTCAAGTCAAAGAATCAAAGGTCAGTAGACTTACTCAAGAGTATGAGGCGTTCAAGATGAATCCAACGAAACAGTTACTCAGATGTTCGAGAGATTCATGGATATTATAAATCTTGTCCTCCCTAGGCAAGGATTACAGTAACCATGAAAAGATTCACAAACTCCTGCGAGCACTTACAAAGAACTGGATTCCGAAGGCTACTGCAATCATTGAAGGAAACGACCTCACTACCATGACACTTGAAGTACTCATGGGTAAGCTACTCACTCATGAACTAGAGCTACAAGATTTTGAAGAGCCTGCACCAAAGGAGAAGACGATCGCTTTCAAGGCTCAGCACAGAAGATCTGCTGAAGATGATTCAGACAACAGTAATCTTGATGCTGAAAATCAAGCACTCCTTACAAGAAAATTCAAAAGATTCTTGAGATATGAAAGAAGACAAAAGAAAACAATGGCAGCAACAGCTGGTATCAAGATGACGCTGTCTGCTACGGCTGTAAGAAAAAAGGACACATGAAGAAGGACTGTCCTATAAACTTATCAACAAGCAAGAAGAGCAACAGATACGAGAAAGGAACCTGAAGAGATCAACATCTCGAAAGTATGCCAACACCAACATATGACATGAAAGTGAAGCCAGCGACTCAGAAGATGAACAATCAGAAGGCGCTGCAAATGTATGCTTTATGGCATCCGATCAGGTACTCTCTGAACCTATAGTTGATACATATGATGAATTCACCTTTGAGCAATTAGGAGAAGCCTTCAGTGAACTGTTAAGTGATTACAGGAAACTGCGTAGCAAATATCAGACCTCTATGAAGGTACTCAAAGAGTACAAAGGTAAATAGGAAGACTTACCGACCTACTAGCTGAGGTTAAAGATAATGTTAGTGAGTCAGGCGAGCTTTCTTCTATTAAGCTCTTATTACACGAGACTACCAAGTCATCCGAAGAAAAAGATAAGGTTATTGACCAACTGAAAGAAGAACTTTCTAATGAGAAAAAAAGTCTTCAAAGTGCACAAGTAAGAATGGAAGCACTCACTTCTGACTATACTAAGTTATATGACACTTCCAAAAGATTAGAAATTAGGTTAGGAAAATAACCTGAGACTGCTGCTTCCTACCCTAACATGTGTCACTTACCGAAAAATCGGAACATTCCCAAACCTAACACTGTCAGACCTAACCCTATCAAACCTTTACCTAAAAAGGTTATGCCCAAACAGGATAATAGGTATGCTTTCTTCTATACTAGAAAACCTAAATCTACCAACCATGCACACCACTCAGCTTTCAACACTCAACATGCTAAATATCATTATTGTGGCCTCATTGGTCATATATCTTCTGCATGTAGAATCAGAAAGTTAGTAGATTTAAATATTTATGCATGGATACCGAAAGCTAACCAGTCAGGACCCTACAAGAAATGGGTACCAAGAGTTTCATTTGCTAAATTATTTTGTAGGTGGGACGCCCTTCACATGCTAGGAGCAAATGGATCCTCGACAGCGGTTGCTCACGGCACATGACCGGTGACGCTTCATTATTCGCAACACTGTCGAAGAGGAATAAAGAAGGATACGTCTCCTTCGGCAATAATTTAAAAGGGTATATAATTGGTATTGGTGATATTGGTAAGGCTCCCTATCCAGTGATTAAAGATATTTGTCTTGTTACTGAGTTAAAACATAATCTGCTCAGCATAAGCCATTTAACTGATCACGATTATGGTATTAACTTCGTAAAAGATAAATGTACTATTATTAATAGTTCAACTGGTAGTACTATATTTGAAGGTATTAGAGAAGACAATATATATGTTTTCTATTTGTTGGAAGATACTAATATTTCAGGTAGATATTTAATGGCTAAAAGCGATGAGAGTCATATGTGGCATGTGAGACTCGGTCATAGCAAATATGGATACTATTTTCCAGATTATCTACGAAGAAGCTAGTACGCGGTTTACCGGACATTACATTCAAGAAGGATTCGGTATGCAGTCAATATGAAAAGAACAAAGCTACTCGATCCTCTTTCAAGTCAGTAAACGCTGTATGTACTACTAGACCTCTACAATTGCTACATATAGACTTATTTGGTCCTAGCAGAGTTGCTAGCCTCAGAGGCAAGCTATATGCTTTTGTAATTGCAGATGATTAATACTAAAGGTTACATGATCACTCATATTAGAAGCGATCATGGAGGCGAATTCGAGAATGCGGAGTTTGAGCAATTTTGTGACACACTACGGTTTTGTGCATGAATTCTCCTGCCCTAGAACTCCACAACAAAATAGAGTTGTGGAACGTAAGAACAAAACTCTATCCGAAATGGCCAGAGTAATGTTAAACCAGTTTAGTCTACCCAAGTATTTCTGGGCTGAAGCTGTCAAATACAGCTTATTTTGTTCTCAATAGAGTTCTAATTTCGACCCAAATCGAAGAAGACTCCATTTGAGTTATGATTTGATAGAATTCTATCAGTTTCATATTTTAGAATATTTGGTTGTAAATGCTTTATTCTTAATACAAAAGATAATTTGGAAAGTTTGACGAAAAGGCCGATGAAGATATATTTTTAGGTTATGCGGGCAAAAGTAAAGGATACAGAGTCTTCAATAAAAGAACCATGATCATCGAAGAGTCAATCAATGTCACCTTTGATGAACTAAATCAAACGACAATCGATGACAATGATGAAGATCTCAATGTACCCAGCAAAGCACCAGCTGATCCTCCTAGAGAAGATCTAGGAACCAGCTACCTTCGAAGTCTGCCAAAAAGATTGAAGTTCACGGCAGATCATCCAAAGGACTTGGTAATTGGTGAGATTACCAAGGGTGTAAGTACTCGTTCCTCTAATAAAGATATAGCTTCTTGTGTTGCTTTTGTCTCGCAGTTTGAACCCAAAAATATTGATGAAGCATGTAGTGATAATTTTTGGATAGATGCTATGCAAGAGAAATTAAACCAATTTGAACGAAATCAAGTTTGGGAACTTGTTCCCAAGCCTATTGATCATCCGGTCATTGGCACCCGATGGTTATTCCGAAATAAACTGAACGAGAATGGTTTAGTGACTCGTAATAAGGCTCGACTCGTAGCTCAAGGATACAATCAAGAAGAAGGTATCGACTACGATGAGACTTATGCCCCAGTTGCGAGATTAGAATTCATTCGCATGTTATGTGCATTTGCATATTTTTATAATTTTAAGTTATTTCAAATGGATGTCAAAAGTACATTTTTAAATGGTTTTATAAAAGAAGAGGTTTATGTAGCTCACACCCGGTTTTACTGATTTCAAATTTTCTGAATATGTTTTCAAATTGAAGAAAGCTTTATACGGTTTGAAACAAGCCCCTCATGCTTGGTACGATCGTCTAAGCACTTTTCTACTTGATAACGGTTTTTCAAAGGGAAAGGTTGACACTACTTTGTTTATAAAGTCTTTGAATAATAATATTCTTTTGATTCAAGTCTATGTAGATGATATTATCTTTGGATCTACTGATGAATCTCTTTGTCAAGAATTTTCAAAGTGTATACAGAATGAGTTTGAGATGAGCATGATGGAAGAGCTGAAGTTCTTTCTCGGACTGCAAAACAAACAAACCAACAATGGGACGTTCATAAATCAAGCTAAGTACACAAAGGATCTACTAAAGAAGTTCGACATGGAAGCAGCAAAGCCACTTAGCACTCCAATGGCGACTTCAACCAAGCTTGATATTGATGAACAAGGCAAACCTGTCGACATACGTAAGTATCGTGGTATGATCGGTAGCTTACTTTATTTAACTGCCAGTCGATCAGACATTATGTTTAGTGTTTGCTTATGTGCACGTTTTCAAGCCAATCCTAAGGAATCACATCTGTGCGCAGTTAAGCGTATCTTTCGATACCTTAAAGGCACTTCTTCTGTCGACTTATGGTATCCTAAAACCATGTCATTTGACCTAATCGGTTATTCTGATACTGATTTTGCCGGATGCAAAGTAGATAGAAAAAGTACTAGCAGCACATGTCATATCCTAGAAAAAGCTTTAGACTCTTGGTTTAGTAAAAAGCAAAATTCTGTTACATTATCAACAACAGAGGCTGAGTATATCGCCGCAGGACGTTGTTGTGCACAAATTTTATGGATGAAACAAACCTTAGAAGACTATGGATTGTATTTTTTACATATACCCATTTTTTGTGATAATACTAGTTCTATTAATTTGACTAAGAATCCAGTATGTCATTCTCGTACTAAACATATCGAGATTCGACATCATTTCTTAGAGATCATCAACAAAATGGAGGTATAGACCTTGTATACATAGACATACAGAATCAATTAGCTGACATACTCACAAAACCTTTAGCGAAAGATCGTTTCAATTATTTACGTCGAGAATTAGGAATTTTAGATATCAATAATATTAATTAATTTTTTTATTAATTATTTATTCGATACTCATAAACTATTTTCGAGATAAACCTAAAAAGAGTCTGTCTGTCACCACGACTACGGTCGAAGCGAAGCGGTATTTAAGAGTTCTCCGGTGAACCTCCGTTAGCGGGGACAGTACTCCTACAGCTAATCTGAGACATATGCTGAGTAAAGAATATTAATTTGAAAAATAATATTAATTATATTACTTTGAGATTTAAAATTACTAAACTTTGAATTAAGCATTTGAAACGAATTAATGAAAAAGAACGTGGCCTCTTTTGAATATTTTTTATATATATTTATAGCCAGGCAACCCTAGGCGAATTCGACCCGAGTTCGGTCCGAATTCGGCCTAGAGTTCGACTGGGTGTTTATATATACCAGCACCAACCCGAGGCCTCCTTCTTCTTCATCCTTCCCTACATCCTCATAACAGCAGCAGCGCCCCTCCGAACCCTAGTTCATTCTCCATCATTGTTCTTCCAATCCTTGTGGAGTTTCTCGTCCAAACTTTGGATTCGTGCGGAGATCGTCATCCTCTTCGACATATCCAATTCTTGGAAGGTATAATCCCTTCTTTCCAACACTTTTCAATACTTATGGTTTGTAGAAATTTTTGGAAAAGAATGCCTAAGTTCAATCCCTTCAAGAGGAAGAAGACCAATGCCAGTGAAGAGGTATCGTATTCAGATCCGCATACGGATTGCCTCTTTTCTCCGGTCCAATCGAACGATGGTGCGTCGGATGAGTTTTATTTTAAAACTTCCGATCAAGCATTATTGTGGTACATTGATTTTAACATGCGTACTATTTGTACCGGTTCACCGATTAAGTGGACTGTCTTTCCGGATCATCGCCCTTATTTTGAGGCATTAGGGTTACAACATTTTGTCACCTTACAATTCCCTAATTGCCACTAATGCCATTAGACTATTCTACTGTAATTTCGTGTTAGACACTTTTACAGCGAGGACACGTATCGGAGGAATTGATATCGAATTCACTAATGACATATTAGCGGAAATCCTTGGTATCCCAAACAAAGGTGTCCCGCTAGATGACATCACTGATTTTGATTTCCTCGATGGCACGACACTCGTTAGTTTCAAGAATGAACTTTGTGCGCCCGCACACGTTCTTCCTGGAAAGTTCAAGGCTAATAACTTGAACTTGTTTAACTACGAATTACATCGCATCATCTATTCCACTTTACTTCCAAAATCCACTTCTAAAGATGATGTCACTGCACTTGAGCTTCTGCTCTTTATCATATTCTAAAGGGGATTTCTTTTTCTGCCCCTAAGACTATCATCCAGATGATGGGTAGATGTCGCGGGAGAGACCGCAACCTATCTTATGCGATGCTCATTCCTCGCATTTTTCAGGGATTTGATATTGATTTATCTACTTGTGCTGTCGACCCCGAGCCCAAGTTTTTTAAACTTTCTCGTCGCAGCATTGCATATGTTCCTCCACCTACTGCACCTACTCCTCCTGTACCTACTCCTACAGATCCCACAGCACATATTCTTCCTTATTCTTATTCCTATGACATTTGAGGGTATCCATCAGCACTTATCAGATCTGCAGTCTTTTTATATTGAGACCTCTAGGGAACATCGAGTTTCAGTGATGTGAATCGGTTCCAGGTGATTGCCAACTCCTTCGCCGATCCTAGGTTTGCGCAGACGGGTCATTCTGCTAGCTCTCTGCCTTCGAGACCCTTCTAGTTTCTGGCTACCTGCATTGACGACGAGGAGGTTCATTCTCTGTTCTAGCCAGGGAACGCATATGATTGGTATCGTACCACTGGCGCCACTCCTTGCACTTCTGGCACTGGTACTTCTAGAGCTGGTCCTTCTGGACATGCTGGAGCTACAGCTGATGACATTGATGATGATGATGAGTTTTGAGATGTTAGATTATTGAGACTGTTACTTTTTGTCTTATGTTTACTTGGAGACATTCCAAGATTATATCAGTACTCTTTTATTTAGTACTTTTTCTATTATGTGACTATTCATGGACATGGTTTTTGATTATGACTTAGTTTTGGCATCTTAGTCTATTTCAGCACTTTATTTGTTTCAGTTTAATAGTAGCACTATCTATCTTTTGTTGCTTCATTCTTTATTAACTGCCTGTGACAAATACATGCCTGTGTTATTTTTCTATCGCCTATCTGTTTCTCTTACTATGTTTACTATTTCTACCATGCCTGTCATGATTTTTTTTTGTTTCTTCACTGTTTGTTACTTATGCATTGATTGCGGGGGAGCTTTCTCTTATGCAATTATTTTGCTAAGTGACAACGGAGGAGAAATAAGGATCTAACATTTTTGTGAATACAGGTTATGAACAATTTTTTGATTAATATTTTGAATTGATTCCAAGCTTAGATGTTATATCGGCAACGTTTGTCAATTATCAAAATGGGAGAGATTGTTAGCCCATTGGTCATGGTCAAACCTGATTTTAATAATTGATCAAACTCTGTCTCGATATAATTACAAGTCAACTCGGATGTTTACCTATGACGTTTTGGACACTGCTCAACAATGGTTATCAACAATGTTCAAGACTGAAGCCGTTTGCCATTCAGAATGTACTTCCTGCTAAGCAATATAATTTTTCATTTTATTGAGTCTAGGAATACATTGTGCACCGAGTCGTACTAGCAAATAGGCTATCCGAAAATATTTTTCAAAACCATTCTATTCTTTTACAAATGACCTACATTTTTTAAAAATATTCTTTTTACAAACAGCTTCTGAAGGATTTTTCAAAAAGCCAAAATTTATTTTCTCCAAAGAACTGGCAGAACCCCAGGAGAACTCGGGCCGAGTTCGGCCAGAGTTCGGCCATATGGAACGTTAGTGAACGTTGGATTTTTGAACTTGGTCATCCTTCAGTTACGGTTTGTTACAAAGAGTTCTGTCCGAATTCTGCCCGAATTATGTCAGAGTTCTGTCTTTGGAAAAACTATAAATAGAGAAGTATTTCGATCATTTCAGATCACCAATTCACTTTCAATCTCTTCTCTTCTTAAGCTTACATTCTTTCAAAGAGTTCTAAAAGCTTTCATTTTTAAATCCCAAGCCAGTTACAATCCTCTAGTCGATTTGCCAGTACGGTACGGTCTAGAAGTTCCAGAGCGATTGTAATCAGATGCTTGATAGAAGATTCAACTCTTCACAATTGAAGTTGGTCGAGTTCTTCGTATCAAAGCTCGCGTCTGTAGAAGTTGCAAGGACTTCGTATGAAAACTTGCGAGATTTTTCAATAGTGGATTCAACTGGAAGCTAGAGTTCTTCCGACTGGACTAGTCCTCACCAGAAGGAAACCAGTATAAATCTCGATGTTTGCGTTTGCCTTCTGATCACATTTAAATTCTGTCAATTACTTTTTGTTATTATTATTTTATCTGTGATCTAACTGCTAACAAGTTTTTAATTAGCAATATTCCGCTGCCTACTCTATTCACCCCCCTCTAGAGTATTCTGCTTTACGAATTCGTTCTTACAATTACATCTTGGTTGCTTCACAAATTAGAAAAATCAAAAATTACGGATTTGATATCTAATTAAGCAGTAGATCAAAATGAATAATAAACTAGTAGGCTTCCTAGTAATTAAACAAAACAATCATGAAGATGGGCATAGAAAAATATTCAATACTCAAAGTATAAATCAAACAAATAAATATAATTTAGATCTCACAAGTTTATTGATTCCAAGGCTTCCGTTTCCTTCGACCAACAAGACTTCTAGCCGCACATGTTCATCAAAATTCAAATGTAAAGTTGGAGAAGTAGAAGAAGAGTTGTGTGTTGTGTGGTGCCATTTTCTCATGATTCTATCCCTTTTATACACCCTAAATTAGTTGTTTGAAGCCCACAATATCTCCTCACAAATCCTCTAAAAGTTACAACTTCTCAAAAAAAAAAAAACTAAGTCATAGAACAAGTAAGAAAATAGTTATTTTCGTTCCTACTTTCGTTCACAGCATCTTTGATCCAACTTCAAGCCCGATTTCGTCCATGATGCAGACTGAATCTCGAAACGCTCAAAATACAAATGTTGTGGATAGTTGTCTTAACTTTCCAAATCTTTTTGAAGCACCTCAATTGCATTTTGGATGAGATAGTTATGCCCATTTTGGTAAAAGGTGTCAAAACTATCCAAAATTACAATTTAGCTCCATTTTGCACTTAGTCATAAAGCAAAATATAATATAATGAATAACTTTAGTCATAAAATGAGCATAAAATGGTAGACATTAATTAATAAAAATATAATATCTTATGTTCTCATCATGCGCGCGCGCGCACACACACACACACACGCATATATACCAAATTAAAATTAAAATGTATTAAGTATTAAAATTATATTTAAATTAACTACATGGTATTATATATATATATATATATATATATATATATATATATATATATATATATGTGTGTGTGTGTGTGTGTGTGTGTGTGTGTGTGTGTGTGTGTGTGTTATAGATAACTTTTTTTAATTAAAAATATACTAAAATAATATTTAAACTATTTTGATATAATTTAATTTGCTAATCTAAAATTTTAATAATATAAATGTCTTTTATGCTCACTTTGAGTTGTTATCAAAATGTTTCAATAATATTTTTAATTTATTTTACGTGCAACACACGTGAATTTACTAGTATATTATATATATAAGGGCATTAATGGCAAATGTTAAGTGTACTACAACATTTATTAGGTCAAATGTTAAGGGTAATACGGAGTTTACTAGGGTGACACGAGATATGAGCAAAAGTTATTTTTTTGTTAGGGGTTGTCAAAAAATGATTGGGGGCATCAGACTTCATATTTATCTTCCTACCCTAATTTCATGCTTATGATTCTATAATGATTGTTTTATGAAGTTTTGAATCAAATTTTAGGAAATTTGAACTTCATACCCCCAACACAAACACACACAATTTTCAAACATGTACTTTTGATTTTTCTCCCATTTTTCCTCAACCTTTTTCTTTCCCCTATTTTCCCATTTCCAAATACTATGTAATTGTTTTAAGTGTCATGGAAATGATATATGCTCTCTTCGTTGTTCTAGTCCTACAAGATATATCCTTTTTCCAATCAATCTTATTTTTTTGCTATGAGAATCAACATTTTTTGGGGGTTTGTGTATGGAATTTAAAGGTTAACCAAAAATGTTTTCTTATTTGAGTAAATAAAAGTTTTAAAAAATAAAAATATCATATGTTTTTCCCCTCCATGACCTAAGCAAGTTTAAGCCAATTCTTTAGCTTAATTTTTCAAAAACATAATTAAAAAAAACAAAGTTAGACTTTGAGAAAAGTTTTTTCGAGAAAAATTAACAAGTTTATATTTTTCGGATTTCGTATATTCGAGGATCAGTGGTGTTTTAAAGAGATGTTTTGGTAGCTATTAACCAGAAGGAAATTTTTTCTTGTCTCGGATAAAAGTAAGTAATTTTGATAAATAAGATTCAACTCCGCTATTTCCGCTATTTTATAAATAAAAATTAAGATCTGCTATTGTATTATTATTAATATTATTATTATTATTATTATTATTATTATTATTATTATTATTATTATTATTATTATTATTATTGGGCTAATTTGTATATATAATTATTATGAACTTCTATATTTGAATAACATACTAACGTAAAATTTCAAATTTTGTAACTTGATACTATAAGCTTTAACGTTTATAAGTTAACATACTGGAATATTATTATTATTATTATTATTATTATTATTATTATTATTATTATTATTATTATTATTATTATTGGGCTAATTTGTATATATATAATTATTATGAACTTCTATATTTGTATAACATACTAACATAAAATTTCAATTTTTGTAACTTGATACTATAAGCTTTAACGTTTATAAGTTAACATACTGGAATATTAATAACCTTACAAGTTAATACCATTTTTGCAAACTAATACCATAAACTAACGATATTTTATGGCATTAACTTGCAAAGTAAGCATTATATTATGATATTTATTTGCAAATAAGTGGTAGTTCATGGTATTAACTTGCAAACTCGAATGTTCACAATAGCAAGTTGTCAAATTTGAAAGATCATGATAAAAAGTTATACAAATATGAAATTTCATAATATTTAGTTAGAAATTATCATTATTATTATTATAGTTGTTGTTGCATAGACTATTTGGTAACAATAGTTTATATTTTTCTTTAAAGTGAGTTCATTTTTAGGACAATTTTTAAAAGTAAGTAAAAATAAATAAAAAAACTTACAAAAGCTGTTTATGTTATTGCTTTTAGAAAAGCAACAACATTTCCAAACGCAGTCTAAATCTACTAGGGTTACAATTTGGAACCGAGACTCGACCATTCTTTATACGTGCCACAAGTGGAATCCGACTTTTGTAAGCTTCGTAATGGTCCGGAGCTGAGATTCATCAAGGACGACTAGGTCATGTGCAAATAACATTATCATATATTTTTGTTCCTAATAAAAAAAAATTAACCAAAATTAATATCAACTAAGAAAAATCATTCAACTACGATATTTTTCAATTGAAATAATATTTGACTAAAAGAGATAAAGTAAAACTAAACAAAAAAACATACGAAATAGGAGGGCAAAAAAAAAAACTAATTCAAATATGTATATTTATTATTAATCTTATATATAAAATAGACCTAATATGTACCATGGTCATCTCTTAATTCAAAATAATTGTGTAGTGGTTATTATGTTACACTTACACTATAGAGATCTCCTAGGTTCAAATTTTTTTGGTAACATTTATTTTTAATTTACTATTATTTTAGTTTTTAATTTATTTTACAGTATATATTGTTGGATTATTCAATAATATGGGGCCACACATGTAAAATTAATTGTGTTGGGCTATCTAAATAATTAAACCAAATTAAAGTGGTCTATTTGAAAATTGGCTTAAGGGTATAATTGTCATAGAATTAATGTGTAGATACCGGAGATAAATCTAATTTGATGAGGGACAAATTAGAAATATCAAAACATATAAATATATGTATTCATTAGGGTTATGGTCCCCAACTTATACGGCCACCAAAAGAGAGGTTTTCTCTTTTTCTCTTCTGCATCCCCATCAAAAAAAAAAAGAGGGACAAAGAATTTGTATTCATCTTTGTCATTAAGGGTCGTAGCAAGTTGGAAGATCGAACCCCACAAAAGGACGACAGCTTCAAGATCCATCAAGCCTAGCAATGGATTTAGGTACGCTTCCGCAATTAATTTATGTTCTTCATCTCATGAATCGACAAGATACAATAAAAATTCTAACAAGTGGTATCAGAGCCTTCCTGTTTGATTTATGAGATCGAAGTTTCAGAATCAATTTTTGTTGGTTTCCAGGAACCCTGGTCATTCCATCTAATTTAAGTTAGGATTCCTATTGTTCGATCTAAGTTTTATGATCCACCAATTTGGAATATAATATTTTACTATTTTTTTGACCATTTCGATGTTTTGGTTAATGCGGCTAGGGTTTGCCGCAGATGGTAGTCTGTATTACGGCTTCTCTCTTGTCGAGCAGATTAGCAAAATTGTTCAAGTCATGATTGAAATCTTTTTATGAGTATTTGGTCTTAGTTGTTCGTATAATATATAATCAGAACATTGGTCGACTTAGTTTCTGACTTCTAATTAGTTGTATATTAAGGTTGTATATAAATATTATGTTTGTTCAGATTTCTCAACTTTCGATCTGTGGAAATCGATCAAGCCAATTCTTTATTATGCAACCAAAATAATCAACCATGGTATAGGGAAGGAAAGACATCAGTAATGTTTTCTAGTTCAGTGACTATTTGACTTTGCCATTTGTTATTCCAATTGGAATTTGTCAATTGTGGTCGCTTTACAGTTGTATTGATCTATGGGCTCTTTTGTTGCCAACTTTTAATAGATACATTGATTTTTTTATTGAAATGATAGCAAGAAGTTATGATTTCATTCAGAAAAATATCTTTCTTCAAAGTTTCTGGTAGTTTTCTTTGATTTGAAACAACCCTTAGTCAACATGACTGTAAAAGTTTCTGGTAGCTTTCTTCATCTCATGACTATAAAATTTTTATGTTATTTTAAATATGCATGTACATAAGATTTTGGATATGATTCAGTTTTGTAAAATTTAGTCAACATTTAAAATTTTGGTGCCTTTTTGTGACTAGAAATAGTTGTCTAATATTCTAAATAGGCCCATTAAACAAAATGTCGCCAAAGTGACCTCTCTTGTGTAGATAGTCTATGAGGGATGTTCGATGTCTATGTGTGTACATTCATGCGGGTATTAGCCGGCCCAAAGGAAGGTTAATACTTGGCCGAATTGCACACATACTTGTGGTGATAAATGTGTGACAATTATACGGTTTACATGTGAATAATAACCCGATCCAAAGATAGGCTTATTATTTGACATGACTTATTGTCAACGTTTGATCACTACACCAAGAGTACCACTTGCAGTTAATATCACTGTCCAAAGACTTGATATTAATGATGTACTAGGTATCTTGAGATGGGGTTCACCATTATTTTAATTTGTTTGACTATATTTTACTCTTTGGTTATTAATTAGAGCATATTTGTTTATTTATTTTTGTTCTCTTTTCAGTTAATGTTGCTATAATATCTGCCAATATTAATTCAATTTCCATGCTTAGTGGGATAAATTTTAAGGACAAAAAGAAAGAAATACAGAAGCTGCAGAGGGCCTGGCTCAAAAGAAACAACAATATAAAACTAAGGGTTGTTTCTTTTGTGACAAGTCAGGACACATAAGGAAAAGTACATTTCTCAATTTGGTCTGTTCTGAGGTTAATTTAGCTTCAGTACCTAGAAATACATGGTGGTTAGATTCTGGTGCTACTACCCACATTAGTGTTTTTAGACAAGGTTGTCTGAGCTACCAAAAGTCAATTGATGGTGAAAGATACATCTATGTGGGTGACGGCAAGTCGGTAGAAGTGGAAGCAATATGACATTTTAGGTTATTATTGGGAACCGGTTATTATTTGGATTTGACACTTTTATTGTACCGTCTTTTAGACGGAATTTAGTTTCAGTTTTCTTACTGGACAAATCTGGTTATCATTGTTCATTTGGAAACAATAAGTCCTCTATCTTTAAATTCAAATATTGTTGGTAGTGGTTCTCTTAATGTTTATGATAACCTATATTAACTTGAAACTATTGCATCTTACAATAAAACCTTGCATGTGGAGTCACGTGGTACTAAACACAAAATTAATAATAAAAATTTAGCCTCATTATGGCACAAGCGATTAGGTCACATCTCTAGAAATAGAGTTGAACGACTTGTGTCTGATGGGATTTTGGATTCCCTTGATTTCACAGACTTTAATGTTGTATTGAATGTGTAAAGGGAAAACATACCAAAACAAAGAGATTAGGTGCCAATAGGTCTACAGAAGTCTTAGAATTGATTCATACTGATATCTGTGGACCATTCCCTTCGGCTTCTTGGAATGGTCAAGAATATTTTATATCATTCATAGACGACTATTCTAGATACGGCTACCTGTATCTCATTCATGAGAAATCACAGTCTTTGGACGTATTCAAATCATTTAAAGCTGAAGTTGAGAACCAACTCAACAGAAGAATAAAAGTCGTCAGGTCTGACCGTGGTGGAGAATACTACGGTAGATCTGATGGATCAGGTGAACAACGTCCAGGACCGTTTGCTAAATTCCTAGAGGAATGTGGAATCGTCCCACAGTACACCATGCTAGGATCACCTAGCATGAATGGTGTAGCTGAAAGACGAAATAGGACACTTAAGGATATAGTGAGGAGTATGATTAGTCATTCTACCTTACCAGAGTCACTCTGGGGTGAAGCACTTAAAACAACAACTTACATCCTGAATAGAGTGCCAACTAAAGTGGCTGCAAAAACACCTATGAGCTTTGGACAGACAGAAAACCTAGTTTGAAGCATTTATGATCCCACAAAAAGGATAATTTTTGAGACGGGAACTGCTATATTTTTGAGGATGTTGAGTTTGGGGAAAGAAATAAAGTTAGGAACATTGTATTTGAGGAGGAATCGGTTACGATCCTACTATCACTTTTGACGATGTACAGGTTTCTGTACCTGTCATTGATCAAGAAGTGAATTCGGAACCTCAAAAAGACAATGTTGAATTACCTCTATAAGTCGATGTTGAGCTACCTCAACAAGACAACATAGAGGCACCCCCCATTCAAGATGAGGTAGTTATTCCTGAGGAACAAACCAACAACCTCAAGAATTGGTGCCATTAAGACGGTCCACCAGAGAAAGGAGAAATGCAATTTCGGATGATTTTATCATATTTCTCTAGGAACATGAGGAAGACCATAGAATATTAGAAGATGATCCAATCAACTTCCGTCAGGCCATGGAAAGTTCCAATTCTCAAAAGTGGATTGATGCAATGAATGAGGAGTATAAGTCCATGCAAGACAATAAAGTTTGGAAACTTGTCCCATTACCAAAGATGTGAAGCCCATTGGTTGTAAATGGATATTTAAAACCAAGAAGGATTCGAATGGTAATATGAAGAAGTATAAAGCACGTCTTGTAGCTAAAGGCTTTACTCAAAAGGAAGGGATTGATTTTAAAGAGACTTTCTCTTCGGTTTCTTCGAAAGACTCTTTTAGAATTATTATGGCATTTGTTACACATTTTGATCTTGAGTTACATCAAATGGATGTCAAAACGACGTTTTTCAATGGTAACATTAACGAAACTGTTTATATGGTGCAGCCAGAAAACTTTGTGTCGGGAGATCCAAAGAATATGGTTTGCAAATTGACAAAATCCTTTTATGAACTCAAGCAAGCTTCTCGTCAGTGGTACTATAAATTTCACCAAGTTGTTACCTCGTTTGGTTTTGAGGTTAACGTTGTTGAAGATTGTGTGTATCAGAAATTCAGTGGGAGTAAAATTATTTTTCTGGTTTTGTATGTTGATGACATACTGCTTGCCACAAATGATATAGGCATATTGTATGACACTAAGAAATTTCTATCAAATAACTTTGAGATGAAAGATCTTGGTGACGCCTCTTTTGTATTAGGAATTCAAATACATCAAGATCGTTCTCGAGATATTTTTGGATTATCACAAAAGAGCTATATCGATAAAGTGCTCACTACTACAAAAAGACCTATTAATGACGCTCGACAAGGAGTTTTAATGACGACTGATACATAAGCGTTATCAAAGTTTAGAAACACCTTTTAACATGACGGTTTGGACTATTATAGGCTTTTTATAACGTTTACTAAATAAAACGTTATTAATAATTAAAAGCGGTGGCAAACTTGTAATAAACTTTTTGCAATATATCCTATCATCCCCCATGATCAGAAGAACTCCCCTTCTCTTTCCCCGCTCCCCTTCTGCCCCTCTTCCCTCCTCTCCCCAAACCCTAAAATTTCCCTCTCTCTTTTAATCTTCTCCTCCTCCTCTTCCTTTTAATCTCCCCACGAACCCTAACCCCCTCCTTCCCACGAACCCTAACCCTCTCCCATGAACCCTAACCCTAGCCCAAAACCAGTCCCCTCACCGGAGGGACGAGGAAGAAGAAGGAGAACGAGAGGGAAGCGGCCAAGGACCTGTACATGTTAACCTGGAGCTCGAACGCCTTGCTCCACCCGAAGGAGGGATTCCAGTATTCGCTGACCGACGCTCACCAGGGGGAGTCGACGCGTCGGGACGCTCTGGAGGCGGTGCCGACAGATTTCTTCAAGGCGCGACTTGACGCGAGGGGCGAAGCGGAGGAGCCCACACTGTCCGTCGAGGATGCACGAGCAAACGGTCGGCACGGATCTGTGGCGCCGACGCACTTCGGCTGCAGTCCCAGACACGAGACGAGGGCTCACGGGGGAGACGACGGTTGGGGGGACTCGAGCGCCGGACTCGGCGAGGAGAACGGGTAAGGGCTGGTGGTGGCGGTTGTTTTGTTCTTTTTTTTGGTTGTATAGCTGTGGTGGTGGTCGAGAGGGTTCTGGCCGGTGCACGGTGATGGTGCCCGTGGTGGTGGAAGTGGCTTGATGCCAGTGGAGCGGTGATGGTGGTGGTACGATCAGCGATGATGGTGGTGTCCGAAGAAAGGATTCCGGTGTTCGGGACTGATCAGAACGGTGGCAAAAAGTTCAGCTTCAGGAACAGGTCCTTGCTCAGGGTCTGGAGCAGGCGGATGGGCCGAGCCTGTCAAGCTGGGGTCCAACTCGACGGCCGAGCTCCACCCGAAGGCCACAGACGAGAGAAAAGTACCTCCATGCCGCTGCCAGTGTGATGACCGTGGCGCATCATTTCCTCCATTGAGCAGAAGGAGGAGAGCCGCGAGAACGAAGACCATGTGAACAAGATCAAGGAATACCGAGGCAAGATCGAGATCGAGCTAGGCAAGATCTGCGATGGGATCCTCAAGCTCCTTGAGACCCACCTCATCCCTTCCTCTACTAGTGCCGAGTCCAAGGTTTTTTACCTCAAGATGAAGGGAGACTACTACAGGTCATATCATATGGATTCATAAGGAGAAGCAAAAAAAATGTTAGCAAATTGTTTTTTTATACAATCACGGAAGAGAAGTTCCCATCTCATCTTTAGTTATATTGTTTAAATTCTTGTTAGGTACCTTGCAGAATTCCAGAATGGTGCTGAGAGAAAAGAGGCAGCTGATAGCACTCTAGTGGCATACAAATCTGCTCAGGTCGACCCTTAATTATATTGATTTCTTCCTTTTTGCCACATAACATTCCTTTTTATATGTTGCTATATATTTATACTTTGAACATGGATCCTGACCTTCCAGTTTCTCTTTTAAATTCTGCAACCGTTACACCATGTTAATTTAGGAATTTTTTTTGTTGTTGTCTTGGTGTTAACAAGGGAGTAATCTAACTATCAGATTTTGTCATCAATAATATTTATCTGCTTTGGCCATTCTTTCCGGTTTGAGAATCAAGAACATTTCTTATTATATTTTGGTTTACCATAGTTGTCCTATATTTGGCCTAAAATTTGGACTGTTTGATGTGTAGGACATTGCACTTGCTGATCTGACCCTAACTCATCCGATAAGGCTCGGCCTGGTGCTCAATTTTTCAGTGTTCTACTATGAGATTTTGAACTCGCCAGACCTTGCTTACAAGCTTGCAAAAGGTTCGTTTCTGCATCTGGTTTGGTTTACATAATAATATAGAATTAATTGATTGTTGAGTTGACAATAAAAGTTTAACCAGAATTACAGTATGGTGTACCTTGTAAGTGTAGATTGTTTTTTAATGCCTATTTTTTTAAAAAAAATATATCTTTGGTAAATTTATCAGAGTGAATAAGAATATTCATAGATGTTACAGTTTTATAAAGCATGGATGATGTGATACAGTTGTCGTGTCATGTTATGTCTATGTCAAGCATGTATTGGAAGCAACATGAACACACCAAATATACATGGGCATGGCAATATGGATTTAATTATTTGACCATGTCTAGTATATATACCATTGTGTCTGATCATGCAACAAAAAAATGCTTTTACCATATGCAGTGAAATCTCTATTACAATTTAATGATATTTCCTTATTTTAGTAAACAGGAATGATGCAGGATAGATAATTTAACCGTGTCACTAAAATATTCTTTTTGAACTGCCTATTGGTGGAATATAACAAAGAAAGACACTCTCAAGCAATTGACACTCATGTAACTTGGACATTTATCACCACATACTATCTCCCCGACTCCAACAAAAGTTATAAACACCCTTTCAAGCATAAATGGGGTGAAAACTGCTGCCTCTATCTGTTGCACCACTTTTTCATTAACTATTTTGGAAGGGAAACCTGCCTCACGTTTGAAGTATGAGCACATGTTCCTCTTCCTGCTGTACTCAACTTCAAAGGCGACCCAATTCTTCGAAAAATGTAATGTGACCTTTTATGGTTGCTTAGATGCAACATTTCTAATTGAAGCTGAGCAAATCTCACATGATCCCCTATGGTCCTAATCAATATACATGTTGTATTAAACATGTTCCCATGCTTAGAGGCATGTTTTCTAATTAACTCAATTATCCTATGCTGTCCAATAGATTATCCTTATAAACTCTCATA
This sequence comes from Iris pallida, assembly GCA_029216955.1. NCBI lineage: Eukaryota > Viridiplantae > Streptophyta > Magnoliopsida > Asparagales > Iridaceae > Iris > Iris pallida. The sequence goes on from JANAVB010001800.1 coordinate 1,638,715, forward strand.
TATAGCTATATACATACATCTATGAGTCATATGTAGATATAATATGCTTACTACCATGGCGCTCATGTCAATGCAATACTTACATATATTTATGTGAAATATGTGGGGATGTCATTTCTTTTTGCTCTTCGTCTTTGTGTCATAGATGTGAATGTGGTTCCCTGTAGTAAATTGTGCAACCTTACCTATTCGTTTAGACTCCCTTCTAGTTTTGGGGACTTTTGGAGGATGATTCTTGGTTGCATGAGCTTATAATGCATTACCAACAAGGTAGAATTAGATGCGAAGCCTCTTAGGTTGTAGCAAGACCCTATCTTGGATGGCTATGTGACGCAGGGAAAGAAGTTACCCTAGATGGAACTATGCAGATGATGACAATCAATCATACAAATGCAAGAACCAAGGACAAAGTCACAAACTGGTAATGTATGAAACTACATGAAGTGCAACAGATATCAGTATGCAGATGCAACCCTAGACGATGATGATGCTAGGGCACACAAAGAAATCCATGTAAATCAAGCAATGATACAAAGATAACCGTGAATCTATCAAGAGGCAACATAGAAAGTAGAAATTACAAAACATTACAATCGGATAACAAAATAAGATTAGGGTCCACCTGAGGCTCAGTGGAATCTACCCACACAATCAAAACATGCCCAATCTTGCCTTTTGAAGATGTTCCCCTGCTTGAAGCTTTTGCATCTGCTCCGATGTATGGCTCTTAATCTATTGAGGATGACGATGATGTTTGGGTTTTAATTGTGTAATAGATGAATAGTGGCTCATTTTTAAACAAAGGGAAAAAATTGTACTCTTCTGTTCGAGTTTTGCCAGTGTGGTTGTCGGACTACGTGGAACTCTCTTGCATATTGCGATTGTTCAGGTACATAATACTAGTGCAGTACAACAGTTCATTTGCAAGCAATATTTCTTTGATTACGCTAATCCTCTTCTTTTTTTATGATATTCGAATGTTGTTGTTGCTTGTTATAAACTAAGTATTTTGTTAATATGCCTCTCTTTGTTAATTTGCAGGTCCTCTTCTCCTTTTAAAGTTTGAAAAATATGTACAAGTACTTCGTTTCTTGCAATTTTTATATTATATTACAAAGTATATTGAACCTTGTTTTATCTTTTTCAGGGTTTTGCTACATGTTCTGTGGACAGTTTTGATGTGGACAAGTTTTGATGTAGACAATTTTGGTAGTTGTAATGTATATATGTATTTGGATATTCTATTTTGAGAATGTAATGAAGATGTTGATATGTACTCTATTTTGAGAAATGTAATAAAGATGGTGATATATAATGTTAAGTTTTTGGAATGTAATATATACTGTGCAGTATAGAGCATTATAAATATGCTAATTTGAATAATATAAAGTGTTATAAATGTGCTGCATTGAGCCTATACATATTATCTATTCATGACGTTTTAAAATTGTTCTGAATTGTGCACTATATATTAACTATTCATAACGCTTTTATAGAAACTATTCATGACGGTTTTTTTATGACGCTTTTATAAAACATTTATAACACCCGTTTTCATAACGGTTGCTTTGAAAAAAAAAGCGTCATGGTTTGTCATTAATGACGCTTTTTAGCCGTCATTAAAAGGATTTTTTGTTGTAGTGGCTTAAAAGATTTGGCATGCAAGAAGGCAAACCAGGTGACACCCCAGTCGCTAAAGGAACAAGTTCAGTCTCAATCAGTGCCCTAAGAATAGCCTTGAAATTAAGGAAATATAATTGATCCCCTATTCATCAGCTGTGGGGAGTCTAATGTATGCTTAGGTGTGTACGCGTCCAGATATTGCGTACATAGTTGAATTCTAGGCATATATTTAAGTAACCCTGGGATGGATCATTGGAAAGCAGCCAAACGGGTCATGAGATACTTACAGAGAACAAAGGATTACATGCTCACTTATAGGAGATCATATCATCTGGAGATCATAGGGTATTCCGATTCCGATTTTGCTGGATGCCAAGACAGCAGGAGATCCACATCAGGTTATGTTTACCTGTTAGCTGGAGGAGCTATATCTTGGAAGAGTGTCAAACAAACACTCATAGCTTCGTCCACTATGCAGCAGAGTTTATAGCATGTTTTGAGGCATCTAATCATGGAATATGGTTGTGAAATTTTGTCACTTGGGCTGCGCATTCTGGAGGGTGTTGAAGACCACACAAGTTATATTGTGACAATAAATCAGCAGTACGATATTCTAATAACAATAGGAGCTCGTATAAGTCAAAGCATATTGAAATAAGTTCCGAGTTATGAATGAGAGAATTCAGAATGGTGAAGTGTCCATAGAGCACATTGGGACAAACTCCATGTTAGCGGATCCGCTCACAAAAGGGTTACCACCCAAGGTCTTTCATGAGCACACTGCTCATATGGGTGTTATCTTATTTGATGATATGTCAGTTTAGTGGGAGTTTGTATTTTATGTATTTGGATGCTATTTGGTTTTGGACACATTTATGTATTAAAGTATTTTGGATATTTATCTGATCAGATATATGAAAATTCAGTTCATTCTGTTAAAGTATTGATCTCATTAAAGTTAAGGAGGACCAGTTGGAAATAGACATGTATTGATCACATTGCGTGTAATTTCCATGTTACGCATCCATGATTGATCTATGTCGTTTAGCTATATTGTATATGTGACCATTGATGGTTTAGTTACGCTATATGTGACGAATGCCGCTTTGATCCTATGTTGATATGGTTAATGGACGAGATTGTCCGGATATACCCTAAGGATTAAAATAGCAATTTATGAGCTCACTAAGGTTAACACAATTAGCCCAGTAGAAGATTGTTGGATTATTCAATAATATGGGCCACACATGTAAAATTAATTGTGTTGGTATCTAAATAATTAAGCCAAATTAAAATGGTCTATTTGGAAATTGGCTTAAGGGTATAATTGTCATGGAATTAATGTGTAGATACCGGAGATAAATCTAATTTGATGAGGGCCTGTAAAACCCCTAAATTTTACTATATTTTTTTATTTAAAATTTGGTACCGATTTAAAATTTGTATTGTACGTCGCGCACGAAATTTTATTTTTCGTAGTTGCTCGTCGAGTACGAATATGTGCGAGCGTACATATTTTAGAAAAACATTTTTTCTCTATTATACACTTTCAAAATATTATATAAATATTCTTGCTATAAAAAGCCTTTTATTTCTAAAAGTTATTCATATAAATAATATTTTTGTATACTGGAAAAGCCTAATTATGTAAAAGAATAATTGCATACATATATTTCGTAATTATTTATTGGTCTATTTTAAATAAAAGTATAATTTTCGAGATTTATTAATATTAATATTTTATTGTTCAAAAAGATATTTAAAAATATTTATTATTTTCGAAATTATTATTATTGTATTTTGAAAAATATATTTGGAAGTTATTGTGACCATTTAAATCTTGATTTAATTTTTGGAATTATTTAAATAGTTAAATATTTGAAAATTTGATTTATCCTATTCGATTTTAAACTAAAATTTATTTGATTTAAATTGGATTTGGAATTGGATTTGGATTTGATTGATTTAAACTAAGTTGAGAATTATCTAATTTGGGGTTTTAAATCTATTCCTAATCCTATCCAAATTGGAAATTCCACATCCTATAAATATGCAGGTACTCCTCCATTATTTCTCCACAAACCATAAATTTTTCCACAAATTTTCTCCAACCCTAATCCCGTGCATCGTGTCCGTGTCCCCTCCCGGTCAATTCTTACTCCATTCTTTTTTACATATACATTGTAAATTTCTCGTGTCAGACATACCCCGACACATACAACCAAAATAAGAACCCTAACCTAGCTCAACCATCCCCGCAGCAACCCCGACGTTGTCTTCCCGTACCATCACCATCATCGACGTTCGTCCGTCTTCTCCGAACTCCCCGACACCCAACCCAGCACCCTCATCCTTGGACACCGCCACCAACGGCACCGTCCCAAACTGCCACCATAACCAACCACCATCGACAACACCATCACCACCAGCCAACACCAACCCAAACCCGACCGAACCCTCCGCCACCGCAGCCTGCAAACACCACCGCCAGTCACCACCACCACCGCCTCTGCCGTCGGCACTCCGACCGACCGACCGCCCATCACCCGACTCAAACAAACAAACACCGTCACCGCCGTCTCCTCCTTATTCCAGCCGCCTCGACCAAATCACCGGCCACCACGGCCGAGCGCCCACCACAACATCGAACCCACCACCACAGCCACCAAGAAAGGAAATAAAACCCTAACCCTAATCACTCACCTCTGCCGGCGATCGACCGCCGCCGCCTCGCCGCGACCGTCCACCCGACCCCATCGAAACCCCAGTGGCTCCTCCCCCTTCTTCCCGACCTGTCTCCAACTCCTTCGCATCTCCCACC
>JANAVB010001800.1:1643171-1890664 GCA_029216955.1 Iris pallida
CGCTTTCAAGGCTCAGCACAGAAGATCTGCTGAAGATGATTCAGACAACAGTAAATTTGATGCTGAAAATCAAGCACTCCTTACAAGAAAATTCAAAAGATTCTTGAGATATGAAAAAACAAAAGAAAACAATGGCAGCAACAGCTGGTATCAAGATGACGCTGTCTGCTACGGCTGTAAGAAAAAAGGACACATGAAGAAGGACTGTCCTATAAACTTATCAACAAGCAAGAAGAGCAACAGATACGAGAAAGGGAACCTGAAGAGATCACATCTCGAAAGTATGCCAACACCAACATATGACATGAAAGTGAAGCCAGCGACTCAGAAGATGAACAATCAGAAGGCGCTGCAAATGTTGCTTTATGGCATCCGATCAGGTACTCTCTGAACCTATAGTTGATACATATGATGAATTCACCTTTGAGCAATTAGGAGAAGCCTTCAGTGAACTGTTAAGTGATTACAGGAAACTGCGTAGCAAATATCAGACCTCTATGAAGGTACTCAAAGAGTACAAAGGTAAAATAGGAAGACTTACCGACCTACTAGCTGAGGTTAAAGATAATGTTAGTGAGTCAGGCGAGCTTTCTTCTATTAAGCTCTTATTACACGAGACTACCAAGTCATCCGAAGAAAAAGATAAGGTTATTGACCAACTGAAAGAAGAACTTTCTAATGAGAAAAAAAGTCTTCAAAGTGCACAAGTAAGAATGGAAGCACTCACTTCTGACTATACTAAGTTATATGACACTTCCAAAAGATTAGAAATTATGTTAGGAAAATAACCTGAGACTGCTGCTTCCTACCCTAACATGTGTCACTTACCGAAAAATCGGAACATTCCCAAACCTAACACTGTCAGACCTAACCCTATCAAACCTTTACCTAAAAAGGTTATGCCCAAACAGGATAATAGGTATGCTTTCTTCTATACTAGAAAACCTAAATCTACCAACCATGCACACCACTCAGCTTTCAACACTCAACATGCTAAATATCATTATTGTGGCCTCATTGGTCATATATCTTCTGCATGTAGAATCAGAAAGTTAGTAGATTTAAATATTTATGCATGGATACCGAAAGCTAACCAGTCAGGACCCTACAAGAAATGGGTACCAAGAGTTTCATTTGCAAATTATTTTGTAGGTGGGACGCCCTTCACATGCTAGGAGCAAATGGATCCTCGACAGCGGTTGCTCACGGCACATGACCGGTGACGCTTCATTATTCGCAACACTGTCGAAGAGGAATAAAGAAGGATACGTCTCCTTCGGCAATAATTTAAAAGGGTATATAATTGGTATTGGTGATATTGGTAAGGCTCCCTATCCAGTGATTAAAGATATTTGTCTTGTTACTGAGTTAAAACATAATCTGCTCAGCATAAGCCATTTAACTGATCACGATTATGGTATTAACTTCGTAAAAGATAAATGTACTATTATTAATAGTTCAACTGGTAGTACTATATTTGAAGGTATTAGAGAAGACAATATATATGTTTCTATTTGTTGGAAGATACTAATATTTCAGGTAGATGTTTAATGGCTAAAAGCGATGAGAGTCATATGTGGCATGTGAGACTCGGTCATGCAAATATGGATACTATTTCCAGATTATCCACGAAGAAGCTAGTACGCGGTTTACCGGACATTACATTCAAGAAGGATTCGGTATGCAGTCAATGTGAAAAGAACAAAGCTACTCGATCCTCTTTCAAGTCAGTAACGCTGTATGTACTACTAGACCTCTACAATTGCTACATATAGACTTATTTGGTCCTAACAGAGTTGCTAGCCTCAGAGGCAAGCTATATGCTTTGTAATTGCAGATGATTAATACTAAAGGTTACATGATCACTCATATTAGAAGCGATCATGGAGGCAAATTCGAGAATGCGGAGTTTGAGCATTTGTGACACACACGGTTTTGTGCATGAATTCTCCTGCCCTAGAACTCCACAACAAAATAGAGTTGTGGAACGTAAGAACAAAACTCTATCCGAAATGGCCAGAGTAATGTTAAACCAGTTTAGTCTACCCAAGTATTTCTGGGCTGAAGCTGTCAAATACAGCTTATTTTGTTCTCAATAGAGTTCTAATTTGACCCAAATCGAAGAAGACTCCATTTGAGTTATGATTTGATAGAATTCCATCAGTTTCATATTTTAGAATATTTGGTTGTAAATGCTTTATTCTTAATACAAAAGATAATTTGGAAAAGTTTGACGAAAAGGCCGATGAAGATATATTTTTAGGTTATGCGGGCAAAAGTAAAGGATACAGAGTCTTCAATAAAAGAACCATGATCATCGAAGAGTCAATCAATGTCACCTTTGATGAACTAAATCAAACGACAATCGATGACAATGATGAAGATCTCAATGTACCCAGCAAAGCACCAGCTGATCCTCCTAGAGAAGATCTAGGAACCAGCTACCTTCGAAGTCTGCCAAAAAGATTGAAGTTCACGGCAGATCATCCAAAGGACTTGGTAATTGGTGAGATTACCAAGGGTGTAAGTACTCGTTCCTCTAATAAAGATATAGCTTCTTGTGTTGCTTTTGTCTCGCAGTTTGAACCCAAAATATTGATGAAGCATGTAGTGATAATTTTTGGATAGATGCTATGCAAGAGAAATTAAACCAATTTAAACGAAATCAAGTTTGGGAACTTGTTCCCAAGCCTATTGATCATCCGGTCATTGGCACCCGATGGTTATTCCGAAATAAACTGAACGAGAATGGTTTAGTGACTCGTAATAAGGCTCGACTCGTAGCTCAAGGATACAATCAAGAAGAAGGTATCGACTACGATGAGACTTATGCCCCAGTTGCGAGATTAGAATTCATTCGCATGTTATGTGCATTTGCATATTTTTATAATTTTAAGTTATTTCAAATGGATGTCAAAGTACATTTTTAAATGGTTTTATAAAAGAAGAGGTTTATGTAGCTCACACCCGGTTTACTGATTTCAAATTTTCTGAATATGTTTTCAAATTGAAGAAAGCTTTATACGGTTTGAAACAAGCCCCTCATGCTTGGTACGATCGTCTAAGCACTTTTCTACTTGATAACGGTTTTTCAAAGGGAAAGGTTGACACTACTTTGTTTATAAAGTCTTTGAATAATAATATTCTTTTGATTCAAGTCTATGTAGATGATATTATCTTTGGATCTACTGATGAATCTCTTTGTCAAGAATTTTCAAAGTGTATACAGAATGAGTTTGAGATGAGCATGATGGGAGAGCTGAAGTTCTTTCTCGGACTGCAAAACAAACAAACCAACAATGGGACGTTCATAAATCAAGCTAAGTACACAAAGGATCTACTAAAGAAGTTCGACATGGAAGCAGCAAAGCCACTTAGCACTCCAATGGCGACTTTAACCAAGCTTGATATTGATGAACAAGGCAAACCTGTCGACATACGTAAGTATCGTGGTATGATCGGTAGCTTACTTTATTTAACTGCCAGTCGATCAGACATTATGTTTAGTGTTTGCTTATGTGCACGTTTCAAGCCAATCCTAAGGAATCACATCTGTGCGCAGTTAAGCGTATCTTTCGATACCTTAAAGGCACTTCTTCTGTCGACTTATGGTATCCTAAAACCATGTCATTTGACCTAATCGGTTATTCTGATACTGATTTTGCCGGATGCAAAGTAGATAGAAAAAGTACTAGCAGCACATGTCATATCCTAGAAAAAGCTTTAGACTCTTGGTTTAGTAAAAAGCAAAATTCTGTTACATTATCAACAACAGAGGCTGAGTATATCGCCGCAGGACGTTGTTGTGCACAAATTTTATGGATGAAACAAACCTTAGAAGACTATGGATTGTATTTTTTACATATACCCATTTTTTGTGATAATACTAGTTCTATTAATTTGACTAAGAATCCAGTATGTCATTCTCGTACTAAACATATCGAGATTCGACATCATTTCTTAGAGATCATCAACAAAATGGAGGTATAGACCTTGTATACATAGACATACAGAATCAATTAGCTGACATACTCACAAAACCTTTAGCGAAAGATCGTTTCAATTATTTACGTCGAGAATTAGGAATTTTAGATATCAATAATATTAATTAATTTTTTTTATTAATTATTTATTCGATACTCATAAACTATTTTTGAGATAAACCTAAAAAGAGTCTGTCTGTCACCACGACTACGGTCGAAGCGAAGCGGTATTTAAGAGTTCTCCGGTGAACCTCCGTTAGCGGGGACAGTACTCCTACAGCTAATCTGAGACATATGCTGAGTAAAGAATATTAATTTGAAAAATAATATTAATTATATTACTTTGAGATTTAAAATTACTAAACTTTGAATTAAGCATTTGAAACGAATTAATGAAAAAGAACGTGGCCTCTTTTGAATATTTTTTATATATATTTATAGCCAGGCAACCCTAGGCGAATTCGACCCGAGTTCGGTCCGAATTCGGCTAGAGTTCGACTGGGTGTTTATATATACCACAGCACCAACCCGAGGCCTCCTTCTTCTTCATCCTTTCCCACATCCTCATAACAGCAGCAGCGCCCCTCCGAACCCTAGTTCATTCTCCATCATTGTTCTTCCAATCCTTGGTGAGTTTCTCGTCCAAACTTTGGATTCGTGCGGAGATCGTCATCCTCTTCGACATATCCAATTCTTGGAAGGTATAATCCCTTCTTTCCAACACTTTTCAATACTTATGGTTTGTAGAAATTTTTGGAAAAGAATGCCTAAGTTCAATCCCTTCAAGAGGAAGAAGACCAATGCCAGTGAAGAGGTATCGTATTCAGATCCGCATACGGATTGCCTCTTTTCTCCGGTCCAATCGAACGATGGTGCGTCGGATGAGTTTTATTTTAAAACTTCCGATCAAGCATTATTGTGGTACATTGATTTTAACATGCGTACTATTGTACCGGTTCACCGATTAAGTGGACTGTCTTTCCGGATCATCGCCCTTATTTTGAGGCATTAGGGTTACAACATTTTGTCACCTTACAATTCCCAATTGCCACTAATGCCATTAGACTATTCTACTGTAATTTCGTGTTAGACACTTTTACAGCGAGGACACGTATCGGAGGAATTGATATCGAATTCACTAATGACATATTAGCGGAAATCCTTGGTATCCCAAACAAAGGTGTCCCGCTAGATGACATCACTGATTTTGATTTCCTCGATGGCACGACACTCGTTAGTTTCAAGAATGAACTTTGTGCGCCCGCACACGTTCTTCCTGGAAAGTTCAAGGCTAATAACTTGAACTTGTTTAACTACAAATTACATCGCATCATCTATTCCACTTTACTTCCAAAATCCACTTCTAAAGATGATGTCACTGCACTTGAGCTTCTGCTCTTTATCATATTCTAAAGGGGATTTCTTTTTCTGCCCCTAAGACTATCATCCAGATGATGGGTAGATGTCGCGGGAGAGACCGCAACCTATCTTATGCGATGCTCATTCCTCGCATTTTTCAGAGATTTGATATTGATTTATCTACTTGTGCTGTCGACCCCGAGCCCAAGTTTTTTAAACTTTCTCGTCGCAGCATTGCATATGTTCCTCCACCTACTGCACCTACTCCTCCTGTACCTACTCCTACAGATCCCACAGCACATATTCTTCCTTATTCTTATCCTATGACATTTGAGGGTATCCATCAGCACTTATCAGATCTGCAGTCTTTTTATATTGAGACCTCTAGGGAACACGAGTTTCATGATGTGAATCGGTTCCAGGTGATTGCCAACTCCTTCGCCGATCCGAGGTTTGCGCAGACGGGTCATTCTGCTAGCTCTCTGCCTCGAGACCCTTCTATTTCTGGCTACCGCATTGACGACGAGGAGGTTCATTCTCTGTTCTAGCCAGGGAACGCATATGATTGGTATCGTACCACTGGCGCCACTCCTTGCACTTCTGGCGCTGGTACTTCTAGAGCTGGTCCTTCTGGACATGCTGGAGCTACAGCTGATGACATTGATGATGATGATGAGTTTTGAGATGTTAGATTATTGAGACTGTTACTTTTTGTCTTATGTTTACTTGGAGACATTCCAAGATTATATCAGTACTCTTTATTTAGTACTTTTTCTATTATGTGACTATTCATGGACATGGTTTTTGATTATGCCTTAGTTTTGGCATCTTAGTCTATTTCAGCACTTTATTTGTTTCAGTTTAATAGTAGCACTATCTATCTTTTGTTGCTTCATTCTTTATTAACTGCCTGTGACAAATACATGCCTGTGTTATTTTTCTATCGCCTATCTGTTTCTCTTACTATGTTTACTATTTCTACCATGCCTGTCATGATTTTTTTTTGTTTCTTCACTGTTTGTTACTTATGCATTGATTGCGGGGGAGCTTTCTCTTATGCAATTATTTTGCTAAGTGACAACGGAGGAGAAATAAGGATCTAACATTTTTGTGAATACAGGTTATGAACAATTTTTTGATTAATATTTTGAATTGATTCCAAGCTTAGATGTTATATCGGCAACGTTTGTCAATTATCAAAATGGGAGAGATTGTTAGCCCATTGGTCATGGTCAAACCTGATTTTAATAATTGATCAAACTCTGTCTCGATATAATTACAAGTCAACTCGGATGTTTACCTATGACGTTTTGGACACTGCTCAACAATGGTTATCAACAATGTTCAAGACTGAAGCCGTTTGCCATTCAGAATGTACTTCCTGCTAAGCAATATAATTTTTCATTTTATTGAGTCTAGGAATACATTGTGCACCGAGTCGTACTAGCAAATAGGCTATCCGAAAATATTTTTCAAAACCATTCTATTCTTTTACAAATGACCTACATTTTTTAAAAATATTCTTTTTACAAACAGCTTCTGAAGGATTTTTCAAAAAGCCAAAATTTATTTTCTCCAAAGAACTGGCAGAACCCCAGGAGAACTCGGGCCGAGTTCGGCCAGAGTTCGGCCATATGGAACGTTAGTGAACGTTGGATTTTTGAACTTGGTCATCCTTCAGTTACGGTTTGTTACAAAGAGTTCTGTCCGAATTCTGCCCGAATTATGTCAGAGTTCTGTCTTTGGAAAAACTATAAATAGAGAAGTATTTCGATCATTTCAGATCACCAATTCACTTTCAATCTCTTCTCTTCTTAAGCTTACATTCTTTCAAAGAGTTCTAAAAGCTTTCATTTTTAAATCCCAAGCCAGTTACAATCCTCTAGTCGATTTGCCAGTACGGTACGGTCTAGAAGTTCCAGAGCGATTGTAATCAGATGCTTGATAGAAGATTCAACTCTTCACAATTGAAGTTGGTCGAGTTCTTCGTATCAAAGCTCGCGTCTGTAGAAGTTGCAAGGACTTCGTATGAAAACTTGCGAGATTTTTCAATAGTGGATTCAACTGGAAGCTAGAGTTCTTCCGACTGGACTAGTCCTCACCAGAAGGAAACCAGTATAAATCTCGATGTTTGCGTTTGCCTTCTGATCACATTTAAATTCTGTCAATTACTTTTTGTTATTATTATTTATCTGTGATCTAACTGCTAACAAGTTTTTAATTAGCAATATTCCGCTGCCTACTCTATTCACCCCCCTCTAGAGTATTCTGCTTTACGAATTCGTTCTTACAATTACATCTTGGTTGCTTCACAAATTAGAAAAATCAAAAATTACGGATTTGATATCTAATTAAGCAGTAGATCAAAATGAATAATAAACTAGTAGGCTTCCTAGTAATTAAACAAAACAATCATGAAGATGGGCATAGAAAAATATTCAATACTCAAAGTATAAATCAAACAAATAAATATAATTTAGATCTCACAAGTTTATTGATTCCAAGGCTTCCGTTTCCTTCGACCAACAAGACTTCTAGCCGCACATGTTCATCAAAATTCAAATGTAAAGTTGGAGAAGTAGAAGAAGAGTTGTGTGTTGTGTGGTGCCATTTTCTCATGATTCTATCCCTTTTATACACCCTAAATTAGTTGTTTGAAGCCCACAATATCTCCTCACAAATCCTCTAAAAGTTACAACTTCTCAAAAAAAAAAAAAACTAAGTCATAGAACAAGTAAGAAAATAGTTATTTTCGTTCCTACTTTCGTTCACAGCATCTTGATCCAACTTCAAGCCCGATTTCGTCCATGATGCAGACTGAATCTCGAAACGCTCAAAATACAAATGTTGTGGATAGTTGTCTTAACTTTCAAATCTTTTTGAAGCACCTCAATTGCATTTTGGATGAGATAGTTATGCCCATTTTGGTAAAAGGTGTCAAAACTATCCAAAATTACAATTTAGCTCCATTTTGCACTTAGTCATAAAGCAAAATATAAATATAATGAATAACTTTAGTCATAAAATGAGCATAAAATGGTAGACATTAATTAATAAAAATATAATATCTTATGTTCTCATCATGCGCGCGCGCGCACACACACACACACACGCATATATACCAAATTAAAATTAAAATGTATTAAGTATTAAAATTATATTTAAATTAACTACATGGTATTATATATATATATATATATATATATATATATATATATATATATATATATATGTGGTGTGTGTGTGTGTGTGTGTGTGTGTGTGTGTGTGTGTGTGTGTTATAGATAACTTTTTTTAATTAAAAATATACTAAAATAATATTTAAACTATTTTGATATAATTTAATTTGCTAATCTAAAATTTTAATAATATAAATGTCTTTTATGCTCACTTTGAGTTGTTATCAAAATGTTTCAATAATATTTTTAATTTATTTTACGTGCAACACACGTGAATTTACTAGTATATTATATATATAAGGGCATTAATGGCAAATGTTAAGTGTACTACAACATTTATTAGGTCAAATGTTAAGGGTAATACGGAGTTTACTAGGGTGACACGAGATATGAGCAAAAGTTATTTTTTTGTTAGGGGTTGTCAAAAATGATTGGGGGCATCAGACTTCATATTTATCTTCCTACCCTAATTTCATGCTTATGATTCTATAATGATTGTTTTATGAAGTTTTGAATCAAATTTTAGGAAATTTGAACTTCATACCCCCAACACAAACACACACAATTTTCAAACATGTACTTTTGATTTTTCTCCCATTTTTCCTCAACCTTTTTCTTTCCCCTATTTTCCCATTTCCAAATACTATGTAATTGTTTTAAGTGTCATGGAAATGATATATGCTCTCTTCGTTGTTCTAGTCCTACAAGATATATCCTTTTTCCAATCAATCTTATTTTTTTGCTATGAGAATCAACATTTTTTGGGGGTTTGTGTATGGAATTTAAAGGTTAACCAAAATGTTTTCTTATTTGAGTAAATAAAAGTTTTAAAAAATAAAAATATCATATTTTTTCCCCTCCATGACCTAAGCAAGTTTAAGCCAATTCTTTAGCTTAATTTTTCAAAACATAATTAAAAAAAACAAAGTTAGACTTTGAGAAAAGTTTTTTCGAGAAAAATTAACAAGTTTATATTTTTCGGATTTCGTATATTCGAGGATCAGTGGTGTTTTAAAGAGATGTTTTGGTAGCTATTAACCAGAAGGAAATTTTTTCTTGTCTCGGATAAAAGTAAGTAATTTTGATAAATAAGATTCAACTCCGCTATTTCCGCTATTTTATAAATAAAAATTAAGATCTGCTATTGTATTATTATTAATATTATTATTATTATTATTATTATTATTATTATTATTATTATTATTATTATTATTATTATTATTATTATTGGGCTAATTTGTATATATATAATTATTATGAACTTCTATATTTGAATAACATACTAACGTAAAATTTCAAATTTTGTAACTTGATACTATAAGCTTTAACGTTTATAAGTTAACATACTGGAATATTATTATTATTATTATTATTATTATTATTATTATTATTATTATTATTATTATTATTATTATTGGGCTAATTTGTATATATATAATTATTATGAACTTCTATATTTGTATAACATACTAACATAAAATTTCAATTTTTGTAACTTGATACTATAAGCTTTAACGTTTATAAGTTAACATACTGGAATATTAATAACCTTACAAGTTAATACCATTTTTGCAAACTAATACCATAAACTAACGATATTTTATGGCATTAACTTGCAAAGTAAGCATTATATTATGATATTTATTTGCAAATAAGTGGTAGTTCATGGTATTAACTTGCAAACTCGAATGTTCACAATAGCAAGTTGTCAAATTTGAAAGATCATGATAAAAAGTTATACAAATATGAAATTTCATAATATTTAGTTAGAAATTATCATTATTATTATTATAGTTGTTGTTGCATAGACTATTTGGTAACAATAGTTTATATTTTTCTTTAAAGTGAGTTCATTTTTAGGACAATTTTTAAAAGTAAGTAAAAAATAAATAAAAAAACTTACAAAAGCTGTTTATGTTATTGCTTTTAGAAAAGCAACAACATTTCCAAACGCAGTCTAAATCTACTAGGGTTACAATTTGGAACCGAGACTCGACCATTCTTTATACGTGCCACAAGTGGAATCCGACTTTTGTAAGCTTCGTAATGGTCCGGAGCTGAGATTCATCAAGGACGACTAGGTCATGTGCAAATAACATTATCATATATTTTTGTTCCTAATAAAAAAAATTAACCAAAATTAATATCAACTAAGAAAAATCATTCAACTACGATATTTTTCAATTGAAATAATATTTGACTAAAAGAGATAAAGTAAAACTAAACAAAAAAACATACGAAATAGGAGGGCAAAAAAAAAAACTAATTCAAATATGTATATTTATTATTAATCTTATATATAAAATAGACCTAATATGTACCATGGTCATCTCTTAATTCAAAATAATTGTGTAGTGGTTATTATGTTACACTTACACTATAGAGATCTCCTAGGTTCAAATTTTTTTGGTAACATTTATTTTTAATTTACTATTATTTTAGTTTTTAATTTATTTTACAGTATATATTGTTGGATTATTCAATAATATGGGGCCACACATGTAAAATTAATTGTGTTGGGCTATCTAAATAATTAAACCAAATTAAAGTGGTCTATTTGAAAATTGGCTTAAGGGTATAATTGTCATAGAATTAATGTGTAGATACCGGAGATAAATCTAATTTGATGAGGGACAAATTAGAAATATCAAAACATATAAATATATGTATTCATTAGGGTTATGGTCCCCAACTTATACGGCCACCAAAAGAGAGGTTTTTCTCTTTTTCTCTTCTGCATCCCCATCAAAAAAAAAAAGAGGGACAAAGAATTTGTATTCATCTTTGTCATTAAGGGTCGTAGCAAGTTGGAAGATCGAACCCCACAAAAGGACGACAGCTTCAAGATCCATCAAGCCTAGCAATGGATTTAGGTACGCTTCCGCAATTAATTTATGTTCTTCATCTCATGAATCGACAAGATACAATAAAAATTCTAACAAGTGGTATCAGAGCCTTCCTGTTTGATTTATGAGATCGAAGTTTCAGAATCAATTTTTGTTGGTTTCCAGGAACCCTGGTCATTCCATCTAATTTAAGTTAGGATTCCTATTGTTCGATCTAAGTTTTTATGATCCACCAATTTGGAATATAATATTTTACTATTTTTTTGACCATTTCGATGTTTTGGTTAATGCGGCTAGGGTTTGCCGCAGATGGTAGTCTGTATTACGGCTTCTCTCTTGTCGAGCAGATTAGCAAAATTGTTCAAGTCATGATTGAAATCTTTTTATGAGTATTTGGTCTTAGTTGTTCGTATAATATATAATCAGAACATTGGTCGACTTAGTTTCTGACTTCTAATTAGTTGTATATTAAGGTTGTATATAAATATTATGTTTGTTCAGATTTCTCAACTTTCGATCTGTGGAAATCGATCAAGCCAATTCTTTATTATGCAACCAAAATAATCAACCATGGTATAGGGAAGGAAAGACATCAGTAATGTTTTCTAGTTCAGTGACTATTTGACTTTGCCATTTGTTATTCCAATTGGAATTTGTCAATTGTGGTCGCTTTACAGTTGTATTGATCTATGGGCTCTTTTGTTGCCAACTTTTAATAGATACATTGATTTTTTTATTGAAATGATAGCAAGAAGTTATGATTTCATTCAGAAAAATATCTTTCTTCAAAGTTTCTGGTAGTTTTCTTTGATTTGAAACAACCCTTAGTCAACATGACTGTAAAAGTTTCTGGTAGCTTTCTTCATCTCATGACTATAAAATTTTTATGTTATTTTAAATATGCATGTACATAAGATTTTGGATATGATTCAGTTTTGTAAAATTTAGTCAACATTTAAAATTTTGGTGCCTTTTTGTGACTAGAAATAGTTGTCTAATATTCTAAATAGGCCCATTAAAACAAAATGTCGCCAAAGTGACCTCTCTTGTGTAGATAGTCTATGAGGGATGTTCGATGTCTATGTGTGTACATTCATGCGGGTATTAGCCGGCCCAAAGGAAGGTTAATACTTGGCCGAATTGCACACATACTTGTGGTGATAAATGTGTGACAATTATACGGTTTACATGTGAATAATAACCCGATCCAAAGATAGGCTTATTATTTGACATGACTTATTGTCAACGTTTGATCACTACACCAAGAGTACCACTTGCAGTTAATATCACTGTCCAAAGACTTGATATTAATGATGTACTAGGTATCTTGAGATGGGGTTCACCATTATTTTAATTTGTTTGACTATATTTTACTCTTTGGTTATTAATTAGAGCATATTTGTTTATTTATTTTTTGTTCTCTTTTCAGTTAATGTTGCTATAATATCTGCCAATATTAATTCAATTTCCATGCTTAGTGGGATAAATTTTAAGGACAAAAAGAAAAGAAATACAGAAGCTGCAGAGGGCCTGGCTCAAAAGAAACAACAATATAAAACTAAGGGTTGTTTCTTTTGTGACAAGTCAGGACACATAAGGAAAAGTACATTTCTCAATTTGGTCTGTTCTGAGGTTAATTTAGCTTCAGTACCTAGAAATACATGGTGGTTAGATTCTGGTGCTACTACCCACATTAGTGTTTTTAGACAAGGTTGTCTGAGCTACCAAAAGTCAATTGATGGTGAAAGATACATCTATGTGGGTGACGGCAAGTCGGTAGAAGTGGAAGCAATATGACATTTTAGGTTATTATTGGGAACCGGTTATTATTTGGATTTGACACTTTTATTGTACCGTCTTTTAGACGGAATTTAGTTTCAGTTTTCTTACTGGACAAATCTGGTTATCATTGTTCATTTGGAAACAATAAGTCCTCTATCTTTAAATTCAAATATTGTTGGTAGTGGTTCTCTTAATGTTTATGATAACCTATATTAACTTGAAACTATTGCATCTTACAATAAAACCTTGCATGTGGAGTCACGTGGTACTAAACACAAAATTAATAATAAAAATTTAGCCTCATTATGGCACAAGCGATTAGGTCACATCTCTAGAAATAGAGTTGAACGACTTGTGTCTGATGGGATTTTGGATTCCCTTGATTTCACAGACTTTAATGTTTGTATTGAATGTGTAAAGGGAAAACATACCAAAACAAAGAGATTAGGTGCCAATAGGTCTACAGAAGTCTTAGAATTGATTCATACTGATATCTGTGGACCATTCCCTTCGGCTTCTTGGAATGGTCAAGAATATTTTATATCATTCATAGACGACTATTCTAGATACGGCTACCTGTATCTCATTCATGAGAAATCACAGTCTTTGGACGTATTCAAATCATTTAAAGCTGAAGTTGAGAACCAACTCAACAGAAGAATAAAAGTCGTCAGGTCTGACCGTGGTGGAGAATACTACGGTAGATCTGATGGATCAGGTGAACAACGTCCAGGACCGTTTGCTAAATTCCTAGAGGAATGTGGAATCGTCCCACAGTACACCATGCTAGGATCACCTAGCATGAATGGTGTAGCTGAAAGACGAAATAGGACACTTAAGGATATAGTGAGGAGTATGATTAGTCATTCTACCTTACCAGAGTCACTCTGGGGTGAAGCACTTAAAACAACAACTTACATCCTGAATAGAGTGCCAACTAAAGTGGCTGCAAAAACACCTTATGAGCTTTGGACAGACAGAAAACCTAGTTTGAAGCATTTATGATCCCACAAAAAGGATAATTTTTGAGACGGGAACTGCTATATTTTTGAGGATGTTGAGTTTGGGGAAAGAAATAAAGTTAGGAACATTGTATTTGAGGAGGAATCGGTTACGATCCCTACTATCACTTTTGACGATGTACAGGTTTCTGTACCTGTCATTGATCAAGAAGTGAATTCGGAACCTCAAAAAGACAATGTTGAATTACCTCTATAAGTCGATGTTGAGCTACCTCAACAAGACAACATAGAGGCACCCCCCATTCAAGATGAGGTAGTTATTCCTGAGGAACAAACTCAACAACCTCAAGAATTGGTGCCATTAAGACGGTCCACCAGAGAAAGGAGAAATGCAATTTCGGATGATTTTATCATATTTCTCTAGGAACATGAGGAAGACCATAGAATATTAGAAGATGATCCAATCAACTTCCGTCAGGCCATGGAAAGTTCCAATTCTCAAAAGTGGATTGATGCAATGAATGAGGAGTATAAGTCCATGCAAGACAATAAAGTTTGGAAACTTGTCCCATTACCAAAAGATGTGAAGCCCATTGGTTGTAAATGGATATTTAAAACCAAGAAGGATTCGAATGGTAATATGAAGAAGTATAAAGCACGTCTTGTAGCTAAAGGCTTTACTCAAAAGGAAGGGATTGATTTTAAAGAGACTTTCTCTTCGGTTTCTTCGAAAGACTCTTTTAGAATTATTATGGCATTTGTTACACATTTTGATCTTGAGTTACATCAAATGGATGTCAAAACGACGTTTTTCAATGGTAACATTAACGAAACTGTTTATATGGTGCAGCCAGAAAACTTTGTGTCGGGAGATCCAAAGAATATGGTTTGCAAATTGACAAAATCCTTTTATGAACTCAAGCAAGCTTCTCGTCAGTGGTACTATAAATTTCACCAAGTTGTTACCTCGTTTGGTTTTGAGGTTAACGTTGTTGAAGATTGTGTGTATCAGAAATTCAGTGGGAGTAAAATTATTTTTCTGGTTTTGTATGTTGATGACATACTGCTTGCCACAAATGATATAGGCATATTGTATGACACTAAGAAATTTCTATCAAATAACTTTGAGATGAAAGATCTTGGTGACGCCTCTTTTGTATTAGGAATTCAAATACATCAAGATCGTTCTCGAGATATTTTTGGATTATCACAAAAGAGCTATATCGATAAAGTGCTCACTACTACAAAAAGACCTATTAATGACGCTCGACAAGGAGTTTTAATGACGACTGATACATAAGCGTTATCAAAGTTTAGAAACACCTTTTAACATGACGGTTTGGACTATTTATAGGCTTTTTATAACGTTTACTAAATAAAACGTTATTAATAATTAAAAGCGGTGGCAAACTTGTAATAAACTTTTTGCAATATATCCTATCATCCCCCATGATCAGAAGAACTCCCCTTCTCTTTCCCCGCTCCCCTTCTGCCCCTCTTCCCTCCTCTCCCCAAACCCTAAAATTTCCCTCTCTCTTTTAATCTTCTCCTCCTCCTCTTCCTTTTAATCTCCCCCACGAACCCTAACCCCCTCCTTCCCACGAACCCTAACCCTCTCCCATGAACCCTAACCCTAGCCCAAAACCAGTCCCCTCACCGGAGGGACGAGGAAGAAGAAGGAGAACGAGAGGGAAGCGGCCAAGGACCTGTACATGTTAACCTGGAGCTCGAACGCCTTGCTCCACCCGAAGGAGGGATTCCAGTATTCGCTGACCGACGCTCACCAGGGGGAGTCGACGCGTCGGGACGCTCTGGAGGCGGTGCCGACAGATTTCTTCAAGGCGCGACTTGACGCGAGGGGCGAAGCGGAGGAGCCCACACTGTCCGTCGAGGATGCACGAGCAAACGGTCGGCACGGATCTGTGGCGCCGACGCACTTCGGCTGCAGTCCCAGACACGAGACGAGGGCTCACGGGGGAGACGACGGTTGGGGGGACTCGAGCGCCGGACTCGGCGAGGAGAACGGGTAAGGGCTGGTGGTGGCGGTTGTTTTGTTCTTTTTTTTGGTTGTATAGCTGTGGTGGTGGTCGAGAGGGTTCTGGCCGGTGCACGGTGATGGTGCCCGTGGTGGTGGAAGTGGCTTGATGCCAGTGGAGCGGTGATGGTGGTGGTACGATCAGCGATGATGGTGGTGTCCGAAGAAAGGATTCCGGTGTTCGGGACTGATCAGAACGGTGGCAAAAAGTTCAGCTTCAGGAACAGGTCCTTTGCTCAGGGTCTGGAGCAGGCGGATGGGCCGAGCCTGTCAAAGCTGGGGTCCAACTCGACGGCCGAGCTCCACCCGAAGGCCACAGACGGAGAGAAGAAAAGTACCTCCATGCCGCCTGCCAGTGTGATGACCGTGGCGCATCATTTCCTCCATTGAGCAGAAGGAGGAGAGCCGCGAGAACGAAGACCATGTGAACAAGATCAAGGAATACCGAGGCAAGATCGAGATCGAGCTAGGCAAGATCTGCGATGGGATCCTCAAGCTCCTTGAGACCCACCTCATCCCTTCCTCTACTAGTGCCGAGTCCAAGGTTTTTTACCTCAAGATGAAGGGAGACTACTACAGGTCATATCATATGGATTCATAAGGAGAAGCAAAAAAAATTGTTAGCAAATTGTTTTTTTATACAATCACGGAAGAGAAGTTCCCATCTCATCTTTAGTTATATTGTTTAAATTCTTGTTAGGTACCTTGCAGAATTCCAGAATGGTGCTGAGAGAAAAGAGGCAGCTGATAGCACTCTAGTGGCATACAAATCTGCTCAGGTCGACCCTTAATTATATTGATTTCTTCCTTTTTGCCACATAACATTCCTTTTTATATGTTGCATATATATTTATACTTTGAACATGGATCCTGACCTTCCAGTTTCTCTTTTAAATTCTGCAACCGTTACACCATGTTAATTTAGGAATTTTTTTTGTTGTTGTCTTGGTGTTAACAAGGGAGTAATCTAACTATCAGATTTTGTCATCAATAATATTTATCTGCTTTGGCCATTCTTTCCGGTTTGAGAATCAAGAACATTTCTTATTATATTTTGGTTTACCATAGTTGTCCTATATTTGGCCTAAAATTTGGACTGTTTGATGTGTAGGACATTGCACTTGCTGATCTGACCCTAACTCATCCGATAAGGCTCGGCCTGGTGCTCAATTTTTCAGTGTTCTACTATGAGATTTTGAACTCGCCAGACCTTGCTTACAAGCTTGCAAAACAGGTTCGTTTCTGCATCTGGTTTGGTTTACATAATAAATATAGAATTAATTGATTGTTGAGTTGACAATAAAAGTTTAACCAGAATTACAGTATGGTGTACCTTGTAAGTGTAGATTGTTTTTTAATGCCTATTTTTTTAAAAAAAAATATATCTTTGGTAAATATTATCAGAGTGAATAAGAATATTCATAGATGTTACAGTTTTATAAAGCATGGATGATGTGATACAGTTGTCGTGTCATGTTATGTCTATGTCAAGCATGTATTGGAAGCAACATGAACACACCAAATATACATGGGCATGGCAATATGGATTTAATTATTTGACCATGTCAGTATCATATATACCATTGTGTCTGATCATGCAACAAAAAAATGCTTTTACCATATGCAGTGAAATCTCTATTACAATTTAATGATATTTCCTTATTTTAGTAAACAGGAATGATGCAGGATAGATAATTTAACCGTGTCACTAAAATATTCTTTTTGAACTGCCCTATTGGTGGAATATAACAAAGAAAGACACTCTCAAGCAATTGACACTCATGTAACTTGGACATTTATCACAAGCACATACTATCTCCCCGACTCCAACAAAAGTTATAAACACCCTTTCAAGCATAAATGGGGTGAAAACTGCTGCCTCTATCTGTTGCACCACTTTTTCATTAACTATTTTGGAAGGGAAACCTGCCTCACGTTTGAAGTATGAGCACATGTTCCTCTTCCTGCTGTACTCAACTTCAAAGGCGACCCAATTCTTCGAAAACTGTAATGTGACCTTTTATGGTTGCTTAGATGCAACATTTCTAATTGAAGCTGAGCAAATCTCACATGATCCCCTATGGTCCTAATCAATATACATGTTGTATTAAACATGTTCCCATGCTTAGAGGCATGTTTTCTAATTAACTCAATTATCCTATGCTGTCCAATAGATTATCCTTATAAACTCTCATATATAGCTATATACATACATCTATGAGTCATATGTAGATATAATATGCTTACTACCATGGCGCTCATGTCAATGCAATACTTACATATATTTATGTGAAATATGTGGGGATGTCATTTCTTTTTGCTCTTCGTCTTTGTGTCATAGATGTGAATGTGGTTCCCTGTAGTAAATTGTGCAACCTTACCTATTCGTTTAGACTCCCTTCTAGTTTTGGGGACTTTTGGAGGATGATTCTTGGTTGCATGAGCTTATAATGCATTACCAACAAGGTAGAATTAGATGCGAAGCCTCTTAGGTTGTAGCAAGACCCTATCTTGGATGGCTATGTGACGCAGGGAAAGAAGTTACCCTAGATGGAACTATGCAGATGATGACAATCAATCATACAAATGCAAGAACCAAGGACAAAGTCACAAACTGGTAATGTATGAAACTACATGAAGTGCAACAGATATCAGTATGCAGATGCAACCCTAGACGATGATGATGCTAGGGCACACAAAGAAATCCATGTAAATCAAGCAATGATACAAAGATAACCGTGAATCTATCAAGAGGCAACATAGAAAGTAGAAATTACAAAACATTACAATCGGATAACAAAATAAGATTAGGGTCCACCTGAGGCTCAGTGGAATCTACCCACACAATCAAAACATGCCCAATCTTGCCTTTTGAAGATGTTCCCCTGCTTGAAGCTTTTGCATCTGCTCCGATGTATGGCTCTTAATCTATTGAGGATGACGATGATGTTTGGGTTTTAATTGTGTAATAGATGAATAGTGGCTCATTTTTAAACAAAGGGGAAAAAATTGTACTCTTCTGTTCGAGTTTTGCCAGTGTGGTTGTCGGACTACGTGGAACTCTCTTGCATATTGCGATTGTTCAGGTACATAATACTAGTGCAGTACAACAGTTCATTTGCAAGCAATATTTCTTTGATTACGCTAATCCTCTTCTTTTTTTATGATATTCGAATATTGTTGTTGCTTGTTATAAACTAAGTATTTTGTTAATATGCCTCTCTTTGTTAATTTGCAGGTCCTCTTCTCCTTTTAAAGTTTGAAAAATATGTACAAGTACTTCGTTTCTTGCAATTTTTATATTATATTACAAAGTATATTGAACCTTGTTTTTATCTTTTTCAGGGTTTTGCTACATGTTCTGTGGACAGTTTGATGTGGACAAGTTTTGATGTAGACAATTTTGGTAGTTGTAAATGTATATATGTATTTGGATATTCTATTTGAGAATGTAATGAAGATGTTGATATGTACTCTATTTTGAGAAATGTAATAAAGATGGTGATATATAATGTTAAGTTTTTGGAATGTAATATATACTGTGCAGTATAGAGCATTATAAATATGCTAATTTGAATAATATAAAGTGTTATAAATGTGCTGCATTGAGCCTATACATATTATCTATTCATGACGTTTCAAAATTGTTCTGAATTGTGCACTATATATTAACTATTCATAACGCTTTTATAGAAACTATTCATGACGGTTTTTTTATGACGCTTTTATAAAACATTTATAACACCCGTTTTCATAACGGTTGCTTTGAAAAAAAAAAGCGTCATGGTTTGTCATTAATGACGCTTTTTAGCCGTCATTAAAAGGGTTTTTTGTTGTAGTGGCTTAAAAGATTTGGCATGCAAGAAGGCAAACCAGGTGACACCCCAGTCGCTAAAGAAGACAAGTTCAGTCTCAATCAGTGCCCTAAGAATAGCCTTGAAATTAAGGAAATATAATTGATCCCCTATTCATCAGCTGTGGGGAGTCTAATGTATGCTTAGGTGTGTACGCGTCCAGATATTGCGTACATAGTTGAAATTCTAGGCATATATTTAAGTAACCCTGGGATGGATCATTGGAAAGCAGCCAAACGGGTCATGAGATACTTACAGAGAACAAAGGATTACATGCTCACTTATAGGAGATCATATCATCTGGAGATCATAGGGTATTCCGATTCCGATTTTGCTGGATGCCAAGACAGCAGGAGATCCACATCAGGTTATGTTTACCTGTTAGCTGGAGGAGCTATATCTTGGAAGAGTGTCAAACAAACACTCATAGCTTCGTCCACTATGGCAGCAGAGTTTATAGCATGTTTTGAGGCATCTAATCATGGAATATGGTTGTGAAATTTTGTCATTGGGCTGCGCATTCTGGAGGGTGTTGAAAGACCACACAAGTTATATTGTGACAATAAATCAGCAGTACGATATTCTAATAACAATAGGAGCTCGTATAAGTCAAAGCATATTGAAATAAAGTTCCGAGTTGTGAATGAGAGAATTCAGAATGGTGAAGTGTCCATAGAGCACATTGGGACAAACTCCATGTTAGCGGATCCGCTCACAAAAGGGTTACCACCCAAGGTCTTTCATGAGCACACTGCTCATATGGGTGTTATCTTATTTGATGATATATCAGTTTAGTGGGAGTTTGTATTTTATGTATTTGGGTGCTATTTGGTTTTGGACACATTTATGTATTAAAGTATTTTGGATATTTATCTGATCAGATATATGAAAATTCAGTTCATTCTGTTAAAGTATTGATCTCATTAAAGTTAAGGAGGACCAGTTGGAAATAGACATGTATTGATCACATTGCGTGTAATTTCCATGTTACGCATCCATGATTGATCTATGTCGTTTAGCTATATTGGTATATGTGACCATTGATGGTTTAGTTACGCTATATGTGACGAATGCCGCTTTGATCCTATGTTGATATGGTTAATGGACGAGATTGTCCGGATATACCCTAAGGATTAAAATAGCAATTTATGAGCTCACTAAGGTTAACACAATTAGCCCAGTAGAAGATTGTTGGATTATTCAATAATATGGGGCCACACATGTAAAATTAATTGTGTTGGCTATCTAAATAATTAAGCCAAATTAAAATGGTCTATTTGGAAATTGGCTTAAGGGTATAATTGTCATGGAATTAATGTGTAGATACCGGAGATAAATCTAATTTGATGAGGGCCTGTAAAACCCCTAAATTTTTACTATATTTTTTTATTTAAAATTTGGTACCGATTTAAAAAAATTTGTATTGTACGTCGCGCACGAAATTTTATTTTTCGTAGTTGCTCGTCGAGTACGAATATGTGCGAGCGTACATATTTTAGAAAAACATTTTTTTCTCTATTATACACTTTCAAAATATTATATAAATATTCTTGCTATAAAAAGCCTTTTATTTCTAAAAGTTATTCATAATAAATAATATTTTTGTATACTGGAAAAGCCTAATTATGTAAAAGAATAATTGCATACATATATTTCGTAATTATTTATTGGTCTATTTTAAATAAAAGTATAATTTTCGAGATTTATTAATATTAATATTTTATTGTTCAAAAAGATATTTAAAAATATTTATTATTTTCGAAATTATTATTATTGGTATTTTGAAAAATATATTTGGAAGTTATTGTGACCATTTAAATCTTGATTTAATTTTTGGAATTATTTAAATAGTTAAATATTTGAAAATTTGATTTATCCTATTCGATTTTAAACTAAAATTTATTTGATTTAAATTGGATTTGGAATTGGATTTGGATTTGATTGATTTAAACTAAGTTGAGAATTATCTAATTTGGGGTTTTAAATCTATTCCTAATCCTATCCAAATTGGAAATTCCCACATCCTATAAATATGCAGGTACTCCTCCATTATTTCTCCACAAACCATAAATTTTTCCACAAATTATTCTCCAACCCTAATCCCGTGCATCGTGTCCGTGTCCCCTCCCGGTCAATTCTTACTCCATTCTTTTTACATATACATTGTAAATTTCTCGTGTCAGACATACCCCGACACATACAACCAAAATAAGAACCCTAACCTAGCTCAACCATCCCCGCAGCAACGACCCGACGTTGTCTTCCCGTACCATCACCATCATCGACGTTCGTCGCCGTCTTCTCCGAACTCCCCGACACCCAACCCAGCACCCTCATCCTTGGACACCGCCACCAACGGCACCGTCCCAAACTGCCACCATAACCAACCACCATCGACAACACCATCACCACCAGCCAACACCAACCCAAACCCGACCGAACCCTCCGCCACCGCAGCCTGCAAACACCACCGCCAGTCATCACCACCACCGCCTCTGCCGTCGGCACTCCGACCGACCGACCGCCCATCACCCGACTCAAACAAACACACCGTCACCGCCGTCTCCTCCTTATTCCAGCCGCCTCGACCAAATCACCGGCCACCACGGCCGAGCGCCCACCACAACATCGAACCCACCACCACAGCCACCAAGAAAGGAAATAAAACCCTAACCCTAATCACTCACCTCTGCCGGCGATCGACCACCGCCGCCTCGCCGCGACCGTCCACCGACGACCCCATCGAAACCCCAGTGGCTCCGCCCCCTTCTTCCCCGACCTGTCTCCAACTCCTTCGGCGCATCTCCACCGCGTCCCCGGCGTCCAGCACCGCCCATCTCAGCCGGTCCCTTCCGCCCTAGCCCCGTCCTCCGCGACCGCGGCAAACCGCCAGCGTCGCCGCCTCCGCGGAACGCTCCTTCGCGAGCCCGCTCTCTCCGCTCTCCCTCCACCTCAGTTTCTCTCCGCTCCGCCCTCGCCGCGCCACTCCGCTTCCTCCGCCGTCACCCGCTCCCCCGCATCCGTCGATCGTCCGCTTCTCCATCCCCCGCTCTCTCTCTATCCTTCTCTTCCCCTTCTGTTCTATTCTTTTATTTTATTTTTTCTTTTTTTCATCTCTCTCTCTCTCGAAACGAGAGAGAACATCAACACCTATTTTTTTATTTATTATTATTATATTTTTTTAATTTACTTATTACGGTTAATAATAATTATTAGTATTAGTATTATTAATTACTTATTTTTTTACTGTTACTTACTATTATTATTAGTTTATCATTATTATTATTATTATTATTATTATTATTGCTATTATTACTATTACTATTACTATTACTATTATTATTAGCAGTAGATACTAGTATACATATATTGGTACATATATAATGTATATATGATGCTTTTATAAACCTATCTTTTTATTATTATAAAGATAATTGTATATATGTAAGTACTTATGTAGGTACATTAGTAAAATATTTTTGTAAATATATAGATTACGTTTTACGGTTATGTTGTGGTCATTATTATTACTATTAATATTTCTTTACTTTTATTATTTCTATTATTATTATTATTGCTATTATTTTTACTAATAAGATATAGTATTTTATTCTAGAAATCCTAGTTGGGGCAAACTGAAGTTTTTGCCCAAAAATAATTTTATTATTTTTAAACTATTTATCTAAAAACTATTTTTAAACTAATAGGAAATATTTTCAAGCATTATAAATTTCTTTTATATATTATTTATTGAATTTTCCTTGATTATCCTTTCGTCTACAATTAGTCCTATTATTCCTACTCCTTCGCCATTTCGAGACTACCATATGTCCACCCTAACTAATTTGAACCTCCTGGACCCAATGGAACTGTTCCGTGCCACCACCCGAGGTCACCTTGCATAGTTGTTGCACCGAAGTCGCAGTACGTGCCACCTTGATCATTGCAGCACACCAGGCGTACTACCAGGCAAGACACCTTGCCATTTGCTGTTTATTTATTTTAGCTCATATTTCATGCATTATTTATTTTCTTTATGCAAAATAAACTGTGATACATGGCATAACCTGTTAGAACTTACTGTTCATTTATATTTCCTGCTATGTATTATTTTTACACATTAAACCTTAATTTAAGGGACCACCTTATGTGTGTTGCATTCATGGCCTTGACACAGTTGTACCACAAAGTTGTGTGTCGCATGTAGAATATGGAAGTGCGTGATTGGTTGGCCACCAGTACGTACAAGTCGTGCGCTAGGAATAACCGCTAATAGAGATTGCATGCTAGTTTGACTTAGCGGTTATAGTAGTTTTGTGTTGTGGATACAACACAATAGGCATTGGTCGGGGAGGACAATTCCTTAGCGCATAGGCTTCGATGCACTTTTCCTTTTGTAACCCGTGAGCTCCGTCGGAGATGCGGGTCAGATTACCCATGATTACTGACGGCCACTGACGATTCTGCGGAACGTCATGCTCTTACTGATGGGGCCTCTGGTGTCCAAGAGGGGACTACGCCGATCCTATTTAGCCAGGGCCCATGCGTAGGAATGATTGTTCTTAACTACATTTCACTTAGAACGGTTAGGTACCTTTATCCGTTAGGTACGAGTACTTTTGGTTTGGGTACTTGTATCTGACCGTGACTTGGAACAATAACTTGTCGCGGATTAGTTCGTTACATCTTGTCCTTGTTTGGTTGTAGGTGTGACTTACTACTTCGATGAGAAGGTATTGAACCTTGTTGGGGTCCGGATACCATATTGGATTCATGGCATGGAAAGATACGTCGTCGTGAATTAGTTTACCATCTCCTGTCCTTGTTTGGTTGGGGGGATGGTACGCTCAGTTCAGTAGGTGCGTATTGGACCATGTTATAAATTCGATTGACTTATTTATTTGAGCAATATTTATTCAGTTTATATGGCATGATATTATGTGTCTTGTTACGTCCCTCTGAGGACCTGGTTATCTTCCCAGGTGTGTGCTATTGTCTTTCGCAGGTGCTTTAGCTCTAGCCGTGTTCATTGCTATTTTTTGAGGATGATTGCACTTGGATCGTCTTCGCTTCGCTCGCCAAAACCATTCTTTTGTACATATGTATTTTTTCTTTACTTATTGGTAGTGGATTTGTCTTCCGCCCAACTACATGTATCAAATAACAATTTCATAGTTGATTATATGATATCTTTTATTCATTTATTTAGTGTGGATGAGATTAGTTGTGGTTTTACAGTATTTTACAGCTTATGTATTCATACGAGGTTTCCATATATTGGAGTGTACTTCGTATAAATACAGCTGGCATGTCTACGTTCCTAGTCCTACGTATTTTGGGACTGGAGTGTTACATATTTTTGTGGTGGCTCATGCAGGTCAAGATAAATTGTTTGGTTACTTTACCGTACCAAGCAAGCCTGCGTATAGGATTAGAAGTCTAGGATCTCATCCACATACTTGACCTCTTTCCTTGATTTTATCTATCGTTTGACTCATCAATTGTATCTTGCTTGCTTCCTTCCATCCCTATTCTTATCTTCCCTTCGTGCTTGCTAGAGATTGACCCTACTAGTTAGTTGTCCCAAAATACCATTAGTTTAATTCTTTAAGTTGGGTAGAATACCTTATGAACTAGTGTAGCACCCAGTTTTCTGAAATTGGAGTATTTTTGAAAATTTATTATTTTTATTATTAATTAATAGTATTTTAGTCATGATATGATTTTTGGTGATTATTAGTGTAATTAAACCCATTTTCTAAGTCATGACTTATGACTTACTAGCAAAACCTTAGTGTAACCCTAGTTTTTCTTAACCTAGAGACTAACCATGATCATGTGAGCCTAGCCATAGGTTTAGAACATCAAATTAGGGCTTTTTAGCCTAAAGGGTATTTTGGTAATTTTCTAGGATTTATTTGGAATTATTTGTATTTATGTGTTTTATTATTATTTAATTATTGATAAGTGTCATGAGAGCCCTAACCAAGTTTAGCCTAACCTAGAGATTAGTTACTAACCTAGAATGATAAGGGGATAGATATTTACATTGGTTAAAGTAAGGAAAATATCTTGATATTTACTTTATGGGATATTTACCATAAATTACTCAAAATATCTTAGCCCTTTACCTAAAGTCCTTGCCTTCACCATGAAGGAAAGGCCAAGACCCCCCCTGCCATGGCCGGCCAAGACACCCCCCCCTAGCAGCCACCATTCCTATTTAACCTCATCAAATCATTCATGAACAATTTTACATGAATTTTAATCCCACAAAATTCCCATTTCTTCAAACCTACACAACTTGATCAATATTGATCCAAATCACCTCTAGTTTCTTGCATTGGACTCCCCTACACTAGAGGGTACTAGTTAGGGCCTGCTATTGAGGATTTGAGGGGCTTTGGGCATCACCAAGTGGAAGGACACCCCCATCTTTCATTGATTTCCATTAGAAATACACAAATAGGTAAATGCCCATAAACCTTGTTAATATTGTGTTTTCTCTTCATATTTGCATGCATCTAGGTACTAGGGAACTGTGGGTCAAGTTTGGTGAAAAATAGGATTGGTTTGGTGTCCGTATCGGACACGTATCCTAGACTAGGAAACCTTGTTTGATGAAATGCCACAAAGGATCTGTTTTTATTAGAATGTAAAACAAATTATATTTTCTGGTAGCTCTAGACTTCTAGGTCACAACCCTAACTTACTGGATACATTTTCGAGTCGTGTCCGTGTCCAAAACGGATACGAACTCACTGCACGATACACGCGCACAGTGCCCTGCTACCACACCCTTCGTGCGCACTGCACAGGCCACTAGGACACACCAAAAATTGGTGGATACGAGGGGGCAATGTCTGCGAACATGCCCCCAAAGTTTCACGATGTGTCGTTTTGTATCGGACACGAAATCGGGGCCGCACTGGCCACACACGCGCACAGTCCAGTCGAAAATTCGACTTAGACACGCGACTCGTGTCGCATGGACACGAGTCGAGGACACCTCGTGTTTGCACGAGTGTGTAGCCCTACACGTGGGCTACACGTGGGCATGACTACGAGGCCCCACGTGGCTCGTGTCGTGTCCATGAGGCGTGTGCATCTCTGCACGACGCAGTGAAAACCGCGCGTATCAGTCGAGTTTCCTCGACTGATACGGCTCTCGTGTCGACGCTGTAGGACACGTGGACACGTAATAGTGTGTCCATCGTGTAGCCCTATATGTGGGCTACACGTGTGCATGACCACGAGATGTGTCGTGTCTCGTGGTGTGTCCACGAGCGTGTGGAACGCGTGCACGATGCTGTGCACGCGTATGTGCGTATCAGTTTACCCGAGTAGGTTTTTCGAGTGTTTGGACACGTTAAACCGTGTCGTGGTGTCGTGTCAGGTACCTAGGATACTAGGGTACATATGGGGCATTAGTTACCAACCACTAGTTTCGAGTCTTAGCTCGTGTTTGTGTGTGTTTATGGGTTTACCTAGTTTCGAGTAAACAGTGCATATTTTCCTGGATTTGGGATTTTTCACAGTTTTGCAAAAGTGAATTTCAAATCGATTTTGATTGTGATTAATGCATGTATAAGTGTATTTTCAGTATATATATACGTAGTATATATGTATGTGAGAGTGTGGGTGAGTTTTGAGGATATTTGGTTGTGTGTATAGGTGTTTGTGTATGTATATACATATATATGTATATATGTCACTGTGTGTGTGTTGGGGCCTTTCCTGGTTCCAGGAACTGGAACCCCCTCCCCTTCCAGTTAGTTCTGTCACTCTCTCTCACTGTCCTCTTTCTCATCTCTCTCTCTCTCTCACACACACACCCTATTTCATCCTCTATCTAGCTCTCTCTCTATTTCACTCTCTCTCTCTCTCTCTATATATATATATATATATATATATATTATATATATATATATTATATATATATGGTGTATATATATATATTGTATTAGATTATATATGGTATCTATATATAGGTACCTATATGATTATGAGTATACTTAGTCCATAGGCCTATATAGTTATGTGTATGATATATTATATATATATATATATATATATATATATATATAGATATATATATATATATATATAATATCTTATATATATATATATATCTAATATATATATATATATATATATAGAGAAGAGAGAGGTAGATACCCATATGGCATTAGCCTATGGAACTTGGTTATTAGCCTATGGCCAATGAGTTAGGATAGACCATTAGGCCTACTAGACCTAAGTTGACCAAAATGTGACCATTGTTGACCAAAGTCAACTATTGGTCAAACCATGACCTAATTGACCTAAAAATGACTAGTTTAACTAGTCTGACCAAGATTGACCTAATTACCTTGTTGACTAGTCTTTGTTTGACCAAAACCATGACCTAATTGACCTAAAAAAAAAAAATATATATATATATATATATATATATATATATATATATATATATATATATATATATATATATATATATATATATATATATATATATATGTAAGATATATATATATGTGAATATATATATATATATATATATATATATATATATTATATATATATATATATATATATATATATATATATATATATATATATATATATATATATATATATATATATATATATATATAGAGGTAGATACCCATATGGCATTAGCCTATGGAACTTGGTTATTAGCCTATGGCCAATGAGTTAGGATAGACCATTAGGCCTACTAGACCTAAGTTGACCAAAATGTTGACCATTGTTGACCAAAGTCAACTATTGGTCAAACCATGACCTAATTGACCTAAAAATGACTAGTTTAACTAGTCTGACCAAGATTGACCTAATTACCTTGTTGACTAGTCTTTGTTTGACCAAAACCTTAGTTAGTCTAAGTTTGACCTAGACTTGACCTAGCTTGATCATGTTGGCTAGTATTTGACTAGTTTGACCTAGTTTGACTTTTAGAGTTGACCAAGAGTTGACTTTGACCAGATTGACCTAGAATCATGTAGTATGCATTGTATACTCTAATTTTACCATTGTGGATATATTGTGACCTGTTTTACTCTAAATAGGACTCTGTGACACCAGTTCGGACATCTATTCATATCAGTCATACATGGTGACAGGCGAGTACATTCTCTGATCTTTTCATGCTTGTTAGGATTTATATTCTTGCTCTAGAATACCTTACATGATGCTGTCACGTCATTATCACGGATTGGTACTATATGGATCTTGTCATGCGATGTTATCTCCCTCGGGGTGCATCAGATACAGTTGTCATGTGCTTTTCACGAACATCTTGTATTTTATGTACACCGCTTCCATGTATACTCTTGTGCAATCTTGTACTCTCATGATCACGTGAGCAAACATGATAAAAACCTCTTGTATAAGGTAACGTAACTTGACTGGATCCTTGTGTATTGATTGGGGAGGGTGAGTAGGAAATGGTTATGTGATCAAAATCCCATCTTGTACAAATTCTTGTGAAATCTTGTATATGTCCTAAACCCGTTTATATAACCATCTCATGCTCTAAATCACAGGTTACCTACAGTTCTTACTTATCGTATATATAGATATTTCCAGTTATCAAATCTCTCTCGTTTTTATATATATTTCTTTACAGTCCATGTATCTTACTCTATGCATGCTTTATATTTCCCAACATGATATGAACTGCGTGAGATGTATTGTGCTCGTTCCTGTCCTGACTGGGCCTGTTGAAAATATTACAGATGATGATGGTGACTGTCCTACCTTCTATGGGACACATGAGGGTGACCTTCAGGAGCCTGAGGAGCATCTAGCTCAGTAGAGGGTGCCTAGTCTAGTCTAGTGTTTATAGTTTTCATTTTGTATCGGATTGTTCCGATTGTTAGTTGTGACTTAGTTATATTTCAGATCTTGTACTTATTGTGTTGGACATCTACTTTGTGTGGTGTGGTAACTCTATATATATTCAGTTTCTTCCTTTCATCTGATTCCATATCATGCTCTATCTTTCCTAGACTTGTGTTTGAGATATAGAGTTGAGTTGTTATGTTATACCTCCGTGCGGAGATGACAGGTTTGTACATCTTGTTGTTAGATGTTAGATGTTATAGATGACCTATACAGCGTTCTACCGCCGACACTGCGGCGTAGGCTGGACGTATCCACGTTCTCGTGCCCCTAATCAGGGTGCGGGTCGTGACAACTAGCAACCCCTTTGACCTAGCGACCTATATAGCAAGCTTATTTAGATCCTAGAATCTAGAGTACCTAACCCGTCTAGCCAACCAAGGACTTGGACAAGAAGACTATAGGACGACTGTATGACTTAGAATCATTCTACCTTCTTTAAATCTTAATCTCTCGTACCTATGTATTTACCGTTTTGACTAATAATGCTAATGTAGCCTAGTTTTTGCAAGCTTATTCTTTTATCAAGCTTGATCATGACATATTTTATTGGGTGCGCACCCATTAATATATTGTCTAATCAGAACCGGTGCATAATGGTTTGATCAACCAAGTGCACTTTGGTTCGCTTTTATCTATCGTTCTACGTGGATGAGGACATAGCTAAACTTGTCCTCTAGAGTCCCATCCGCGACTGCCTTGGCAACTTCTTTTGAAATTTTTGGTCGTCCTTGAATCACGTATTCGTATTCGATAACGCCTCCTTCGAACTCTATATTGCTTTCGCCCTCATCTATTTTAGGAGAGCGAAGACGTTATACTAGAACTTCCTTTAACCTTCCCATCGGCTATGACCATTCTCACTCAAGGTTGCTATATCTTCATCCCAAACTACTCGGCCCTATCAAGACCCTCCAATCTCTTAGGGTCTGCTTGGATTGAGGGGGAAAAAATAAGCAGGGTTAAGTGGGGTTAAATGAGGGGGGAGTAGAGTCAATACATAGAACCTTACTTGGATTGGAGGAAGAGTTAAGTGGGGGGTGTTTAATAACTCTTGCTTGGATTGGAGGTTTTAAGTGAGAGGGTGACTAATAAAAGTATGATAGTTACCAAAATAATCTTATTACATATGTTATAAAATTAAATTTGAATGAATTTTTAATTATAACTTGTCAAAATATCTTCACAAATTAAGAAGCTACGGATTAACATGTTAAGAACAAGAAAAAATGGAGAAAAAATTATGATAATTTATAAACAAGTAAGGGGCATTTATGACTTTTTAAACAAAACCCCTCATTCACCCTCGTTAACCCTTCGATTTAGGGGGTTAAAAAAATGGACAAAAGAGGGCGAAATAAACCCTCACTTAACCCTCTATAACCCTCCCTCCTAAACCTCCACCCTCAAACCAAGCATGGTTTTATTTCCTCCTCACTTAACTTTCCCTCACTTAACCCTCTTAACCCTCAATCCAAGCATATCCTTAATCTAAGTGAATTTATTTCGTTCTCTTAATCGTGACCCTCATTCATTACCCGTGACCATACCGTATTATTTTTATCTACGATCTAGATCGCGATTCCTACGACATGATTTTGTGAAAACATTATCGTTGTTTGTTCCCCATCGATACCCCCTTGTGTCTTCTCACCCCCTACTAAATTCTTAATTTCGAGGACGAAATTCTTTTAAGTTGGGTAGGATGTAAAACCTCTAAAGTTCTACTATATTTTTTTATTTAAAATTTGGTACCGATTTAAATTTTTTTGTATTGTACGTCGCGCACGAAATTTTATTTTTCGTAGTTGCTCGTCGAGTACGAATATGTGCGAGCGTACATATTTTAGAAAAATATTTTTTCTCTATTATACACTTTCAAAATATTATATAAATATTCTTGCTATAAAAAGCCTTTTGTTTCTAAAAGTTATTCATAATAAATAATATTTTTGTATACTGGAAAAGCCTAATTATGTAAAAGAATATTTTTGCATACATATATTTCGTAATTATTTATTGGTCTATTTTAAATAAAAGTATAATTTTTGAGATTTATTAATATTAATATTTTATTGTTCAAAAAGATATTTAAGAATATTTATTATTTTTGAAATTATTATTATTGGTATTTTGAAAAATATATTTGGAAGTTATTGTGGCCATTTAAATCTTGATTTGATTTTTGGAATTATTTAAATAGTTAAATATTTGAAAATTTGATTTATCCTATTCGATTTTAAACTAAAATTTATTTGATTTAAATTGGATTTGGAATTGTATTTGGATTTGATTGATTTAAACTAAGTTGAGAATTATCTAATTTGGGGTTTTAAATCTATTCCTAATCCTATCCAAATTGGGAATTTTTACATCCTATAAATAGGCAGGTACTCCTCCATTATTTCTCCACAAACCATAAATTTTTCCACAAATTTTTCTCCAACCCTAATCCCGTGCATCGTGTCCGTGTCCCCTCCCGGTCAATTCTTACTCCATTCTTTTTTACATATACATTGTAAATTCCTCGTGTCAGACATACCCCGACACATACAACCAAAATAAGAACCCTAACCTAGCTCAACCATCCCCGCAGCCACGACCCGACGTTGTCTTCCCGTACCATCACCATCATCGACGTTCGTCGCCGTCTCCTCCGAACTCCCCGACACCCAACCCAGCACCCTCATCCTTGGACACCGCCACCAACGGCGCCATCCCAAACTGCCACCATAACCAACCACCATCGACAACACCATCACCACCAGCCAACACCAACCCAAACCCGACCGAACCCTCCGCCACGCAGCCTGCAAACACCACCGCCAGTCATCACCACCACCGCCTATGCCATCGGCACTCCGACCGACCGACCGCCCATCACCCGACTCAAACAAACACACCGCCACCGCCGTCTTCTCCTTATTCCAGTCGCCTCGACCAAATCACCGGCCATCACGGCCGAGCGCCCACCATAACATCGAACCCACCACCACAGCCACCAAGAAAGGAAATAAACCCTAACCCTAATCACTCACCTCTGCCGGCGATCGACCGCCGCCGCCTCGCCGCGACCGTCCACTGACGACCCCATCGAAACCCCAGTGGCTCCGCCCCCTTCTTCCCCGACCTGTCTCCAACTCCTCCGGCGCATCTCCACCGCGTCCAGCACCGCCCATCTCAGCCGATCCCTTCCGTCCTAGCCCCGTCCTCCGCGACCGCGGCAAACCGCCAGCGCCGTCGCCTCCGCGGAACGCTCCTCCGCGAGCCCGCTCTCTCCGCTCTCCCTCCACCTCAGTTTCTCTCCGCTCCGCCCTCGCCGCGCCACTCCGCTTCCTCCGCCGTCACCCGCTCCCCCGCATCCGCCGACCGTCCGCTTCTCCATCCCCCGCTCTCTCTCTATCATTCTCTTCCCCTTCTGTTCTATTCTTTATTTTATTTTTTCTTTTTCTTCATCTCTCTCTCTCTCTCGAAACGAGAGAGAACAGCAACAGCTATTTTTTTATTTATTATTATTATATTTTTTAATTTACTTATTACGGTTAATAATAATTATTAGTATTAGTATTATTAATTACTTATTTTTTTACTGTTACTTACTATTATTATTAGTTTATCATTATTATTATTATTATTATTATTATTATTATTATTATTACTATTACTATTATTATTATTATTATTAGCAGTAGATACTAGTATACATATATTGGTACATATATAATGTATATATGATGCTTTTACAAACCTATCTTTTTATTATTATAAAGATAATTGTATATATGTAAGTACTTATGTAGGTACATTAGTAAAATGATTTTTGTAAATATATAGATTACGTTTTACGGTTATGTTGTGGTCATTATTATTACTATTAATATTTCTTTACTTTTATTATTTCTATTATTATTATTATTGCTATTATTTTTACTAATAAGATATAGTATTTTATCTAGAAATCCTAGTTGGGGCAAACTGAAGTTTTTGCCCAAAAATAATTTTATTATTTTTAAACATTTATCTAAAAACTATTTTTAAGCTAATAGCAAATATTTTCAAGCATTATAAATTTCTTTTATATATTATTTATTGAATTTTTCTTGATTATCCTTTCGTCTACAATTAGTCATATTATTCCTACTCCTTCGCCCATTTCGAGACTACCATATATCCACCCTAACTAATTTGAACCTCCTGGACCCAATGGAACTATCCGTGCCACCACCCGAGGTCACCTTGCATAGTTGTTGCACCGAAGTCGCAGTACGTGCCACATTGATCATTGCAGCACACCAAGCGTACTACCAGGCAAGACACCTTGCCATTTGCTGTTTATTTATTTTAGCTCATATTTCATGCATTATTTATTTTCTTTATGCAAAATAAACTGTGATACATGGCATAACCTGTTAGAACTTACTGTTCATTTATATTTCATGCTATGTATTATTTTTACACATTAAACCTAGATTTAAGGGACCACCTTTGTGTGTTGCATTCATGGCCTTGACACGTTGTACCACGAAGTTGTGTGTCGCATGTAGAACACGGAAGTGCGTGATTGGCTGGCCACCAGTACGTACAAGCCGTGCGATAGGAATAACCGCTAATAGAGATTGCATGCTAGTTTGACTTAGCGGTTATAGTGGTTTTGTGTTGTGGATACAACACAATAGGCATTGGTCGGGGAGGACAATTCCTTAGCGTATGGACTTCGATGCACTTTCCCTTTTGTAACCCGTGAGCTCCGTCGGAGACGCGGGTCAGATTACCCATGATTACTGACGGCCACTGACGATTCTACGGAACGTCATGCTCTTACTGATGGGGCCTCTGGTGCCCAAGAGGGGACTACGCCGATCCTATTTAGCCAGGGCCCATGCGTAGGAAGGATTGTTCTTAACTACATTTCACTTAGAACGGTTAGGTACCTTTATCCGTTAGGTACAAGTACTTTTGGTTTGGGTACTTGTATCTGACCGTGACTTGGAACAATAACTTGTCGCGGATTAGTTCGTCACATCTTGTCCTTGTTTGGTTGTAGGTGTGACTTACTACTTCGATGAGAAGGTATTGAACCTTGTTGGGGTCCGGATACCATATTGGATTCATGGCATGGAAAGATACGTCGTCGTGAATTAGTTTACCATCTCCTGTCCTTGTTTGGTTGGGGGGATGGTACGCTCGTTCAGTAGGTGCGTATTGGACCATGTTATAAATTCGATTGACTTATTTATTTGAGCAATATTTATTCAGTTTATATGACATGATATTATGTGTCTTGTTACGTCCCTCTGAGGACCTGGTTATCTTCCCAGGTGTGTGCTATTGTCTTTCGTAGGTGCTTTAGCTCTAGCCGTGTTCATTGTTATTTCTCGAGGATGATTGCACTTGGATCATTTTCGCTTCGCTCGCCAAAACCATTCTTTTGTACATCATGTATTTTTTCTTTACTTGTTGGTAGTGGATTTGTCTCCGTCCAACTACATGTACCAAATAACAATTTCATAGTTGATTATATGATATATTTTATTCCTTTATTTTGTGTTGATGAGATTGGTTGTGGTTTTACTGCATTTTACAGCTTATGTATTCATACGATGTTTCCATATATTGGAGTGTACTTCGTATAAATACAGCTGGCATGTCTACGTTCCTAGTCCTACGTATTTTGGGACTGGGGCAGGGCCAAATTAGAAATATCAAAACATATAAATATATGTATTCATTAGGGTTATGGTCCCCAACTTATACGACCACCAAAAGAGAGGTTTTTCTCTTTTTTTCTTCTGCATCCCATCAACAAAAGAGAGAGACAAAGAATTTGGATTCATCTTTGTCATTAAGGGTCGTAGCAAGTTGGAAGATCGAACCCCACAAAAAGACGACAGCTTTAAGATCTATCAAGCCTAGCAATAGATTCAGGTACGCTTTCGTAATTAATTTATGTTCTTCATCTCATGAATCGACATGGTACAATAAAAATTCTAACATATATGAGCCACATGGCCCTGGGAATGCGAAATTGTGATTATAACAAAACTTAATTAAATATGGTTCAAAAGTTTAGTTTTACTAATTTTTTTCTTTTATATAAATAAAAGTAAAATATACAGTATATACATATAATTTTTTTTTGGAGCCTATGAATTCAGGAGGCTAGGGCGATCGCACAGCCTCGACGCAGACCTTTCGATACAAAATTTAGAGAGAGAAATAAAAAAAATTCATGTTTGTATTGTATTTTATAATGTTAGTGAAATACCAGGATTTGACCCGAACCGACTCAGACTCGACTCGACCGGAGTTTTTGCGGAACGGACGGACACCAGGGACCCGACCCAACCCGAAGGGGGGTCCTGGTCCAAAACCCTAGATCCTTAGTATTAACGGGTCCCGGCCCGACAACCGCGGCTGGACATTACCCGACCCGATTCCCAGCCGTACAAAAGTTAGGGTTTCTTTGCACACCACAAAAACTCTTTGCTGCTGTTGTTTCGTTCTTCCTCGTCATCTAGGGTTTTGTGAGAGAGAGAGAGAGAGAGAGATGTCGAGTAAAGAGGAGGCGCGCATATTTGTTGGGGGTTTGTCCTGGGAGACGTCCGAGCGCCACCTCCAGGACGCCTTCACCCGTTTCGGGAAAGTTCTTGACGCCCAGGTATGATAATACAAATTAACCATTTTTTTTTACTCGAAATTTCCTCTTTTATACTCTATTCACTATAGATCCGTATATATATCAACAATTTTGTTAGTATTTGATAACTTTTTTTTAGGTTTGGTATGATAATCCCTTTTCATGTATTAGCAGCGAGAATTAAGGGCTGGTTGAGGCGTTTAGTACACGGAGTGGATCAGGATCCCCGCTATTAATCATCCTTGAATGTCCCCGAAGTAACAACCGGTGGATCTGTCTTTTTCGGACCGTACAATTTTGTTCAAAATTTTGCAAGAAATTTGATAGTTTAGTAACTAATCTGTACGGTCAAAAAAGAAAAGATCAAATTGCGGTGTAGATTTGCAAGCAAGTGAAGGGGAAGTTGTAGAAGTGCCGCTTTATTGTTGCACTTTTACCACTTCTGTTGTTTGGTTGGTTAATAAGTGTAGCTTGATTTTCACATCGACCCCTTGACCTAGATCTTGCATCCTCTCCCCCAGCTTGGAGTGAAATAAAAGTGAGATTAATAAATTACTAGTATCTATGCACGTGCTTTGCACCTATGTTATAATACTTGTTAAGCAACCTTCATAATTTTTTTTCCCTATACATAATTACATAACTATCCATATTAAATGTAATGAACAATGAACAATTTTAATTGGTATATATAGATGAGGGCATTTTGGAATTAAAAACTTCCTCGGTGAAGCATACTTTTCTCATTATATAGTAGTATAGATTTATTCAGTATTAACTTTACAATGGTTGACACGTGGACAATCTTACACTTTTAAGGTATTTCACTTTTGCTCCACCGGATGGGCAAAGTGATGGAAGTGACTTGTAGGGGGACAAATTTGTGACCAAACAGAACTTTTCAAAATCTCACTTTCAACTTTTTTTCACTTCAACCCACTTGCTTGCAACCAAACACACCCTTGAGTTGATAGAACAAAAAAGGTAACTAAACATTTAATGACGAGGTCTACCCTTCTTTATGTCGTGGCAAGTTGTGACCGATCTGTTGCACTTGCATCCTGTGTTCCAAAACGTGCAAGTAAAGCTGCATGTTGTGGTGCAACTACACGTCTACAACCACCATTTTGTTTTGGTTAAAAGCTATTAGTTGTTCTAGCCTTTGTTAGAAGACTGCAGCCTCTCATAAAGCATATAGAAGGCTTATGCTGTTGTCTTGTTGGCCAAATTTTTAGAGTATGAACGTCTAGTGTCATGATCCAGGTTTCTAAGATGCGTTCAGCCCAGTTTTGCCTATTTAATTTTGTGACTACGAAGAGCTGATATGGGTAGAAGTTCCTTAGTTGTTCAGACACTTTAATTTTCTGCACTTGGTGTATTCTTTCTATTAATATAATCTCATTTTTTTCGGTCCCAATCTGATCAAATTTATTTTCTTGATTTTCCCCTTTTTTAAGGATACTGGTTGTGATATTCTGAGACATTTTAGATGGATGTTTGAGGTGGTTGGCATGTTAGATGACATTGGACTGCTATATGTTCTCCTTGCACAGTTTGCACAGTTTTGTTTTGTTGGATATAGTTGAGATTTGTAAGATCTGCAAATAAGTCGTGGCCAAACGACATTGCTTTGAAATAATGTGAATTGTTATGTTTGTTGCTTGGTGGTTCATTGTGGTTATGTTTGTCATCATCCTTCTGCTTTTACCATCACCAGTTCAGTTCAGCTGCCAGGCTCGAGCATCACTGAAATTTGAGTGGTACGTGCAGCAGGATGGATCTATTGACTCCAAGTTGTTCATTGGCATTTTGAAGTAATCCCAATCAATATTCTGAAACCATTATCATCGAGTTTGAAATCACTGTTTTCATGTCGTTACTTAGCTATATGTTGTAAGTAATTCGAGTGATCACTATGCCATTATCAGGTGATAGTTTTAAGCACACTTTTCATGGCATCAGACTTCACTGAAAATTTCGTATTCCAAGGATTATTGATCCTTTCAGTTATCAGGTGATAGTTTTAAGCACTCTTTTCATGGCATCAGACTTCACTGAAAATTTCATATGCCAAGGATTATTGATCTTTTCAGTGACGTGTGTCACCTGGTTTGTTTCGGCAGAGCTGTTCCGTGGCGGATGGAGGTTCGAGTGTAATCCATCATTTTGTGAAGTATTTTGACTCGTTCTTTAGTTTAAGCTAGAGAGGATGGAGAGAAGAGCAGTATGACAAAATATGCTTATCCATAGGTTGCTTGAATATCTTCTAGGATGAACATGGCTTATACAAAACTTTCTGAACTCGAAGATTTTGTTAATGGTGGCTGAATATCACAGTATCTAATTGAGCTGTCTGTTTTTGATGCCAGCTTGTCTATGGATCAACATTAGTTGCTTAACTACTTCTACAGATAATCAGCTTTATCTTGTGTGACAACTTAGCATTAGTTGTAACAAGCCTTCATCCTCTCATTTGAAATTGCTATTATGTGATGCTTGTGGTCGTTGCAACTTGGACTGGATCGCGAACTGAACTTTTTGTTACAGATGGGAAGTGGGTAGCAATCGGTTTGCCTTCCAAGTAACCTTTTCCATGCTGTTTGTATCACGATTTCAATCTGTTTGCGGCTTCAAAATCAGTTTGAATTGGGGAAATCGGTTTGTTTCTGGTAGCTTAGATTATGTTGCTGCACCATAATTGCAAACTACTGGTAGATTATCTTCTCTAGTTGAATAAAGTGTTGGTTGCTTAGCTCATTGACAGCTTTTACTGCATTTGCTAGAATGTCAGAATTGTATGTTGACTAGTTTGGGTAGTTGGTCATTTGATCCTAACCTATTTGATGAGAAATGTTAATGAATCTTTAGCTGATTGAAATTTCTGAATACTACTGTTCAAAGTTGTTTCAGTGACAGTTAATAGAGGATCTTTTTTGCTGTTCTATGAGCATTGTGTTCAGTGGTTCCTTTGCTTGGTTAATGAGATATACAAGTTGGAATAATGATGCAGTGCTTTTGGCAACACGTTGAGCATAACCGCACCGGTTCAGCTACACGCATGCAGCTTTCACATAAGTGTGGACATCATGAAAGAAATAATTGAATTTTGTCAATAGCAGCCTCTGCCCATTTGATTTTATTCAGTAGGTTTATGAGAATGTAATAAGAACCAACTACCTTGGAATTGCTTGAAGGAAGTCTGAAAAGTTCTGAAAAGTGGGATATCTTTCGTGCTGAATGACAAGGGAATTGCACGTAGGATGGCAAGGAAACATTTATCATAATTGGTGCCACTGTTGTATGAGGAGGTTAGAAATCATTGTTGCAGTCGGATGGACAGTCTTAGTTTACATGGATATTTTGAGGGAAACTTCACCAAGTTGGCTTATTAATTCTAGGAAGCTGGTGCCTTTGTGATTAGGGATCAAATCGTGAAGAAATACTTTGATTATAGCTTGGAACGTGAGTTTGCTTAACTGCTTGGTTCTTTCCTGGCGTGGTTGTAACTATTGTTATAATCTGGTAACTGGATCCGTTGTCAGATGCATAGCAGACAAGAATACCGT
Organism: Iris pallida; assembly: GCA_029216955.1. Classification (NCBI taxonomy): domain Eukaryota; kingdom Viridiplantae; phylum Streptophyta; class Magnoliopsida; order Asparagales; family Iridaceae; genus Iris; species Iris pallida. The sequence continues at coordinate 1,683,296 of JANAVB010001800.1, forward strand.
AGGAATTGTTCTCGAGTAACATATTTACCTCTCATAGTGATTTTTTATATCTTTAATTGCATCGAAAAGATGCTTCTTAATGCTGCTATTAGATGCACTGAATACCGTAGGAATTGTTCTCGAGTAACATATTTATCTCATAGTTATTTTTTATATGTTCAATTGCTTAAAAAGATGCTTCTTAATGCTGTTATTAGATGCACTACCAAAATGCAGTTGAGTATAGTGATTGTAAAATAAGAGGATTTAAATGGTAGTTGACACATGATCAAGGGTCACCTTTTTACTTTTCGTGATGGTGTATTATTATACAATTTTGTTAGTAAATTTAGCAAATTATGCAGTTGACTTGCTCACATTAATTTCTTCAATTGCTTACTGTTGCCACTTGAAAGAAAAGCTCCTTCAATATGGTGTCTTATTTCAGTTCTTGTTCCATTTGTGAAATTGTTCTTGCTGCATAAGCTAGTAGGTTGGCTATGAAAAAGGTTATGTTTGCTCTTTAGTTATTTTACATGTTGCCCTGCTTAAGCATTTGAATTGCAATTTTTTCTTTCTTTTTTTGGACAGCCTGAGAGTCTTGAGACATTGAGAAGTTTCTTGTATTGATGAATGCTGTCTTTCTATTTCAAAGCTGTTCTTGGTTGCATCCACTTAGAGTCTGCAAGTTTTCGCTACTTAAATCACAGAAATAAATATATCTACTTTTAATCCAAGTTGCCATCCTAGTTCTCTTATTTAGATTCTGTTAATGCTATACCCAATTGTTCTTTCTCGCTTTATATTGATTATGTTAAAATATTTTATTTTTATTATGTTTATCTCCATTAGATTAAACAGCCAATAACGCATTTACCTTATTTATTTCATTATCGTAGCTTCTTTTTTGTACATTAAAAAATTGATTTGCCATACTGGACACAATTATCTCTCACAATCATAAACTAAGAGTACACTGTGTTGCTTGAGGGGACGAGAAAGGCTCGTCGCTTGCATCCTGGAGAATGCAGGTTTGTCACACTCGAATGATATATTATTTCTTACCTATTGAGGAGTTATATTTTTGCTGTATAAATGAATCCAAGGAAATTGTTGCATTAGACTGTTATTTTACCTTTTTAGAATATGGTTTCAAGTTCTTCTAGCTATGAAGCATTTAGCAATGTTCTGTACCTATGTGGAAGACAGATTTGAGTGATCAAATATTCTTATATATCAATGTAGACGAATGATTTGTGAATGATTATGTTTTTAGCTATTGTTCAGTTGTCATTTGCTAGCTATTGGACAACTATTACATTGCATCCACTTTTATTCGTCCTTTATATTGCTTTACCTAGAGCCTTGAGGAATGAATCCAATAATTTTCCAGTGTAGTCTAATTCTTCTACATGGTATCAAATCATACTTTATCTCGGACCTAGTTCTCTATCCACTAGAACGCAATCCTATTCGGAAACCGTTTTCTCAAAATATCTCATCTTCTCCAAACTTGTCCTCTCCAAATCCACCATTGATGGGGTCCCTACATGTATCACATAAGTGGGAAGAATCCTATTTGACCTGACATGTATATTTGTTGTCGCCCATCCATACGGAGTAACTGAGATCTTGGTTAGAATCTTTCAATACTGGACTCAAGATGTTCCTCTTTTGCATTTCTTGTGCTTCACAAATTTCATAATTGGAATAATTTTCTCAGTACTCCAAAGAAATCTTTTTATGTTCTCCAACTTTCGTTTCCTAACTTCCTATAAATTCAAGTTCATCTGTATGTAAATTCTGATTACTTTTTTCTTTGTAAACAATCTTCTTATTTATGATTAACTTCTTTTGGACATTTTCTTGAGCTCAAACACAGGGATTGCTATTGAGTAGCAAAGTAGCCTATTTGAGGGTGTCAAGTCTGAAACATACAGAACACCCCTGTACAGTACCTATTTTTATGGGTTGGAGAACTATGTTTTAAGTCTCAAGGAAGACTGCCTTGGGATCCTCCACATTTTATTCTTGATAGGCATAGGGGGGCATTATTAGATGCAGCATTTATTTAACTTTCTGATAATTACAGTTGTCAAACTGCCTGGCTAAAGTTGATTTGAGAGTGTTTTTAGAGAGTTAATATTAATAAAAGAGAGATTCCATACTACTCGTTCAGTGACTCCAAATGCTTCGAAATTGAGAGGCTGGATATAGTACAACTGCTAGATATTTTTGACTTCCAGTCGTGAGCATTGCACCTTCCTTAACTTCTGCTACGTTCTACTATTGATTTAATTTTTGTTTTACTTCATATTTTTTGAATTCCTAGTATGATTGAATGTCAACGTATCAACCTAAGATTTTTGTAGGTTCTTATTTTAATATAGTTAACTTTGTAAAAGCTTTGATTTTCTGTGTCCACTTCTTTCTAGATCATGCATTGGTTATAATTGTGAATCTGATAAAAAATCATTAACCTCATGATATTACATGTGTTGCAAGTTCACCTGTGGACTACTGTTACATATATCACATGTTATATCAGTTTCTAGCACCTTTCCTAATGAGCTGTTGTTTGTAGATCATGCAAGAGAGAGAAACAGGAAGGCCTCGTGGGTTTGGATTTGTGACCTTCTCCGATCGACGAGCTATGGAGGATGCCATACGTGAGATGCACAACCAGGAGCTGGATGGCCGGACCATTTCTGTGAACAAGGCTGAGCCAAAGATGGCTTCAGATGATCGTGGATATGGTGGCAGCTACGGCGGTGGTCGTGGGGGTGGCTACTCAGATGGTGGAAGAGGAGGCTATCGCAGCAGTAGTGGTGGGGATGGTCCAGGGCGCTCTGACTGCTTCAAGTGTGGACGTCCCGGGCACTGGGCTCGAGAGTGCCCATCTGGAGGAGGCGGCGGCGGCGGCGGCGGCGGTAAATTTTCTTCGCGCTCCAGGTTCGGTGGTGATGGTGGAGGGGGCGGCCGTGGGGATCGCTTAGGAGGTGGAGATCGCTACAGTGACCGTTATGTGGATGACCGTTACGATGGGGGCCGTTATGGGGATCGAGACCGTGTAGACAGTAGGGATAGGTATGGCAGCAGTGGACGTGACCGATACGGCAGTGATCGCTATCCGCCTAGCGGAGATCGTTCCGGTGGTGGTAGTGATAGGTATGGTGGGGGGGCTCCTGATCGTTATCCCCAAAATGGATACGGGAAGGAACGAAGCTATGATAGAGACGGCGGACCAAGGGGGGGTGGTGGCAGCACCGACAGGTACGGAGGAGCTGGTGCACCTTCAAGGTACGAGGGTGGAGGGAGCTACCGGGAGAGACCCGGCCCTTACGATCGGCCTAGCAGGGGTGCGCGTCCATCTGCATTTGATGATCGCTACTGATGCGCGACTGCCTTGCCTCTTGGGGGAAAAAAACGATGAATGTGGAAATCCGTGCAGCTTACAATGTGGTTAGATTTAGAGATGTTTTCAGTGTCCGGTGAACCTAGTTAATTGTTCTTGTTTGTAGGTGAAGAACTTTAGTTAAATCTCTCTTATTTATGTATGTCCTAGTGAAGTATCTGAACTTCAAGTTGAAATCTCGTTTGTTATGTAATCTGAATTCCACTTTGTAGTTGGAAAGACCTTTGTCTACAGGTTCACTGCTGAGTTTGTGTTCTTAAAGTCTCTGTTATGATGTGTTATACTTTGGTTTTACATGGGGCTTATGAAGCTTGTAGCTAATGATTGTTAGATTCGGAAAGTCTAATTTGCCCACCTGCAGGGCTGGCCTGCGCTGGCCCATGGTTGGCCCCCCCCCCTGCTAACCTCGGCCCCCATCCCAGGCGGGGGAGCCAATGGTTGTCTGCCACGTGGGCCAGCCCCGTGGGGGGCAACCTAGCAGCACTCTTGTTGATTCATGCCATGGTCTCCAGTGGTCCTGTGCGCAGTTTGATGGGGATCTTTGTTCTGTGCAGTTTGATTTGATGGTGATTAATCTTCCATTTGTGTTTTTTTAGCAAAGATCGAATTATGCATGTATGCATGGTCTCTAGCAACATTTCTGTATCAATTATGGTATAATTCTGGCACACAGGTCTGCCCTTAGCTTTAGGCCTAGGCTTTGTAGGACTATGAACAAAATATTCTTGGGATGGCTATGGACGTTGCTCATCCGACTTGATTTGATCCATTTGATCTCTAAAGCTGCGTTTGATTTGCGGAATTCCTGAAAGTTGAGAATTCCTTGTTCGAAAGTATTAAGTTCCACACGTTTGATCTATATGATAGTGTTGCTATATTACCTAAAAGTCATTATTTATAAATAAAACAGTTATTTACTCAACCACCAACTACATACTAATCTAAAACCGTAATAATCATTCTTATTCCATTTCTTCATTTATTGGAATTACACACAAAAAATGTCCATATATATATATATATATACTCTCAAGAATATATAATTGGGTTTTGTTAACATATTAATACAATTATAAATGAACATTATATATGTATATTTTTATAACACGTTTATCAATGCACATTTTATATTTATCATTGATACATATTTAAGTAAAATATAGGTTGATAAATGTGATGATGGAGTACCCATATAAATTAAGCATTTGTAAATATCTTAATATGTGTCGCTAACACGTGTTAACAAAATCCATAATTTAAAACATAAACTTCATGCATCCTATCTTGATAGTGGGAATATAAAAATATACAATGACATCTTTGAGCGCAACTATATTGGAAAACATAGGATTGCTATTTCTTTTATATGCTCGTGACATACTACTTATGCTTGAGAACGAAATAATATTTGTTTACGAAAACTTAACCTGATGACCTTATCAAATGTTGAGAGGTCAAGAAGATTATTCTTTCATGCCACCTATTAGAAGTTCTACCAAGTTGGGGAACAGTCTAATTGGAATTATGAGAAAAATTCAAAAAATAAGGACTAGTGGAAGATCATTATAGGAGACTTGAGTAAATTGAAAGGTCCAAAGTGTGTATGTGTCAAGAAATTGATCACTACTTACACTAGTATTGGGTCCATACGGATCTGATAAAGTTTAACATGTTCTGAATGACATTGGTGGTCTCTTTCAGTTAATTTGGTAACAAAAAATTGAATGGAAACGACCAATCAACAATGATGTAAAAGTACACTAAGAACGTAAAAGAACAAAACTTATATATTGGTGAAATTGAATGGAAACGACCAATCAACAATGATGTAAAAGTACCAATCTTGCTGTATGGCTAGCTTAGTACTAGCTCACTACTAGCAAATGCTGATGTGGCGGAGAGAGGTAACCAAGTTTACAGGTTTAGCTGGTCAACAGCTTTTTGAAAATATTCATTAAACATTTCTTATGTTAATTGGCTCCCAAAATTTTTGGATGATGACATCTCTCATTATGTGACATATGACATGAAAAGTGACATGGCAGCTGACATGTCATGTTTTAACCCAAAAAAATAATTACCTAAAAATTTTATTGTTAATGTTAATGTTAATGCTAATGCTAATTTTAATTCAATGTTAATATTAATTTTAATGTTAATGTTAAAATTAATATTAATGCTAATTAATGTTAATATTAATATTAATATTAATATTCATGTTAATTTGAAGTTAATATTAATTTTAGTATTAATTTTAATGTTAATGTTAATGCTAATTTTAATTTAATGTTAATATTAATTTTAATGTTAATGTTAAAGTTAATATTAATGTTAATTCTAATATTAATATTAATTTTAATATTAATGTTAATATTAACCAGCTAAACCTGTAAATTTTGTTACCTCTCTCCACCATATCAGCATTTGCTAGTAGTGAGCTAGTACTAAGCTAGCCATAGAGCAATTTCGTAAAAGTACACTAAGAACGTAAAAGAATAAAACTTATATATTGGTGGCAACCAATTGACAATGGTAATCACTATTTTATTCAATTCAAAAATGATTAAGAAACAATACATAAAATACTTAAAATTAAATCTAAACATAGAAAATATTTATTTCCTAAAATTTTAATAACTTATTGAAAATTATTTGTTTTTCGACGAAAAATCCGATACTTAGATCCTAAACCGTCGATACTGCCTATATCGTCGATTTCGATACTCACAAGAAGTGTCTGATATTGCAAACTAGGAAAAAATCCAGGTAAACAATTTGTCCACAAAATTTGGAAATCATCTCTGCTTAGAATAAGTGAGTAGCTTTTTTTTTTTCGAATATTTTTTTTTCTAGTGTGTTAATTTATTTTTTCTTTTGCTTTTTTTTAGTTATTTTTTAATCTTTTTTTCAAAAGTTTTTTTTTTTTGTCTTTTTTCAATCTTTTAATATTTTTCCCCTTTTATCTTCCATTTTTTAAATATCTTTTTTGATTTGTTTAAGATTTTTTTCCTTTTTTAAAGACTTTTTTGCTATAATGTTAATTTTTTAATCTTTTTTAGAAATCTTTTTTGTTTTCTCATTTTTTATTTTCTAAGAATGATTTTTTTTGTTAGTTTTTCCATTTTTTTCATCTTTTTTTCAAGAAATTTGTTTTGTTCAATTTTTCATCATTTTATTATTTTTTATTTTTTTCAAAATTATTTATATATTCACCAAATATGAAAATACAGTTTTCAAAAAATTTGGTTTAAAAAAAATTTAATTATAAAATTTCGATCATGTAGTGTTCCGTCTACTAAATCTCCTGGTATAATTATGCTGGTAGTAGCAATTGAATCATACATTATTATTTATGTTCGAAAACTCTTTTGGTTCTATTTTGTAGGGAACATGTTATTTAAAGGCGAATAAGAGATTTAAAAGATGCTTATGGGTGTAGGACAACCCATCCCCTCTCCTCTCCTCCGCTCCTTCCCTCCCCACGGATGATCCCCGCCGTCCGATCTTCCGGCGGCCCCTTCCCCCTCGTCCCAAATTAGGGTTAGGGTTTCCCTCCATTCCAATTCCTCCAAAATTTGGGTTAGGGTTTCCTCCTCCCTGACAAAAAAAAGATCAAATCCAATCCCAAATGTTCAACAAGATCATCAAGCGCGGGGCCCGCAAGGTCCCCAAGTCGGACGCCGACGCCCTCCGTCCCTCCTCCGCCGCCGCTTCCGCCGCCTCCTCCGTCCCCACCGTCAACCACTCCTCCCGCTCCGTCGGTCCCGCCGCCCCCGCCCCCGCGGCCGGTGCTGCGGGTCCCACAGCAGCGTCGGCGTCCATAGAGCTCTCCCTCCCGCTCTTCCGCGACGTCCCGGTCCCCGAGCGCCAGTCCCTCTTCCTCCGCAAGCTCCAGATCTGCTCCATCGTCTTCGACTTCTCCGACTCTGCCTCCCTCCGCCACGCCCGCGAGAAGGAGGCCAAGCGCCAGACCCTCATCGAGCTCGTCGACTTCGTCCAGTCCGCCTCCGCCCGCCTCTCCGAGCCCGTTCAGGAGGAGCTGATCCGCATGGTCTCCTCCAACGTCTTCCGCCCCCTCCCCCCACAAGCCCACGAGAACGCCGACTCCGCGGGCGGCTCCTCCGCCGACGAGGACGACGAGCCCTACCTCGACCCGTCCTGGCCCCACCTCCAGCTCGTCTACGAGCTCCTCCTCCGCTACGTCCTCTCCCCCGACACCGACACCAAGGTTGCCAAGCGCTACGTCGACCACTCCTTCGTCCTCCGCCTCCTCGACCTCTTCGATACCGAGGACCCCCGCGAGCGCGAGTACCTCAAGACCATCCTCCACCGCATATACGGGAAGTTCATGGTCCACCGCCCCTTCATCCGCAAGTCCATCAACAACATCTTCTACAGGTTCATCTTCGAGACCGAGCGCCACGCAGGGATAGGGGAGCTCCTCGAGATCCTCGGCAGCATCATCAACGGATTCGCGCTGCCCATGAAGGAGGAGCATAAGCTGTTCCTCGTCAGGGCTTTGATCCCGCTGCACAAGCCCAAGTCGGTGACCCTGTACCACCAGCAGCTGTCGTACTGCATAACGCAGTTCGTGGAGAAGGACTACAAGCTGGCGGACACGGTGATCCGGGGGCTGCTCAAGTATTGGCCGGTGACGAATTGCGGAAAGGAGGTGCTTTTCTTGGGGGAGCTGGAGGAGGTGCTCGAGGCAACGCAGGCTGCAGAGTTCCAGAAGTGCATGGTTCCGCTGTTTAAGCAGATCGGGCGGTGCCTCAATAGCTCGCATTTCCAGGTTTGTTTTCGATTTGTTGCTTGCTGATGTTGGTTATACTTTATAAAAGTAGGAACTTTGGTCGAGTTACTTGTTAGTTGTATGCATTGGTAGAATTTGATGCCTTTAAGGTAGGTGTTTGATATCATTTCTCTGACAAGACAACGGGACAACACGGGCAAGACTATACACTAGGACGAACAAACACTCCAAAAGTCGGTGCACATCCGTGTCTGTGTCCGGTGTCACGTCATGTTGGACACAACACATACACTTCAGCACTTGGGTATACTTAACGTGCTGTTGCATCTGTGTCATCTATGTCCCGATCGTGTCCATAGATGTGGAAAGAAGGAAATTTTAGATAATTATTGGTCGCATGCTTTGAGTAGCACATGCAATGGCATGTTCATCACACATTTTGTTCCCACTTTATCTACTAACTAAGAAAAATGGTGTGCAATTACAAAAGAATGATATTTGCCTTCTTTTGGTAAAATGAGATTAGAGATAAAAAAAAGTAGCCATTGTTTTTATGAGAAGTAAAGAAAGTAGTCAAAGTACCCTAGCTAAAAGTTGGGAATTTCTATGAAGGGAACTTTAGATAGTTATTGGTTGCATGTTTTGCGAGATTGATGCATTTATGCAGACATTATATAAGAACTTCTGTAGAAACCTGGATGCACCATGAGATGTGCGATGTACAGGAGGTACCCGTCAGCACATGCCATAAAATGGGAAGCAAACGTTTAGTTCCCACTTTATCTACTAACAGAAAGGTATGTGTAAGAAATGGTGTGCATGCTTCTTTTGGTAAAATGCGAATAGCTATATATCTTCCTTTTTACATAGTTACTAGTTGCATGGTTCGGCAAAGCATAATATACTATGTATGTCTCTTTCGGCAAAATTGTATATAGAGGGTATACTACATGAAATAAGGGAACTTTAGATAGTTTTTAACTTTAGATAGTTTTTACTTGCATGCTTTGCCTGAATTTGGTGTCTTTATGTCAAGGGTTGGATAAAAAGAGTTCAATAATAAGACAGCGACAGTCAACCTAACTAAAAGTTAGACCTTCCTATCAGTACCTTCCATGACACTTGTAATACACATTTTATCCCCATTTTATTTACTAGCAGAAGCATAGTGCAGAAGATTGATGTGTGCCTCTCTCACGAAAATGTTTACAACTTTATATAGATACAGTTAAGGAAATAATGCAACTTTAGATGAACTATTAGTTGCATGCTTTGGAAAAATATAGTGCCTTTCCTGCAGACATTCAGAAAATACTTTGAGAAGTTAGCTAACCTAAATTTAAGAGAGATCCTACGTGCAACCCACACCCACCTTTTTTACAAACATAAAGAAAACAAATAGGATGTAATATATGCCTCTTTTGATGAAAGTGGTTATGTAGATGCAGATACAGAAGAAGAACAAAATCAGATATTATCTGCATGCTTTGCTAAACTGTACGCCTTTGTGGCATACATTTGACAAAACTTCTATGCGAAGTAAGACAATTAATCTAACTAGAAATTGGGGTATCTGTCAGTATCTCCAACGACATGTGCAAGACACATTTTGTTTATTGAAGGAAAGAATATGCATGCGTTTTTCTATACGCATGCGATTCCTATATGCATTTTCTGATAAAAAACGAGAATGTAGCATTCCTTTCTTCATCATTTTACTCTCGTAATTTTGATACAGTCACACGTGTTAGCTAGATGGATGTTCAGAAAAGACACATGTTGCCATGCTCTTGTATCTGAACTAGGGAGTTGTCATGTGGAGCATCCATGTGAATGTTGGAATCTGACATTTAATGATCACGTCTGTGTCAACAAATTATACGTTTATACTTGCACACCCAAATTTGGAAGATGTAACCGTCTCTGCATCCATATACTCAATTGATAGCTGCAAGCCTGCAGTATGAAACTTTACATTCTCCATTGCCATGTAAAGAATCAAAAATTTATTCGAGTACTTTATTGTGGCTGCAAGCCTGCCATATGTATCCGTATACTTAATTGGTAGCTTCAAGCCTGCAATATCCATCGAGAATTTCCTACTCGTTTTATTGAGCAGCCACATTTTCTGGAAGCTGTTGAGGGTCCTTACTTGCTTATTTGTAACTTTTCTTTTTGAAACTAACTGAAGATTAGTGCATGGTAGTCAAAGGCACGCCTCGGACGCACCTCGGAGCAAGGCACAACATATGCGCCTCGCACTTCACTAGGCGAGGCGCATTTCTCCGGGCGCACCCAAGGCGCGCCTTTCAGCAAGGCGCAACAAAGAAAATGTGCGCCTATGCGCGCCTTATGTATTTTTTTATTTTTACAATAAAAAAAGAGTCAGGGAGATAGTCCTTACCTCGTACAAGTGGTAGGGAGGTAACCCTTTTCACGGTTGTCAAAGTTGCTATAGTTGAACTTGAAAAACTAAAATTTACTAAAAGCGTGGTAGGAAAAATACAAATTCTTGTTAGTTTTGTTGAGTGTTATTGTTGCTATGCTAGTTCACTTAGTTATGTTAACATGTTTTTGTTGGTTTCAATATGTTATTTGATTTTATTTCTTACATTACTAATTTATATATATATATATATATATATATATATATATATATATATATATATATTATGCGCCTCACTTCACTCGGGCGCACGCCTTGCGCTTCGGACGATATAGACCCTTTGCGCATCGAGTGCGCCTTGCGCCTTTGACTACCTTGGATTAGTGTAACTAAATGACTGCTTGCATTGAATCATTGATACAATGCTTCTGTCATAGTTTATATTATGATATTTTCTATTAGTATTTATTAGATTCTAGCATTATTCTTGATGTTTCCCTTTTTCCTTCTCTAGTGACAGAGGAATAATATTATCAGTAGTCTAATGGCCTGGAAATCTAGAACAAACTTTGTATTAAAGCTCTCTGACTGATCTTGCACCTTGCGGTTGATTTAAACTCCCTGTAAATGATCCAAACAATTGAATTCTGGTGAAAAGGGTGAAAGTAGAGGAATATAGTATTCTTTTCTGCAGACAACCAAGAGGGTGTAGAGAAACTAATTAGATGCTCAACAGGATAAGTTTAGCAAGCTGGATTATTTTGTTTTGTCCAATTGCTTTGAATTATTGGTAAGCTAATTGTCTAGTATATTGTGCACAGGAGGAGGGTGTCTGCCATTTCTTGGTGAAACTTTTCAATCATTTATTGTTTTCCTTGCTGTCTTAATTTTTACGGATGAATTAAGTATTATGGCACCTATATATTGAAACCAAGGGAGATATATAGAGTTGTACTAACTACTAGGGGCTCAAACTTATGAGTCATTCCACGTAACTCCGATCGATAATCTGAAAAAAGATTAATAGACAAAACTAAATATTAGAAAATCAATTTGGTTTTATACCAAGAAGATCTACTGTGAAAGCTATCTATGATGAAGATTAATAGAAAAAAAAAATTACAGGGAGCAAGGGGATCTACATATGACTTTTATTGATTTGATTTAGGAAAAGCTTATTGTAGAGTACCTAGAGAGAGAGAGAGAGAGTATGGTTGGTTTTGCAGAAGAAATACAATTCTAGTAGCTATATTGAGATTATAAATGATATCTGTCCAAAAATTGGAGGAGATACCTGCCATTTTCTTACATCACCATTATGATTAACATTAAGTCCTTAACCTATTTGTCTATTATGGATGAAATTAAAAGCATATCTATGATGAGATTCCTTGGTGCATAATATTTGCTGATGATATTGTGTTGTCGAGAATAGAGAAAACTTAGTTTCTAAAGTATAATTATGGAAATACTTTGGAATATGAATGTTTTAAAATTAAAAACAAAGTGTATAAGACATAATTTCAACCAAAAGTCAAATTTAGACAAGGTAGGAAGTCCACTTAACTAAATAAGAAATAGTAGGAATTTGTAGTTCTCAATATTTAGGATCAACATATTGTGATGGAGTTTGAGATTGCGAATGAGATTTGGAATAAATAGAATAGTTAAATGGAGGAGTTATGCTGGCATCACTCTGATGGTTGTTGATATCGTTGGTAAGTCTGTCCTCTCCCTCTCTCTTACTTTCTCCTTTTCTGTTTTCATGAATTTTCTTCTCTTCCAGTTGGGTGTTTCGCTTCTCGGATCCTCACCTGCAATATTTTCAATTTTTTATCCTTTCTTATTTTTGTAATTAAAATTTTAATATTTTTATGGTTAGAAAGATCCATACTAGTATTTATTTGTTTCTTGATTGAACACTTCATTTCAAGTAATTGATGTTGAAGTCTTTGACTCATGTATGTAGTATGCACAACAAGATTTGCATGGAACAATTAAAAATCCCAGTCATAAACCACATGCTTATCTTAACTTATCTACTACACACCCTAGTTTTAGTCTGGGGGCCCTGCCTAGGTGTTTTGATCCAGACTGACTGTCGCCTTGTGCCAACTTAACATGCTTACTCGGCATGTATTTATGATAAAGAAGATTCACTAGAGTGCCATTTTCCTTCTATTTATTTGCATTTGTTGTGAATGAGATGTATACCTTGTGTAACTTCTCAGTGACTTGCGTCCTGACATGTAGGATCTCGACCTTTATATTTGGGTGATTCCTTTTTAAGCAATGTTAGGAACACTGATGATAAATTATAAAAGGAAGTCTTCAGGATGGGATTTTGGAGATCCTAAGCTAAACCAGCTCATGTAATGCTCAAGTGTCAAGTCCCAGTCAGCCATTTAGATGAGAGTGGGATTATACAATAATAATTAATCTATGGCCATGAAGAATATTAGAACTGAATCATTGTTATCCTTATGTTTTAACCTATATGAAGGAGAATATGGAGTCATGAATATTGACATTCTTATTTCTTATAGAAATTGAAGATAGGAGATGAGCTAGGGACATACTTCTGTACTACTATTACAATAGTGTAGAAAGTTCTTTAACTATTAAATCAATGTACTATCAATCAGAAACTTGCCAAAGAACCGAGGTGTATATATCTAGAGGACCGAGGAAAGTAGAATGAGGACTTGGAGCGGGTGTGAAAACCATATAAAATACATGGTTACTAATAGTTTGAGATTGAGTGGTTGCATTAGTGCGGTATTAAGATTGAGATATACGGTTACTAAACCATAGAAAAACAATGTTGATACTAAGATTGAGATATATGATAATATGCAACTGATCACTGATAAGCAGAGGCTTGATATGTACAGCTACCTGCATGTATGTTAGTCAAAGTGCTTGTAAGCCTATTATGAGAAGATTGCAAGTATTACAAAAGAATTGCAGTAATTTGTCTTCTGTGGATTAAAGAACGTGTCAAACAACGCAAACATGATGATAAGTTAATTATGAATTAAGTTAAATGATAAAACATCTTTTCCCCTTTTCATGTTAGTGGATGAGGTTTTATATGTTAAGTAGATGATAAAACATGTCCTCATGTTAGAGGACAACTTGACTACAGTTGTCAACAGTCAACCAAACATGAATCAACTGTTATCAGGTCTCTGAAAAGCTCCTAAAGAAGAGAGAGTTGTATTTGGTTAAATGCTTAATGTTTAAAAAGACTGTTGATTTTTCAAGTCTCTAGTTGTTTCTTGCTTCCTATGTGCTCAATACACTTTTCATCTCCCCTATATGACCATTTTTAGTTACTCTGATCTTGTTGTAGATTTGCACTGCATTGGCGAGTATTTTGGCAATGATTACACACAGACTATATATATATATATATATATTGAAAGAAGGTAATTGTGGCGAATGCTCCCACCGGAAATCGATCTCCTGACCACTCGGGTCGCATGCTTCACCACTACTACTAGACTAGAGGGTCATTGGAAAAAAAAATGGTGAGAATATTATTATTTATACCATGGTTAATTTCAAGGTGCAACTTGGGCCGGGCGGCCCGGTCCTCGGCTCGGGCCCAGCCCAGTCAAAATCGGTTTGGGCCGGCCCGAGCCCAGTCAACGACCCACTAACCCAGCGGGTTTGGACTAGATTATGCCTCTGGACCAGCAACCCCGGACCGGCCCGACCCGGTTTGACCGTTGGTCCGGGCCGATCAAACCCGCAGAACCCGACCGGGCTGGCCCGGCCCGGTCCAAGCCCGATTCAGGCCCGGTTCGGCCGATTTTTGTTGTTGTTTTTGACCATTTGGAGGCTAAAAAACCCTTTTACCCCATTTTAGTTGCTGTTTTTAGACCGTTTGAAGGGTATTTTTGTCATTTTGCTGAAAATGACCAAAAATATCCTTATAACAACTTTTTGGGGGATAAAATAGGTCATTTTGCAACAAAAAAAAAAACTATAAATAGACCATAAATCTTCAAAATTAATCACACTAACAATTTCTTTCCTCTTACAATGATTACAATCAACCTCGTGTGAAGAGACGATTTATATCACGGGTAATGATCAACTACCACAACAACCACAAGATCAGCAACCACAAGATCAGCAACCGCAATTTGCACCGCAACCTCAACACGCACCGCAACAAGTGCTTGAATCAGAATCGAAAATTTGGCATCATTTTAGCAGAGTTTACAATTAGTGTGCAAGTGGCGATACCGAAAGAAGATACTCCACTAAAGTTCTTGTTGAATATTTGCATTGTAGAAAACGATTCAAATGGGACTATAGATATGGTACAGGGAAGCTACGCAGACATTTAAAATCATGTATCGATATCTAGTAATCTTGTATGATTCATTAATTGCAGTTTATGTACTCGTAATCTTGTATTAGTCATTAATTTTTAAATTATGCAAATCTTGTATTAGTCATTCAATTCATGTTTCATTTATCAAATTAATTGTGCAAAATTTCTAAATTTTATTATACTTGTACATGTTTTTTTTACATAAATTTTCTAAACACATTAATAAAAATATTTTTAAATTATACTAATTTAAATTGTACTAATTTTTATTTTTTAAATTCTATTACATTTTTTTAGTCTTATTATACTAATTTAGTTTTTTAAATTATACTTTTTAAATTATACTAAATTAATTTTCTTTTTAGAAAACTCTTTTTTCAGAAATTTTTTTTCAATTTTTTTCAATTTTTTTCATTTTTAAAGTTTTTTTTTAAAACATATAAAAATTTGGTTTTTTAAACCCAAACCGGGCCAACCCTGAACCGGCCCGGCCCAAGCCCGGTTCAGCCCGGCCCGCTGTAAACCGGGCCGTGGGTCCGGGTTGGGTTTGGGTTCGCTGACCTGGGCTGGCCCGGACCGGCCCGTCTTCCAAACTGGGCTGAGCCCGACCCGGCCCAGGACCGGTCAAACCGGGTCTGGGTCGGCCTAGCCCGGACCAATTAACACCATGAGGTTAATTGGATGCTACTTTTAGGTAAATGTTATCCATTGACAACCTGGCAACTGAGACTTATTTGAATTGACACAAAAATATATGTAGAGTTATGCTACTTGTGACTACTGAACTTAATAACGTGGCTGTTATGGATGACTAATGTCCTGCATCAACTAGTATACTGAAATTACTTTGAAACTTGTTCAACAGTCCTAGCTGCATGAACACTCACATCCTCAATACGTGCTTCAAGTGCCTTGCCAAACTTCGATATCTCAATGGAGTTAAGATATGAGTTTGGATACCTGCTTACCAAGCTTAATGAGTCTTAGCTACATGTTTAGTAGGGCATCCCTATGTGGCTGAATATTGGGTGCAGGACAGGATGGTACACCTATATTGGTGCTATTTAATAGGATGTGCACAAGAGCAGTGGGATATTTGAAGTAAACAATGGAATTGTTAGTTCGTTATTAGAAGCTAAAACTAAAAGTAGAGAAAAGAAATTGAAGTGATTATGTTACTATGGGCTTCTGCAATTATGGCCCTCCCAGGATTTTGAGGAGATGGAATTTGTTTCTGGATATGGCTGGGAAAGTGGATACAGAGATACTAGAAGATGCAGAGACCAAAAAGAAATTGTGGGCTAGGCTTAGGAAGGACTTAAGAAGCTTGTTCCAGATGAAGATTTCTTGTTTTCCAGAACCAGAAATCATTCTTTTAGAATCCTTAATAATAAATTTGGATGTTGAAAAATGTAGAGGAAAAGAGAAATGCTTTTATGTGTAATTGCCACTTGTTTGCTAATTATTATACTATCTTGGGGTTGTTTTCTTATCTCTGAAGGATAGCTGTGACATGGCACCTCTTAGAATTGTTATTCAATCAAAGATGTAGGATTAATGGATGGTGGGACTTATATCTTTTGACTTTACGATGCTTGAAGACATGACTATGCAATTGTTTTTTACTAATTGTGAAAAAAGTTATTATTATTTACTTACAAGTGTAATCAAGGATACTTTTTAAAGTCTAGGAAGCACCAACAGTTCTTGCATGCTTTCGTTCCCGTGTCTGACGAGGATATGGTGTGGTCAAGTGGTGGACATGGTTCAGCAATGACAGGATCATAGGCATGCCAAAATAGTCTAGACATAGTAATGGATTGAGAAGTTAACAGAGGCCTTAGAGTCTATCCAAAGAGGCCTCGGGCCCACTGGGTTGTAACTGAAATTTATCTTTTAGTTTTAGTTTTTCATTCTTATTGGATTCTGTTTAATTTTCTTAGTGGTTTTTGTTATTAGATTGTTGGATATTTTTTGTTAGGTTGTTGGATACTTGTTATTAGCAAGGTTTGCAGTTTCGGCTGTTACCAATAGGTATCGTCCAATAATACGATAATACCGATAGTATCATATTTGTTTGATTTGGCACTGCCCCCACCGAACCAAGCTGATACTGGTTGATACCCACATTGGGGCTCTCTTTCTTGGTCAATTAAGCTAAGACAAATAAAAAGAAGTAGAGAGAAGTGTGGAAAATATCACCGTCTGTAATGCCTGTGGTTCGTATTACGTATTTCTGGAATACGTGTACGTATTTTATTCTGTATTGCATGATTCCTTGCATCTTGGCTTGGTTATTTCTTGGCTTGGTTTGGCTTGGCTCGGTTTTCTTTGATTCAATATGAACCAATGTGAACCCCTACCTACCACCACCATTCATATTTATTGCCCCCTTCTCCTCTCTCTCTTCATTTATCATCTTCTTCTTCCCCATTTACTTCCTTCACCTACCAGAGAGAGAAGAGAGAGGTCTAGGCAAGTGCAACTTGCTTCATGGAGGAACTCTGAATTTATTACTCCATTCTCTTCCTTACTGCATTTTAAAGCACTTTAGAACTTGGCATTTTCACTTTCCATGGCTAGATCCTTGTAGATCTATATTTGTTTCATTTTCGGATTTTTGGGGTTTTGATCTATTTAATCCTGTTATTTCTGAGTTTTGAAGGTTCCATGTTGTAGAGTAGCTCGTTCTACCCCATTTTGACCTAAGGAAGTTCGGATTTGGGCCCCGGATGATGGAGTTGTGGAGCTTGAGAACTTGGCTCTCATGGAGTTCTCCTTCTCAGAAGTTTGGGGAAGAAGAACTGTATCCTAACTTGACCGCACGAACATTTCATGCGGCAAGTATTCTCCCTGGCGCATGGGCTTGACTTGACCGCATGACAATTCATGCGGCCAGTGACTAAGCCGCATGAGACTCTCAGCCGCATAGGCTGGATCTCACTTCCTGGCCGCATGGGCTCATTCCCCATCGACCGCATATGTGCTCTCTTATTTGAACCGCATAGACTTTTAAGTCCGGGCCGCATGACCCTGATTAATCCCGACCGTATATGGATCCTTCATTTTCTCAGCCGCATGAGCCTGATCCTATCCAACCGCATGGACTCTCTTCCGCTGGCCGCATGACTCGCTCACTCCGGCCGCATAAGCAACCACTGAACCCAGCCGCATGTGCGTCCTCCTCATCGAGCCGCATGGATCCTTGCTCTGCGAGCCGCATGAACCCATCCCGCCAGCCGCATGGGTTCTCTTTCCTGAGGACCGTATGCGCCCTTGCACTTCCAGCCACATGCGCCCCCCCTGCCCTGGCCGCATAAGCCTGAGCCGCATAACTTTTATGGTCCTGTGTACTATTATTTATCATTATTTGCTCATGTTTTGTAACTCCTTTATTAGGCATTTTACGCCTTTTGTCCTGAACTTGATAATCCTGAATTGATGTAACATGCTTGGAATTAATAACTAACTTGACACGATTGTGACCCGTAGAGGTGCACTCCTGACATGAGTAACCTGACATGACCTGATAGTGGTCCGCCGTGGCGCACTCCTGACAAGTACATTTGACATGATAATCTGGCATGGCATGATATATCTTGAGAAGCTGTTGCGACGGCTACCTGACATGACATGACCTGTATAAATTACATGGACACCGTGGGCGATTGTGCTTGTACAAATAATCCAGTCCTGTCTTGCATCATGTCTAGGACAGGGACTCCTGAGTACCACGGTCAGGAGTACCTATTGAATTGGACTAAGGTTAATAACTAGATTAATATATTAGTCATGAAGAGATTTCCCAGCTACAGGCAATCCCGTTACCTGGGCGCGCCTGGGATCTGTAGCCTGCCGTCGAGTAGGGCACATTTCCAGCACACTGTCATGTGTTGCACCCTTCAAGCTACCTAAAGGTACATGCGTTTCCTGGACGATGTACCCACCTGAATTCAACCCTAACTTTCGACCTGGGTAACCTGGATGGTCTGCAGGGCTTGTGGCTGTGGAATAATCTCACTGCATCTTGTTAGTAAATAGGCTTGTGATAACCCTAGTTAGTTAAAGTATCAAGCCGTAGGTCTTGCTTGGCCGTGAAATGATTGGATGGATTCTAACATGTCTAGTCTGCCCTGATCTTGTTCCAGATTACTGCCTGACTAGAATGCTTGTATTTATTTTACCGATAAATGGTGAGAATTCCAAGTTCTGCTCAGACGAAGGGTTACAACCCCGGTCCTTGTTTGGTTTACGGGTTGTAACCTGGTTATCTGAATAGTCCCATGGTTATCTCATCGCATATCATCCTGATGTATTTTTCTTTAATTCCAGTGCTTACTTTATTCCAGTTCTTACTTTTATTTATACTCTTGTGCTGATTGCTGGTTTTAGTTCCTAAGTGAAGCTTCTTTTGTGGCACTTGCTCTTTCTGGGGTCTGACCCAGCTGGTTTTGTGTGGCCAGATTTCGGAGCAGCTCCAGAGGATCTACCGACCTTCCAGCCAGATGGTGGCCACTAGACGGAACCCTGGCAACGAGTGGATTTATTTTTGATCTCCCACTTTATTGTAAAAATATTCTTTTGAGGCGTTTAGCCGACGTGCACCTGTTTAGCTCGATTGTACTTTTATTTACTGTCTGCCTACGGGCTGTAACATGATTGACAGATCCTAGGGTTGATCATGTATGACTAAACTCTTGCTAGTCCTGACATTTTGTAACGACTAGCTTCATGATCAGCTGAATATGTAATGTTTGGGACGCCTTACTATTGTATATTTAATGATCATACATCTTGTAACTTTTACTTACTGCTTGTGATTGAGACAATAGGCTTGTTCATGACCTTAAGAGACTGCTGGCTTGTAGATAAACCCTCATGTATCTAGACAGCCGTGACCGTATAGCGAGATGGATTCCATTTCATATACGTAGCTGGCTATGTCTGCCCCCGCTCTCCAGTATTCTGGTTCCGGGGCGTGACATGGTTTAAGTGGTGGCCCATGCAGGTCTTGTAAATCAAGATATGTGAGGGTTTGCCGAATAGATGTCTCAATCAGTATTCGTCCTTGATCTCTGCTCGTATCTTCTGAATCCCTGGATTCTTGTCCTGATCATATGCTTGTATCGTTGATCTGTCCTGGTCCTTCCTTATTGTTCCCTATGTCGTCTTCTTCAGTGGCATAGTTCGTGGTCCTACCGATCAGCAAGGCGGAGCACCTCCCGCGGACCAGCAACAACCTGGAGATCAAGTCCAGCATTCTGGAGTAGCCTCCAGAGTCGAGCCTACTGAAAGAGAGCCTCCAGTTCAGCCCGTTCAGCCTGCAGAGCCTGATGATGGCACTTTGGTAGGACTCATCAGGACCTTGATAGCTTCCCAAGATCGTCGAGGAGACGCCTTGCAACAGGCAGTGGCAGATGCTTTGACCAGAGGAGGTCATCCAGGGAACAGTGCGGCCAACAGCTTCAAGCGCTTGAACCCTCCATTCTTCGACGGTAGTGAAGATGCTATCGCAGCAGATGCATGGCTTCAGGATACTGAAGTGATTCTCGACGCAGCCAAGACCCCAGAGAATGATAAGGTAGCTGTGGTGCGCTTGCAGCTATTAGATCTTGCCCGCAGCTGGTGGGCAGCGCAGGCCGTTGGATTAGCAGCACCCATTCCATGGGCAGTGTTCAGAGAGAGATTCCAGACCAAGTATTTTGATGCTGTAGCTCGGTATGATCTGCAGACCCGATTCACTAACTTGAAGCAAGGAGGAAGGACGGTCGATGGATATGCGGCCGAGTTTTCCAGACTCAGTCGGTTTGCTCCCACCTTGGTGGCAACCGAGTATGATAGAGCCCAGCGATTCCAGCAAGGGCTTCACCTGGAGATTCTATTGGCAGTTGAGCAGTTTGAGCATCAGACTTTTGATGCAGTCTTGAGAGCAGCCCGGAGGCATGAGTATACCTCCCAGAGGATTGTGGATAGGACCGGAGGTCGGAAGAGATCTCACGGCCAGATGAATCAGTCTTCAGCCCCAGCCCCGGCAGCCAGGGCTTTGACTATTGGAGCTCCGAGGCGAGCGGCCTCCGTGACGTCGGTTCAGCATTCAACTCCGACGCACCCTCAGCAGCAGCAGAAGCAGAAGCAGTCTTCCGCAGTGGGATGTTCTCATTGTGGGAAGCCAGGCTATGTGGTGACAGAATGTCGCAGGGCGCAGGGATTGTGCCTGGCTTGTGGAGCACCAGACCATAGGGTTGGATCCTGCCCGAACAGGGGTGGTTCATCATCGTCCAACCTTTCTAGCTCTTCGGTGAGAGGACCAGCACCGGTCCAGCAGCAGCAGTACCCATTGTCGAGGCCCTTGCCGCCTCAGTCCCAGATATTCCAGCAGCAGAATCCCCAGCAGCATGCACAAGCCCAAGCCTTGAGTCAGAGCAGGCAGCGAGGATTCCAGCAGAGGGGACCAGCACCCCGAGGGCACGGTCAGGCTATGGTGATGACCGCAGAGGAAGAATTGGCACCAGGTGAGGTAGTGGCAGGTACTATTCTCGTCAACTCCTTTCCAGCTTCAGCTTTATTTGATTCTGGTGTATCGCATTCTTTTATGTCTGCACGATTCGCGACACGGGTAGGATTGGAGCCCGAGTCATTATCAGTAAGGCTCAATATACTTACTGGTAACGGATTTGTGGGAGTAGATAGAGTGTTTTCCTCGTGTCGGATCGTAGTTAGCGGTAGAGAGTTTCCCGCTAGATTGATAGAGTTTCCGATGGCCGATTATGATGTGGTCTTAGGGATGGATTGGTTGAGGAACCAGTATGCTAGAATAGACTGCCATATCGGCAGGGTTGTTTTTAGCATTCCAGGCGAGCCAGAGTTTTCCTTTTCCCGAGGTGAAGTTGAGCCTTCTCCTCCGATATTGCGGATGGCAGTAGCAGCAGTGCAGTTGCCCAGAATAGTGGATGAGTTCCCAGATGTTTTCCCAGAAGAGCTACCAGGTATGCCTCCAGAGCGGGAGATCGAGTTCACTATAGACTTGATTCCCGGGACAGCCCCAGTGTCAGAAAGAGTCTACAGGATGGCGCCTTCAGAGTTGGAGATCTTGTACAAGATGATTGAAGAACTTCGAGCCAAGGGATTCATTCGTGCTAGTGGATCGCCTTGGGGAGCCCCGATGCTTCTTGTGAAAAAGAAGGATGGTACGTCCAGGTTATGTGTTGATTATCGTACCTTGAACTCAGTGACAATCAAGAACAGATACCCTCTTCCGAGGATAGATGACTTGTTTGATCAACTTAAAGGGGCTTCAGTATTCTCGAAGATTGATTTGCGCTCAGGTTATCACCAGATCAGAGTCAGAGAGCAGGACATCCCGAAGACAGCTTGTAGATCGAGATATGGGCATTGGGAGTTCCTTGTTATGCCTTTTGGAGCAATCAATGCGCCGGCAGTATTCATGGACCTCATGAATCGCATCTTCATGCCATACTTGGATCAGTTTGTGATTGTGTTCTTGGATGACATCTTGGTCTACAGCAAGAGTGAGGCGGAGCATGAGCAGCATCTCCGTATAGTTCTTCAGATTCTCAGGGAGCACCAGTTATATGCCAAGTTCAGTAAATGCGAGTTCTGGCTCGATCGCATTTCGTACTTGGGTCATATCATCACTAGAGGAGGAGTAGAAGTAGATCCCCAGAAGATTGTGGCTATTGAGTCATGGCCGGTGCCCAGCACAGTTGCAGAGGTTCGTAGTTTTCTTGGATTGGCCGGCTACTACCGGCGGTTTGTTTCGAATTTTGCTCGAATTTCAGCGCCATTAACCCAGTTGACCCGCAAGGATGAACAGTTTGCTTGGACGGCAGAGTGTCAGAGTTCTTTTGAGCAGTTGAAGCGAGGCCTGATAACAGCTCCTATTCTCACGCTTCCCGATGGGACCGGAGGATTCTCAGTGTATTGTGATGCTTCAGGCAGAGGCTTAGGATGTGTTCTGATGCAGCATGGGAAGGTAATAGCTTATGCGTCACGACAACTTCGTGATCATGAGAGGAATTACCCAACCCATGACTTGGAGCTGGCAGCGGTAGTGTTTGCACTTAAGTTGTGGAGGCACTACTTGTATGGAGACAGGGTGGAGATTTTTACCGACCACAAGAGCCTGAAGTATGTTTTCACCCAGAAGGATCTAAACATGCGTCAGAGGAGATGGCTGGAGCTTCTTGTGGATTATGATGTCAACCTGCAGTATCATCCTGGGAAGGCCAATGTTGTTGCAGACGCTTTGAGCAGGAGAGCCGGAGTTTATTTCCTAACAGCGCAACCAGAACTGTTAGCAGATCTTCAGAAGATGGGTATAGAAGTTGTTCTCCCTTCCAGTGTGGCATTGATGGCCAGCATGCAAGTTCAGTCCACTATAGTCGAGAGGATCCGGATGGCGCAGTCAGCAGATTCCAAGCTTCAGCGACTAAGAGCAGAGTGTGAGGCAGGACGAAGACCAGAGTTATGCATTCATGAGGACGGTACACTTAGGCATGGTAAGCGTCTTTGTGTACCCAGTGGAGATATCCGGCAGGAGATCATGGCAGAGGCGCACAGTTCTCAGTATTCCATCCATCCTGGCAGTACGAAGATGTACCGAGATATCCGTCAGCACTTCTGGTGGAATGGCATGAAGCGGGAGATAGCTCGGTTTGTCTCTCGGTGTTTGGTTTGCCAACAAGTTAAAGCTGAACATCAGAGACCGGCTGGACTTCTTCAGCCCTTGCCGATTCCAGAATGGAAGTGGGAGCATGTGACCATGGATTTTGTGACTGGATTACCTAGATCTCCAGCTGGTAGAAATGCTATCTGGGTTATAGTTGATCGGCTCACGAAGGTGGCTCACTTCCTCCCGTTCAGAGTTGGTCAGCCGACGGCTCAGCTAGCGGAGATGTACCTCAGGCAGATTGTCAGGTTGCACGGAGTGCCAGTCAGTATCACCTCGGACCGAGATTCTAGATTTACGTCGCACTTTTGGCGTAGCTTGCAAGAGAGTTTGGGGACTCGTCTCCAGATCAGCTCAGCTTATCACCCGCAGACAGATGGCCAGTCGGAACGCACGAACGATCCAGACTCTTGAAGACATGTTGCGGTCCTGTACACTTGACTTCGGTGGTTCGTGGGAAGATCACCTGCATCTGGTGGAGTTCTCATACAACAACAGTTTCCAGGCCAGTATCCAGATGGCACCGTTCGAGGCACTGTATGGTAGGAAGTGCAGATCCCCGTTAGCCTGGGATGATGTTGGAGAGAGACAAATGCTTGGTCCAGAAATGATCGCTCAGACAGTTGAAGTAGTCAGAAGGGTCAGAGATCATCTTCGAGTTGCCCAAGATCGCCAGCGTCATTAGGCCGATTCTCATCGGCGTCCTCTTGAGTTTTCGGTCGGCGATCATGTATTCCTGAGGATTTCGCCTAACCGTGGCGTCATTCGTTTCGGCGTCCGGGGAAAGCTTAGTCCTAGGTATATAGGACCGTTTGATATTCTGGAGCGAGTAGGAGATGTATCCTATCGTCTCGCTCTTCCGCCGTCGCTAAGCGAGGTGCATGACGTGTTCCATGTATCCCAATTACGACGGTATATCCCAGACCCGAGCCACATCCTAGATCATTCAGAATTGGTTGTTGGTACCAACCTTTCGTATGAGGAGAGGCCCGTGTCTATATTGGACCGGAGAGAGAAGATCCTCAAGAACAAGACTATCAAGTTAGTCCGAGTTGCTTGGGGTCATCACTCTTTGGGGGAGTCAACGTGGGAGCGTGAGGATGATATCCGATCGCGATATCCCGACTTGTTTGACTCGTGAGGTATAATGTCCTTCTTATGCCTCATACCTTCGATTCCTTGCTTGCATGATTGATTGATTGATTACCTAGTTATAACTTGCTTGTGATTAGTGTAGCTTGTCATTGTTCCTCTAGCCTCTTAATTAAATTCCGAGGACGGAATTCTTTTAAGGTGGGTAGAGTTGTAATGCCTGTGGTTCGTATTACGTATTTCTGGAATACGTGTACGTATTTTATTCTGTATTGCATGATTCCTTGCATCTTGGCTTGGTTATTTCTTGGCTTGGTTTGGCTTGGCTCGGTTTTCTTTGGTTCAATATGAACCAATGTGAACCCCTACCTACCACCACCATTCATATTTATTGCCCCCTTCTCCTCTCTCTCTTCATTTATCATCTTCTTCTTCCCCATTTACTTCCTTCACCTACCAGAGAGAGAAGAGAGAGGTCTAGGCAAGTGCAACTTGCTTCATGGAGGAACTCTGAATTTATTACTCCATTCTCTTCCTTACTGCATTTTAAAGCACTTTAGAACTTGGCATTTTCACTTTCCATGGCTAGATCCTTGTAGATCTATATTTGTTTCATTTTCGGATTTTTGGGGTTTTGATCTATTTAATCATGTTATTTCTGAGTTTTGAAGGTTCCATGTTGTAGAGTAGCTCGTTCTACCCCATTTTGACCTAAGGAAGTTCGGATTTGGGCCCCGGATGATGGAGTTGTGGAGCTTGAGAACTTGGCTCTCATGGAGTTCTCCTTCTCAGAAGTTTGGGGAAGAAGAACTGTATCCTAACTTGACCGCACGAACATTTCATGCGGCAAGTATTCTCCCTGGCGCATGGGCTTGACTTGACCGCATGACAATTCATGCGGCCAGTGACTGAGCCGCATGAGACTCTCAGCCGCATAGGCTGGATCTCACTTCCTGGCCGCATGAGCTCATTCCCCATCGACCGCATATGTGCTCTCTTATTTGAACCGCATAGACTTTTAAGTCCGGGCCGCATGATCCTGATTAATCCCGACCGTATATGGATCCTTCATTTTCTCAGCCGCATGAGCCTGATCCTATCCAACCGCATGGACTCTCTTCCGCTGGCCGCATGACTCGCTCACTCCGGCCGCATAAGCAACCACTGAACCCAGCCGCATGTGCGTCCTCCTCATCGAGCCGCATGGATCCTTGCTCTGCGAGCCGCATGAACCCATCCCGCCAGCCGCATGGGTTCTCTTTCCTGAGGACCGCATGCGCCCTTGCACTTCCAGCCACATGCGCCCCCCCTGCCCTGGCCGCATAAGCCTGAGCCGCATAACTTTTATGGTCCTGTGTACTATTATTTATCATTATTTGCTCATGTTTTGTAACTCCTTTATTAGGCATTTTACGCCTTTTGTCCTGAACTTGATAATCCTGAATTGATGTAACATGCTTGGAATTAATAACTAACTTGACACGATTGTGACCCGTAGAGGTGCACTCCTGACATGAGTAACCTGACATGACCTGATAGTGGCCCGCCGTGGCGCACTCCTGACAAGTACATTTGACATGATAATCTGGCATGGCATGATATATCTTGAGAAGCTGTTGCGACGGCTACCTGACATGACATGACCTGTATAAATTACATGGACACCGTGGGCGATTGTGCTTGTACAAATAATCCAGTCCTGTCTTGCATCATGTCTAGGACAGGGACTCCTGAGTACCACGGTCAGGAGTACCTATTGAATTGGACTAAGGTTAATAACTAGATTAATATATTAGTCATGAAGAGATTTTCCAGCTACAGGCAATCCCGTTACCTGGGCGCGCCTGGGATCTGTAGCCTGCCGTCGAGTAGGGCACATTTCCAGCACACTGTCATGTGTTGCACCCTTCAAGCTACCTAAGGGTACATGCGTTTCCTGGACGATGTACCCACCTGAATTCAACCCTAACTTTCGACCTGGGTAACCTGGATGGTCTGCAGGGCTTGTGGCTGTGGAATAATCTCACTGCATCTTGTTAGTAAATAGGCTTGTGATAACCCTAGTTAGTTAAAGTATCAAGCCGTAGGTCTTGCTTGGCCGTGAAATGATTGGATGGATTCTAACATGTCTAGTCTGCCCTGATCTTGTTCCAGATTACTGCCTGACTAGAATGCTTGTATTTATTTTACCGATAAATGGTGAGAATTCCAAGTTCTGCTCAGACGAAGGGTTACAACCCCGGTCCTTGTTTGGTTTACGGGTTGTAACCTGGTTATCTGAATAGTCCCATGGTTATCTCATCGCATATCATCCTGATGTATTTTTCTTTAATTCCAGTGCTTACTTTATTCCAGTTCTTACTTTTATTTATACTCTTGTGCTGATTGCTGGTTTTAGTTCCTAAGTGAAGCTTCCTTTGTGACACTTGCTCTTTCTGGGGTCTGACCCAGCTGGTTTTGTGTGGCCAGATTTCGGAGCAGCTCCAGAGGATCTACCGACCTTCCAGCCAGATGGTGGCCACTAGACGGAACCCTGGCAACGAGTGGGTTTATTTTTGATCTCCCATTTTATTGTAAAAATATTCTTTTGAGGCGTTTAGCCGACGAGCACCTGTTTAGCTCGATTGTACTTTTATTTACTGTCTGCCTACGGGCTGTAACATGATTGACAGATCCTAGGGTTGATCATGTATGACTAAACTCTTGCTAGTCCTGACATTTTGTAACGACTAGCTTCATGATCAGCTGAATATGTAATGTTTGGGACGCCTTACTATTGTATATTTAATGATCATACATCTTGTAACTTTTACTTACTGCTTGTGATTGAGACAATAGGCTTGTTCATGACCTTAAGAGACTGCTGGCTTGTAGATAAACCCTCATGTATCTAGACAGCCGTGACCGTATAGCGAGATGGATTCCATTTCATATACGTAGCTGGCTATGTCTGCCCCCGCTCTCCAGTATTCTGGTTCCGGGGCGTGACACCGTCAACACAATAACTCGGTATACCAAGGCCAACATGCTATATTGTTTTGATAACATTACCTACTCATGGTAACCATGGCCATTGGTTGATGTTAATTTCTTATAAATTCTCAACATTATTATCTTAAAATTATTCCATTCAAAACTACCTATTACCACACAGGTGAAGGATTCAACAATATCTCTTGCTGGTGAAGGATTCGACAACGTTGAATATAATTTCATTTGTAATTAATTGAAAACGCCAAATAATACATAAAGTCATGCCTAAATGTATTAGATACATAAAATCATGATTTTATATGTTAAATATTTCTAGTAAATTATTATCATTTGGCTTTCTGAAACCATGAACTCCGAAATTCTGGTCCGAAACGTGGATACTGATACTTATAGAAGGGTTTGAAAGTGATTCCAATACCTATACTGCGAACCTTGGTTATTGGGTTTCTTTGTTTAAAGAAGATTAGGGTTGATTGTTGGATTTTGTTGTATTAATGATATTTTCGTGTCATTTCTTTAGAAAGGTGTTTCTTCCTCCAATTCTAGTGTGTGATGCCAATGGGAGCGAGTTTGTTGAATCTATTGTGTTTTGGGTGCATCTCTTCCCTCCACTTTTCCACGAAATCCACCTTTTTGCCATCCCGTCTATATTCAACCAAGCCGGATCAAGCCATGCCACACAACAAAGACAAACAAACGTTTTGCGTAATAGTCTTCGTCACTAAGCCTCGTACTCGACATGTCAAGAATGAGTGCAGATCTCGATCGAAAAGTGTATAGATCTTCATCTCCTGAGGGGGAACAACTAACCTTACATAAATTATTAGGTTTATTGATCTTGCACCCGAAGCGTACTTTATTTGCGTGTTACATTACTCATATTATATGCTCATGTATGAGCCATATAATGCATGCTGATACTCCATTATTAATTAGTATAGCATGTGTATAAACTTCTAGGAATTTCCTTGAGAGTCTAGACTAGCTAGAATCCTACAATTTTGGATTAGTTTCTGAGGTTAACCTTTGCTGCCATCCCTATACAAAGTCACAAATAGCTAAAATGCATCTGTGTGCTTGCTTTTACATCATTAGCACCTGCATTGAACCCAATAGTTCCGTCTTGTGTCACAGGGCCTTATATGGCTTCCTGGGGCTTTCTTCGGCATGGGCTAATGGGTTAGATCTAGGTTATGATAGTAGAGATGCATAGAGTGTTCAAATATCGCTTTGCACGACTTCCTTTTTGTTGGAGTGCTTGAGTGAGATTGGAGGCTTTAGCCGAGACCTCTACCTGCCTATCACCATCATTGACATGGCTAATGCAATCAACATAAAAAATAGATGCTTCCACTGCCCAATTATGGTTTGATTTTCCGTTAACCACTGCCTGTGTTGCAGAAACTGTAATTCCCTACCCCATCCCACCTCTTTTTTTCTTTTTCTTTCTATCATTGCTCTTTATATGTTTCCTTCTTTTCATAGTGGTTTTCCTCCCATTTTTCTTGATCTATGAATTTATTCTTGTAGTAATTTGCTTTTTTAGGTTTTAATCCATAGAATAATTTCTGATACATTCTGTTATTTAAATGTTCATTGCTATATGTAACATGACTTATATAGAGCGAACATTTTCTATACAATGAGAGTATAGGATGTCAGATTCTAAACTATAATTTTGGATGAAAATTTTGTAATATGTGTTTTAAAAGTAGGATGACAGAGATAAGTAAGTTTCCGAGATGTAACATTATGAGTACTTATTGATCGACAAGAGATACTTACGTAATGTTTCACTTGTTTAGGTCTGATCACTGTTTTTAAAGGTTGTCCACCTAGCCGTCTTACGCATCCGTCTAGCATTTTTGACCCTCCGGCACCTAGGCAATTAGTATTTAGGCGATGAGGTCCTGAGGCTGCTGCCTTGTCACTTGAAGTCGTATCAAGCTGCCTCGGGCTGCCTAAGGTCACCTTGAGCGCGTGAACCTGCCTTGACTTAAATGTGATTCGACCTAGGCCTATTTATTTTTTATTTTAAAATATGGTGCATGCTCAATAAATTAAAGTTATTGCTATTTGTTTAATATAGATATAAAGACTATCATTTCTCCTCAATTTTTTCTATCCTTTTGTGTCTATCCTATCCCACCGAATCTATCTCCATTTCCGACCGAATCTATCTCCATTCCGACTTTGATGACGTCATTGGGTGAATTTTTTGGTTATTTCTTTCACATCGATTCTTTCTCTTCTCTTTTGCCAAGACCTAGGGATCACAAAGCTGGCCATTGACTACCGATGTTTCGGCGGTTGTTGATCTCTACGGTAAGTATGGTTCTCTCCATCTCTCTCACTCCGTTTTTCCTTTTTTTGTTTTGATAGATAATTTGTGCTCTTTTCATGAGGGTATTCCCCCCGGTACTTCTCACCTCCCTCTCACCTTTAGAATTTTTTCAACGATTTTCCTTATTTTTATACTTTAATGCTTTAATTATAATGCACTCAGTATTGATTTATGATTAAAAAGATCCATAATACTATTGGTTATTTGTTTTTTGATTGAATAGTTAATTTGGAATTATGTGTATATGTTTAATAAGATTTGCGTATGATTAAGCCAAAACCACGAGACCAAAACTCGGTCATGAGACACAAGCTTGTCTTAACTTTACCTACTATACATCCCTAATTTTAGTCATGATGCTCCCACCTCGCTGTCTCGAGACTGCCGCCTAGGCCTTTTGGTCAATGCTGCCTCAGTGTCTCGTGCGGCCTCATGTCGCCTTAACAATCTTGAGCCCGACTATTCATCGTGACGGAAAGACTGCAAAAGATGTTATTCATAAACTTAAAGAGAACCGTTGAAAACTTGAAATAAACGTGTTTCTTTGGTGCTTGTGGTTGTATGATACATTTAAAGTTGAAAGAAAAATTCTGGAAGACAACTATAAGGCCAAGCATGCTTTATTAATTAATGTGTTGTGCAGCTAAAAAAAAGTAGAAAATGAGTATAAACAGTAAGTTTATTTGTGAGAGGACGGAGGTGACACAAATTGAGGATAAGAATAGACAAATTGTATGGGGTGGTTTGGACATATGCAACAAATACTAATAGATGCACCGGTTAGAGGGAGCTATAAGATAGGGTGGACCTAAATAAATTTTGATTGAGACCATAAAGGACATGGGTTTTTGATAGTACAAAGAACATGATCCTTGATAGTGCTGAATGAAAGAAAATACTTTGCATAACCGACCTGGAATATTTGAGATATAGTTAGGGGTTGCAATTTGGTCAAATTCGGGTTGACCCGTTAAAGCTCAATCCGAATATGTTCCGTTTATATTTGATTTGTTTATGCTAGAGTTGAACCCGATCAGTAAAATAATGAGTCAAACTGGCCTGGCCTGTTAATTTAATGCTCTGGTCGGACCGGTTTTTCCTTTTACTTAAAAATACCCTTACATCTCGATCCATTAGGAATAATTAGAAATTCTTGGAGATGTTTGAGTTGGCATGGAGTGGGAAGTGGTAAATGAAATGAACCTCTGTGGAGAGGAGACTGGTTTCCTTTTATTGGAGTTGGGAAGAAGTTTTGCAGGTTTTCTTCTTTCAAGCAAGCTCTGAGTGCTTTCAAAGTTCTCTTTGACTACTAAAATTTGAGTAGACGATTGAACCGAAAGGGTACTCTACGTGGTATAAAGAGTTGCAGGAGAATAAGCGAGGTTGACGTCTTAGTTGCGAGTCTAGTTGAATTTGAGGATAAGGCTTTTTCCCTCGTTCCCAGCGCTAGTGGAAAGTTCTTTGTTGCTGTTGAAAATTTTCTACAAATTATTTGGGGGTTTAGGGATTGGTATTCACTATTCAGTATTGATCAAATCTGATATCAAACCATTGAGGCCGTCAAAAATACCAAAATTGGCTTATTCAAAAGCACCAAAACCCCGAAACTTTCGAACCTGATACTCAGGAAGGGTCCCATACCGAAACTGAGTTCTTAACCTTTGTTAGGATGATTTGTTATTTCTAGTATGATAGTTCACTTTTGGTGTTAATTGATCGATCAATAATATTGCTTTTGTATGAAATCAAACTATGAGAGGTGTGGTGGTGACAATGGTATAGGTGAAGTGCTGGGTGCATATAATACTCCAGTTTGGATGTAATAGAACTTGGAATTGTTGGAAGTAGAGTAAATTATAACCAGGAATGCAAATATTTGATGATTTTTTTTTCAAGGTTCACATTCAAGGATGAAGATGAACATCCAAGAGATGGAAAGATGAGAGGAGCATGTGAGCTTAAGGGTGAGGTTGAGGAGGTTGAAAAGGTTTGTTCATGTATCAACCATGGCTGGGCTCATAGGGGGTTTGGTTGGTTCCGACTCCGAGGCAATAAAAGAAGAGGTACATGAGGTAATAGTTTAGAGAAAGATTTTAATTATGGAGGACACTTGCATGCCTTAACAGCAGTACACTTGAGCTGGTTTTGAGATTGCTTATCATGGCTGCTTCTATTTAGTTTTGTAAGCAGCAGCCCAGAAAGCTGTTCTAACAACAGGTTATCCCTTTTTTTTTTTTTGAAAAGCTAGTTCAGTTCGGGCTGATTTTGAAAGCGGGAGGAGGCTTGTTCGAAAGATGATTCTGCTTCTGCTTTTTGAAAAGCACCAGCAAATTCAAAAGCAGCAGAAAAATCCCAAACTAGGCTTTAGCCAAGAAAACACTACTTCATTGAATCTTAGGCTTGCAGTGTTAAGAGTACATGTCCCTGTTATGTTCCCAATATAGTATTTTCAGGATGAACGATTGCACATAGGTTGTTGGATAAACTATTGTATTAGCTTATTCGGTTATCGTGTGATAACACGCTTATGCACTACTGTCAAATTAAAGGGGCATTACTTAATCCAGGGTATATGACTAATTTTCATTTAAATATCATGAAGCATTACATTTTTTTTTTACTTTAATAGCTCATAATGTTTCTTTTATTATCATTAAAGGGGCATTACGCTGTTTTGTTGTTTACGTTAGGGATAAACTGAAAAATGAATTTAGTCCATGGTATTTAAGTAAAAAATAAAGTTTAGGATATTTATTTGATTAAAAAAATAGTATGAGCTATTAAAGTAAAAAAAACGTAATACTTCATGATATTTAAA
This sequence comes from Iris pallida, assembly GCA_029216955.1. Classification (NCBI taxonomy): domain Eukaryota; kingdom Viridiplantae; phylum Streptophyta; class Magnoliopsida; order Asparagales; family Iridaceae; genus Iris; species Iris pallida. The sequence goes on from JANAVB010001800.1 coordinate 1,716,114, forward strand.
TGAAAATTAGCTATATATATTATTTATTTATTAATTATTAATTATTATATATATATATATATATATATATATATATATATATATATATATATATATATATATATAGTCCTCTATTGTGATGCCAAATCCTAGCCAAGGGGGGTACCTATGACCAAGTGGGACATGCCATAAAACCTAGAAGGCCAGTACACCGACAGGCGGATCAACTCTTTTGGTTTCCCAGTCCTAGATGCGATATCTTGACTTCCTTTCATCCCTGTCATTGTCCTTATACTTTCTTCTCCCCAGCCCGTTCCCTCAAGATGAACTACAAATTGACGCCAAATAGGATAGGACGACCTGAGAAAAGCATTCCAAACATCTCCACTTTTTGGGTGATGACTGCCTTTCTTGTTAGTCTGGCATATAAACTGCAAGTGAAATAAGCTCCCAACTGATCCTTGACTTCAAGCCTTTTTTTCCCCTTGTTTATAGCTTGATACTTTCTCTCACTCCAAACTGATTTTGAGTTTTCTGTTCACATTTTTTATCTTGTCTTTAGCATCTATGCTCATTGCTCATCTCAATGCTGTATCTTTGTGTATAAGCGGCAGTGGGAGTGCTGTGCTGCTTCATTTGCTTATATACGTTGTTGTATGTAAAGCATTGCCTGTATCATGCAAGTGTATATATATATATATGATCGAATTTTTAACTAAGAACTTAATAATGATTTTAACCATATAACATGTATAACAATTGAAGTTTCAACAGGTCAGAAATCTTATAATAAGAAAGTAGAAAAAATTCCAGGTGAATTGATCATGCCTTGCTATAATGTTGACAATAAGAACAGCTATCTTTATGGTTACTCAACCATGTTCTTTATTGCACAACTTTTTTGGTGTGTGTTACCAATGATAAACTCTGTTACTTTTAATCTGATCTATACCTATTACAATCTTAATGATGATATAGAACCTTTACACATCTTGTATACCTGTTTTTCAGGATTTCAATATAGACAATTTAAAAGATAATGAGACTATATGTTTTGTCGGTGGAGATTGTAATCTGCTTCAAAGTTATAGTTTGCCCACGCGTAAATGTTGTTCATGATTTCGGCAATGTGTTCATTAGTAGCATTACTACTACGTTATAGATGAAAGAGTGACTTGGCCCTTTTACAAGATAGTAAGTAACAGGGTAAATGAATTGGCCTTTTCACTACATATATGGTGCAGAATGTGTTATTGTTACAACTGGTCTAGGCTCGATAAATGAGTTTCTACTTTTTAGTTAGATAATAACTAGAATGTTTACAGTTAACTGAGTTAACATTAGGCGTATAGGTTGAAGATAATCTCGAGATGATTGAAATTCAAAGCAAGAATGAGTTAGATGATGAAATAGTTTGTATGTGCTAATTTGGAAGTTAAAAGTTTCTTGAATCCAGTTTAATTGTCTTTTTGTAATGCTAGTTGAAAGAAAGATTGTATGAGATTTGACTTTGTTTTCTAATTCTTGTCCCTTCAAATTGGTTTGGAAACGAACTTTTTCAGAAGTAAATCCTGCTTGTTTCATGAATTTGTAACTCAAAACTGTTTGGAACGTATAACATACACGAACACCTGTTTGCGTGTTGATCAGCAGGTGTTAATATTGTTGAATTCCCTAGTCTACTTGTCAGTTTGAGGATAGTTTGGGTCCTAGAACTTAGCGTCCACTGTTGCATCAATTATGGCAAAAGTAGAGCTTCGGATATCTGTCTATGAAATGGCGTGTGGTAATCTTGTTGCTCTTTTGATTAGGTGTATAGCATAACAAATCCTGCTTGTTTCATGAATTTGTAACTCAAAACTGTTTGGAACGTATAGCATACACGAACACCTGTTTGCGTGTTGATCAGCAGGTGTTAATATTGTTGAATTCCCTAGTCTACTTGTCAGTTTGAGGATAGTTTGGTCCTAGAACTTAGCGTCCACTGTTGCATCAATTATGGCAAAAATAGAGCTTCGGATATCTGTCTATGAAATGGCGTGTGGTAATCTTGTTGCTCTTTTGATTAGGTGTATAGCATAGCAAATCCTGCTTGTTTCATGAATTTGTAACTCAAAACTGTTTGGAACGTATAGCATACACGAACACCTGTTTGCGTGTGGATCAGCAGGTGTTAATATTGTTGAATTCCCTAGTCTACTTGTCAGTTTGAGGATAGTTTGGGTCCTAGAACTTAGCGTCCACTGTTGCATCAATTATGGCAAAAGTAGAGCTTCGGATATCTGTCTATGAAATGGCGTGTGGTAATCTTGTTGCTCTTTTGATTAGGTGTATATTATCTTTTAGCTCAGTTTGATTGTTTTCTAATTTTTGTCTTTGAGAACAGAAGATGCATAATTATATTTCCTCCTAAAAATATAAAACATATGATAAGGCTTACTCCATCCTCAAGTAAGAACAAAAGAGCTTCAAGTTTTCACACTTCCTTGTCCAATCTCTGTTTACTTTATGCTTTTGAATTTGGTGGTGCTCGATAGTTACACTGAGAGTATGATTGATTAAATGATTTGATGTCAGCATGCATACCCAATGCAATTTGATAATGCCTGCACATTCTATTATGCTTTGTACAAAATAATGAGTAAATTTTTTGGATGAAAAGATGACTACTTTGGCCTGGTTTGCTAAAAGCAGAACCAGTTTTTGAGATCAGTCTCCTTGCTTTCAAAAGCTGCCTCATAAATGAACTAGCATATCTCTTGCTGCTGGTTTTCAGAGAAGTAGAAGAAGCCCAAAAAAGCTGTACCAAACCCAGCCTAACCTGTTGCATATTACATGAATTTTTGGAATAATTTTTGTGGAGGTTAAGCTCATAATGTTATAAGATATTTGGTATAATCATTTATGTGCTTATTTTGAAACAATGTTATCCTTGTATCATCTAGAAGCTAATATAATGTAATTGCATTTATTAGTTATCAAAGCAGGTAAAAGAACAATGCACATCCCCTTTGCTTATGAAGGAATGTTCAAAGGAGTATCATTTTATTAAAATGTTTGATTATTGATATTGATGTCTATCCACTTTACTTCTGTGGAAGTATGGGAACATAATTTCATTTGCCTGGATTATTGTGCCAGAGAGATTAACGGAACTCTTTTAGCAAAACTTTCTTGTCTCTTTGTCTAGTCTTGTCTGGAAAGGGTGGGGCTTACTCCTTGGTTGAGGAGCTTATATTGCATGACCAGAAAAGGTAGGTCCACCAACCTACTACATAGACGTCGAGTTTAGAAAGACCCTCTCTTGCTTGTAGCTGTGTATTTGTTAGGAGCTAATTGACAAACATTCTAGGCTTGACAGGCAGGTTGACTGCTAGTCGTGTAATTTGGTCAATTCTTTTATGTAAGCTTGTTGAAGTTGAAAGATGCTCCACAGCTAGCTTCATTCTGATACTAAACTGGTTGGGCAATGCCATTTTTACTTTATGGAGGCTTACACCTTGTAGTGTGCTTATTTCAAACAAAGCTCCGGACAATTGGAGCTAACAGAAAGTATAACACTATTACTTTCCTATATGCTCAATTATGCTGTTGATTGTTCTATTTTAAAAATTTCTGCACAAATTGCCATCATCCACTCCTTCTCCCGTCACATATACCATATTTCAAGTGAAATATTTGTATACATTTTATGTAGTATTATTCCTTCCCACAGCCTACCCCAAAATTTTGGGATAAAGGATATGTTCTTGTTTTTTACCTTCCCACTCATATGCTTGATATCCTTTATATATCTTCTTTCTGGACAGATATGTGGTCACAAATGTATATATATTTGGTAGTTGAATCTAGAGAATAAGGCTCCATTGTTTTGACTTCATGTTATGCCTACAAGGATCTGTCATGCTAATTATATTTGATTATGCTGCTTGCTAGTGTAAAATTTTGAGTGTATATATAGCCATGTTTTTGTGCATGCAGATTTGCTTCTAATTTGTTGCATCTATGTACATAGTGATTACCTCACCCGAGAATGACAGTTATAGACAAGCAATCTAGTTAAATATGGCTGAGCAAAAAAATAAGTTAAATTTGTTTGGTTTCTGATTGATCTTCTGGCTCTTGAGTGGTTATCTATTTCTACTGAAAGGACACTTCCTATTTACTTTTCACGGATGAGTCTGTTGAAAGTAACTTCTGTTTCCTTGTGTCTCTGGTTGGTTGTGTTGGTTCTTAAATTGGTTTGAAATGCCCTAATAATAATCTTATCACTCCAAACATTTCTAAGTCCAGTCTCTTGAAGATTGGTGAAGTTTTCTGTGTCCTAGGAAAGCACATACACTCCAAAAATGTTGGCCATATCGTGGCAGACATATCAGACACGTATGGGACACTACCCGGACACTCCAAAATACATTAGGACACACCAAAACAGATGCTGTGTCCGTGTCGTCGTATCGTGTTGTGTCCGTGTCCATGTCCATGGACTTTTTTCCTTCATATATTATCTTGTATTTTATTGTCAATGCTCCTGACAAGTTATTTGATAAAATATAGATGTTCCTGAAATTGAACTTCAGTTGGTATCTTGCAACATGCCCTTGATATATATATTTTTCATGAATTTTCTGGAATAAACGTGTCATTTTGCAATTCAGGTTGCTGAGAGGGCCCTATTCTTGTGGAATAATGACCACATTGTGGGCTTGATCGCCCAGAACCGCAATGTCATTTTCCCCATCATATTTGACTCGCTAGAGAGGAACATACAGAGCCACTGGAACCAGGCAGTTCATGGACTAACAGCAAATGTGAAAAAGATGTTCCTTGAAATGGACACTGAGCTCTTCGAGGAGTGCCAGCAGCAGTACATAGAAAAAGAAGCGAAAGCCAAGTCTTTGGAAGAGCAAAGAGAGATGGCTTGGAGAAGACTGGAGGCTGTGGTTGCAGCCAAGTCTGAGCCCGAAGACATGGTATATTAGTAAGTTAGAGGGAAAAGTTGCATCTTTCCTGTGTTTTTTGGTCTTCTTTTGCTCTTGCTACCTATATTTTTATTGGTATTTAAAGGAAGGTTGGGAGTAATCTGTATGTTTATTGTATAATTTGTTGATAAGCTGCAGATCTTGAATGCTTTCTTTTTCCAGGATATTTTTCCTTTTTTTGGCATTTCAAAGAGAGCAGTGTTGTCAACTAGGCTAGCAGTTACATTTTGTTTTAGATCATTGTGAACACATCTGAATTTGATTGTTGTAACATTGATGATATCATTTGAGTCTATGGGACTGATGATGACCTGAACGATTCGATGTAGGCTCAGCGGATTGGGTTCAAGGTCGGATTCATGTATAACAGTTTCAGTCTCCTTCTGTACCTGGATTCTATTTTTAACATAAGAATTCAGTTTTATTTATTTAAGTATAAATTGGTGTCCAGTTTATGATTTGAAATAAACTTGACTGTGGGTTCATATGTTGTACCCAAATTTTATGTGGGGTTCTCTTTTTTAACATCTGATGGGTTAAACGGGTTCTCTGTTATAATTGACAGGTCTAGATCCACCCATTTAATAAATTAGCATTAGAATGTCCGTATAATATGTCTGCATTGGTTCGTGGGTTGTGGCTTAGTGGTAACAACAGGCCCTCGGCGCAGGTTCGAATCCCTCCTTCGAATCCCCCCTTGGCTCAGTGCGGAGGACGGGGGAAGGACTGATTTTTCGGTACTTAAGTCAGTTATGCCACGAGGGGATGGTTCAGCGGTTTGAGAGTTCCGAGTCCTGGGCTCAGTGCAGTAAAAAAAACATGAATCGGTTGAGGGAGAAAAATTGATATTTGTATTCAATACCTGCAGCATGTATAATTCCTTTTTTGGCAGGTTTAGGAGTAAATATTCACGACTGGACAGAAACCTGTTAAACAAATAATTCAGAAAAGATGCATTAAACATTTGAGAAACACACACACACACACACACACACACACACACACACACAAGGGATGTGGCTCGAACCTACCCTAATTTTAACTATTATGTGAACCCTGTTACTAATATGCCTTAAGATAAATATATAGGCAGGCGTTGTACTTTTAGAAACAATTCTTGTATTTAATGGTACAGACAACTAATCTATAGCTATTGTCCTACAACTCCTCACAATTCAAGGTACAATTGCAGTTCTCCTTCACACAACCACACGCCACATACAGTACCGGATTTTAGATTTTGAGACCTGAAGCGAATTTTAAAAGTTTTACCCTCGAAACTTAATGTTCATTTTTTTCATCGACGATGATACAATAGTATTATCAACACAAAATTTTAAAAAAAATATTAATAAATAGTATATTTTTTTACCCAGATTAAAAGATTAGAGGAGTTTGTTGAATTTTTGCTCATAATTGGACTTACATGCATTAAATAGTATAAAAAAAAATGGTGTTCTCTAAAATTTTAGACCTGAGACATCCGTCTCATGGATCTCATATCAAGTACGAACTTGCATATCAGCTTCATTGACGACATGCCAATCATATATCTTTAAGAAGCACTTTCAACACACATCCATAACATTTTGCAAAAAAAAAAAATGGACAAAAGATGCAAACTCAATCCTTCAAACACTTATAAAAATAATTTATACTTGGGAAATTCTTATACTAATTATGAATATTTTCTCATTACATGTGGACAATTTTCTACATCTAATTTGGTTTTGATAAATTTGGTGAAGAAAGCTATACAAATATTGCAAAAGTTCAATGTTTGAATATACTTTCGATTATGTATATATTGTATGTAACATCAATTTTTTGTTTTGTTTTTTGTTTGTTTTCATGGAAAGTGACAACTCCTTTGGCTGCCAAAATCTTTCGTACATTTGAACCCCACAAATGTTATCTCAATCCAGCCCAATCCAATCCAATCATGTCATCCTAACACCCGCCACACATTTCAAGACATGTATTTCCCACTCACTCGTCAAGTAAAACAACAAAGTTGTTGTCATCCATCCATCCTTCACATATTTAGAGTTAGGCTATTGTTTCGAAAAGGTTATTTGAACTCCAAATGAATTTATTTCGATATTTATATAATTGAAACGGAAAAATAATTTGTCAAATAATCAGTGACTACGATTATGTTTTTTTTTTGGTCTCCATTCGGTAAATTTTTTTTTTATCGTCTTTGTTATATCACTATAAAGATAAGAATCAAAGTAAAAGAAATCATTTGTGTACTACTATTATTATTGGTTGAAATGCTGGAATTGTAAATCATTAGTGCACTTATGCACGAAGATGAAGTAGACACTTCATCGTGTAATTATATTGTATTCTAAGCTTTTGTGAGAAAAATCGTTATAGAAATGGATTGAGACCATTGTATAGATGGTAATGATTTAGGACCAATGGTCCATTGGATTGCTAATTTGTGAGCACCCTAAAATGAGAACGTGAGCTACGAACATAGACTCAACAATTATGAGGTACGAAGAGAAATCATATTGCATTCATTTCAGTTTTTATTACTTTTCTCGAATGGAAGCAGGGATACCTAAACCATGTCGGCGTAAAAGAAAATTATACGGTATATTCTTCTTGCCAGGAGAATAGGACGTGTTCATTCTTTGAGAGATAAGAATGACATGGATGAATGACTTCGAGAGATAAGAATGACATGGATGAATGACTTCGAGAGATAAGAATGACACAAGTATTAACGCTAGCTATATGTATTGGAGGGACGTCGTAATAACGTATATAGCCCAAATGATGTATCATCAGTGATCGTAATGTAGTTAATTAGGCTGCATATGACGAACTATTTTACATACTTGACCAATTGACGCATGGACGAACTTATGACGGTTATAATGTGATTTCTAACTTCTTATTTCTTTCCAAATTCCTAAACTATCCATGTTTTATTTTTGCATTAGTTTCATAGTAGATAGTCCTGGGACTATTTTGAACTCCATTAATGAAATTTTGAAGCTTCAGAATTGAAACAATTTCGTTTGGGATGACGAAGGACTGCTAAAATCTTGACAGTCTGGGATATTCATAGGACTGTCAGAATTTTGACAATACTGGATATGTAATGCTAAAATTTTGGCGGTACTTTGTCGTCCAAATGGAATTATTTCGATTCTTAAATTTTAAAATTTCATTAATGGAGTCCGAAACTTCAGATATAGTTTCAAATAGGACTATCTACTACAAATTTACTAAAAAGTATATTGATTAGACTGATTTAGGGTTAAGGTCAAAAAACCTAGAAAGTTTAGGTTAGGGTTGGAGATTTATCTTGGGAAGAAATCTTGGTTATTACTACGAATTTTTGAAGTTTAGACTTTAGGGTTGCAAGAGTAAAATAATTGTTAGGACATTTAATTTGTTTTTAAGAGCTAACACTATTTATGTAGTACAGACTTCTTTGTTTATATATGCGCACAAGACTACAAAATTTTGGTAGTCCTTATACAGACCTGTCAAAATTATAACAGACCAGAACGACATAAATTATGACACCGCTTAACAAATTTTTACAGTAGCCTTAGCATTAGGGTTATTTAGTAATACAGTCTCATATAATATTTTATATTAGGATGAGTCTTCGTAATGTCCAACATTTAAAATTTGGATCTCATATTGTCCAAATCTGTTGCCAATTTGGAGACCTGAATTCTAATATTAGATATTATAGAGACCCAACTCTTAATATCAAATATGGTTATTTAGTAATAGGATCTCGTATAATAAGTTCAAATTAGGGTTTGAGTCTCGAAAATGACCGATGTTAGGATTTGGGTCTCCAAATCATTGCTGATAAATGAATAGTGATTTGGAGACCAAAATACTAACGTCCCGTTCTTTTCGAGATTCAAACTCTAATTTTAACTATTATATTTATACGAGATCTATTAGACCATCTCCAATGGTGATTTCTAAAATTGAGTTCTTATCATACTTGGCATTGTACTTTAAGGACTAGTTGGAAGAGTTTCTACATAGAAATTGTAGACATACAAAAATGATCTCCAATGGTTCTCCATTTCTATCCTATGTGTCACATAGTAAAAGGACCAATTTAATGGTGTGGGGTCCAATAATAATTGTCATGAGAGATAGGAGAATTTCTATGAGAGTTTCTATATGTAGAAACCCTCCTAGAAAGCTTCCATCCTACATCATTGTCATATAGGATAGAAATGGTGATAGAAATTACCATTGAGAGAGTTTTTTCTAAAATGAATTTCTTCCATAGAAATAGGGAAGATAGAAACCCCCATTGGAGATGGTATTACTAAATAATAACCCTATCAAATATTATATGAGATATATTACTAAATAACCACCCAAGAATTTGTGAATTTTTTTTTTGACTTGGCCCTTCAATATTTAAGAGCATAAAAAGTGAACCATCCGTCCTATCTACCCACAAGTAGCAAGCACAGCATATCCACCTCATTTTTTTTTTTTTTATCTATCCTCATCTGTGTCCTCTCCATGAGCAAGAAGGCGATGCTGGCGGAGGACGTCCCGTGGCGGGCGGTCCCAGCAGGAAAGAAGCCCGTCCCGAGGATCCACCACGGCCCCGCCCTCCGCACCCCCCACAACGACCACGCCCTCGCCGTCATGAAGCGCCCCGACCCCGTCGGCGAGGGCTTCGCGGTCGAGGCCAAGATCGAGTCCGCCGGCCCCGACTGCATCGTCCCCGGACAGGTCGCTCCACTCAGATTGCTCGGACTCAAGGTCACCCCCCCCCCCACCCCCCCCCCCCCCCCCCCCCCCCCCCCCCCCCCCCCCCCTTTCCATTCCTAAACTTACTTATAATCTAGAATTACAGGTACTACTGTCCCTCCCTAAAAAAAATATAAACTATAGGGGTGGTCCGTGTAGTTAGTTTCAAAAAATAGGGGTAGTTTCTGTAATATGTGTAAAACATATGGGTATAACTCAGAGCATCATTATATGGTGCTCAAGATTTCATCTCGAGGCCGAAAATTTTGAAATAGAGGTAAACGTAGAATGTGTTGGGTTTGTACGAGAATTTTAGAAAATGATAAAATGAGCTTTTGTGTGGGCTCCAGATTGGGACTTACTGTTCTACAAAAAATGATTTTTCTACATTCCGAATCTAAAAATTCTCAGGCCCAACCCATAAGCTCCCGTGGGTGGGTTGGGCCTGAAAATCTAGAAATTGAAACCTAGGATGGGTCTTACTATTCTACAAAATGAGCTCTACATTCTAAATCTAGAATATAGAAAATGGGTTGGGTCTTACTAATGATGCTCTTATTGTGACTCTACAAGTTTAGGTCTATACTTTCAAATCCGTGTAGGAACATAATTTTCTCATAATTCTTTTATTTGTTTTATCTTTACATGTCTTTGTAGTTCAAGAATCCAGATTCTTATTACACGACTCAGCTACAAAAACTGATACTACTTTTCAATCTATATGTATCTTATCGAACCAACAGATATGTAACCAAATGGTAGTATATCATATCCGTAAGATACTTAAAACATAGCTTTTAATAGGAATTGCAACTCTATGCTTGTTTTGCCAATCACCTCTGGCTCAAGTGGCTAAGGTGGGCGCCATCCCTCCAGAGGTTGTGGGTTCTAACCACAGGGAATGGAATTAAATTGGATGTTGCGGAGCAGGCCAGTGTGGGCCGGCTGCAACAGCGGAGCGGGCCAGTGTGGGCCGAGAGTAGCAGAAGTGCGAGCTGGAGTGGGTCAGGTGCGGTGGTGGAGCAGGCCAGTAGGCCAAGAGAAGGCCTTCGGGCCAAGAGCAGGGTCTACCGGCCGGGTTGTAGCATACAGGCTGAGTTAATAAGAGTTGTAAGCCCTTCGGGGCTGGATTGAGGTCCATTGGGTGGCCAAAATGTAACACTAATTACCTTCTTCCCCCCGAAAAAACTCTATGCTTGTTTCGGTATGGTTTCTTCTTGTCGTATAAAACAATGCATATGTACTTATTCATGTCAAATTATATTATGCTTCACATGCTTAAATAGTTATTGCCAACACATGAGAGTAGCAACTGTTGTAGACCATATTTTGTATTGATCCTGTAAGAATATTTTTCAACCGTTTCTATTCATTTCTGCTATAATTAGCAGTCTGATTCTTTGAAACGGTTTCTTTTGCAGCTTTGGTCCACTTTGTTTCCTAACATCTTTGACTTAGTTTTGAAAGGTTCTTTTGTGTTTCAATCATTTGCAGGTTTGGCCTCTTACAGGTATTGATTTGAAGTTTATGGAACCTGTTGGACGGGAACTTCAGTCTATTGGAAAGGTGATATTGCAACCTTAGTATTCTTTTTTTCTTTCTTTCCCTTCTTCTTCCCCTATACCATTCTTATTATTGTTTAATAATGTGGAATGTACTTTAGTATAATGGATTTAAAATTTTGAAAAGTTTGCTTGTCTTCGTATATTCAAGATGAAGTTTGATATATGGATTGTTAATTGTGAAAAGCAACCACTTGTTATTTATGGTGAAGTATACGTTTGGGACTACAGAACATCTTTCCCTATTAGCTCATCCTGATGTCCAGCTAACTGCTATAGAGTTATCTTGAATTAGTTTGCTTATATGATATCTATAGAAAGGTTCAAAAACTCAATTTTATTATTGTGCAAAGTTTATTATTATCAACCAATATCAATATGTATTAGCTATCAAATCATTTTTGGCACATTCTGGTCTGATTCTGACCCCCACCAACATTGGCCGACACGGGTCGATATCGACATTGGGGGTTCTATTTTCCAGTCAATTCAACAGAGAAAATATAAAAAGGAGAAGATGAAAAGATAGTGTCAACACAATCATATGATCGCGCTACATATTGACATGCTAAAATATGTCAATAAGATCATTCCTTGTTGATTAATCATTATCATTTGTCGAAGTTGTATATATTATAACTTTACATTTTTCATTCATCTTGATATTGCCCATTCGAAACTATTTATTATGGGTGTATTTTATCTGAAAACAAGTAAATAAACATTATTATTGCGGGCGAATAATTCAACGATGTCGAGAGCTAACAAAAATAACAAATAAAACATAAAATTATGCTTTAATATATTTTAGTACTTTTAAAAAATAATTATTTTTTAGTATTAGTGGCCTTCAGAAATAATAACTCTGAAACTTACTAAACTGGATCCACCAAAACCGTTGACAACGATACTCATAAGAAGGGTCCGTGTCTGATTTCGGTACTGCAAAACTTGTTATAGGTGCCGCCTTTCCTAAGAGGATCGATTTTGGCAGTTTCGGGTTTTTAATGTCATTTTGGTTCAGTTTCGGTAGCTACCCTTTCACTTATGATCTGAAACAGCTGAAACTTATCGGTTTGAGCGATACTTAAAACCTTGATACATAGTTGACACTTAGAAATAATACCCAATATTCATATATGTTTTTGGTTAGAAAGAAGTCTAAATATTCATATACACTAATTATACTAGCATATTTCTTGTAAGTCTTTTGATTCCCACAACTTCCTTACATAGATTACTAATATATAGTATTGTTGTCAACTTGTAATTTGAAAACGTCCCAAGTCGTTAGTAGTGTCACTAACTTCATATATCATGTAAGAAAGTATATATGCATCTCTTGTCAACTTGTAATTTGAAGACGTCCCAAGTCGTTAGTAGTGTCACTAACTTCATATATCATGTAAGAAGTATATATGCATCTCTTTTTATTAGCCTCTTGTTTACTTTAGTCCCAATTTAGACAAAAACTAAAGTGGAAGTCTTACCCTCCTATAAATAATTCTATTGAGTTGAGCTATTGCCATATTCTCATCACGGTATCAGAGCATGGTTCGTTTTGTAAATAGCTCTCCATCAAAATAAAATTTTCCTTACCATCCATGCCCACAACTGCCATAGCCATCTCCTTCTTCTCTAAATCCACAGCCGCCACTACTTCCCTAAACCCGCCATCTCCTGCTTCAAAAAGAACATATGTTTTGCTTAAAGGATCTATGACATGTCCCCAATCGTGCAACATAGGGTTCTTACAATGCAACGTGAGAACACGTGCGAAGCCTGTTTTCCGCTCTTCATAGGAACTTAAACAAGAATAATTGGTAATGTCAATTGCTGAAGAGTTCGAGGAGTAAATAAAAAGTTTCGACACTAACAGAAATACTCAAAGATCTCACAATGATCCATTCTCACTAAAACAAATAACTCCCCAAATAACACATTCATGTTTTAAACCAAATAATTGGCACTGACTTGAGCAGTTTTTGACAACATCATTGACTCCTCAGCCCGCTACAGGCAACCTAACTACTCACTGTAGGGGAAAAATATGAGCTAAACATGAGTGTGTATGACTAGGCCTTACTAGTGGATCAGGCAGGTTTATAGTAACTATTAGTAATATGATAGAAAAACAAATGGTTCACAGTTCACAGAACAATTCTGTTTCTAAGAAATCTTGCATGCTTCTCTACAATCTATCTAGTCATGTCATGTGTGTCTCGGAACTGAAATATCTTTAAAGATGGGGCTGATATCATATAAAAGGCCCCCTATTCTGTTCATCGTACATAGAGATGACCCAGTAGTATGTAAATGCGCATAACATAATTAGGAGATAACCTGGGACTAGTGCACTAGTCTTATGAATCTTAACAGGTTATTCAAAGGGCAGTAATATGCCAACTGTGCCTGAAGACCACAGCAGCGATGAACAGTATAATCATGGAGGCATTGCACTCAAACAAAAATATGGTCAATAATAGGTTCATTTACAGTAAATGTGCATAGGAGAAAACCAAGTTTCTTTTTAAAATTAATCAAAAATTTCTCATTTTCCTTTTTCACATGAATAATCTCAGAGAATAAGGTTAGTAGAAATACTGAATTTCACAAAAGCACAATCACCGTAAGAAATCATAATTTCTTAAGTTATGGACTATAACAGAAGTCGAGAAAGTAAACATTTTTTTAATTTCAACAAGAGAACATTATGTCACATCCAGTAGACACACAGAAAAAATAATAGGTCCTCGTCCAGATTTCATATATGAGAAAATAGTTAGTTCTATTTTTGCCAGATATTTATCTGACATTTACTAGTGGAATAAAGTGCTAGTAAAAGGCTACTCACAGAATGCCAATGCACAAAGGTTAATTTACATAACAACCACCTCCTGTCATTCTCGAGAAATCCTTAACAATAACAACATTATATTATCAAAATCAAATAGTTTAAAGAATAATTTGTACCCATCCTAGGTTAATGGTTTGATATGCTATGGAAGCCAAACAATAACGTTTACTTCCATATCTTTCCTGGTATTTGTTATGTGCAAGATTGGATCTGGCTAAAGAAGAATAAGAGCAGCTCTATAACCCAAACTAGAATCCTATAACCCAAGTCTAGTATCATAATAATTAATTAAAGATAAGTTATATGGATGGTACCTAAATATGGATGATACCTAAATTTTCAACGTACTATGGATGATACCTAAATTAATTAAAGAGAAGTAAAGAAGGCATAGTAAACATTTTTTACGTAAGAAAATATCGAGTTTCCTTCAATATCTATCTACACGCAAAGTTCATGATCCAACTGGGTAATTACTTTCACATTGTAAATTGTGTAGAAAGGTTTTGAAATGTGAATTCATCTAGCAAACCTTAAATTGAAAAAAAAAATTGGATTTGCTTTGAGGTCAAGACGAGACCAGAAATATTAGAGACCCAGCTGGGTTGCAAGTTAATTTACTTCTTTTAAAATTTAAGGGTATCAAGTTGATACCTATCAAAGTTCATGTTATTAAGTTGAAAAACTTGAATAGTTGGGTATCAAGTTATAATTTAGCATTTTTTTAATTACAAATTTGGGTCTCAAGATGCATTTTTGAGCTCCATTTATTATTGATGCTCTATGAAGGAGGTTCTAGGTACCTGCTAACCAGCCTTCTAGGCTTAACACAAAGCTGTCTCACCATTAGCACTAGGGATCTTGCGCAAAATGGCTAACGTTAGGTTGACAATCGGTCATAACAAACATGTCAATTCGTTTGTAGATCTTTCTCGTGCTTCATACCTGACCTATTTACATGGGATAAAGGCCTAATAGTGACAACGACAATCATTATATGAGAGTTCCACAAACGGTCATACGTTGAATCTTAATCCTGTTTGTTTTTACTACATTGGTTGCATTCAATTTGTCCAGTTAAATATTTTTGCTCTGATGCCTGTCATATCTGTGGTTAGTTGTATACTTGGTATTATTCATTGATAACGGTTCTTTTCTTCTGCAGTTCATGGATTCAGCAGTAAACCTAATGAATGCCTCGTTCCAAGACCGCTAGCCATCGTTTGCTGCCCGATAGTGATGTTGTGGTAGAATCAATGTCTATACCAGGTGAAAGACATCTATGATCAGAGATGTGATTCGGTCCCTGTACCGGGAGTCGGATGCCTACTAGAATAGAGGTGGAGCAGTCGTTTCGCTATGTTAAGATGTGCTGTGCCTTGTAGCCAGTGATACCAAATTCACTTTCAGTTCTCTTGTATTGGTGTGGTTGCTAGTAATGTTTTAGTAAGTATATGTTCAAATATAAGAATTATGTCAGTTGGTAAATTTTCAGTTACCGAGAAAAATAATCCTTGTAGATCAATATCAGATTCAGTATGAAGGGATGCTGAGATTATAATGAACAGGCACTCATATACATTGCACTGGGTTTTTGTTAGGGCTAATCAGCGTTTAGACCACGGATTTTATATCAACGTAGAGTTAAGCTCTGACGTGTCCAATTGGAATGTTGGGCCCTGATTTTTTTATTTTTTGTTTCTATTAGAAGACAATATTAGAAGACAAGTGGTGAATGTTTCATTGTTTATTCTTCAGCCCCAAGGCTGGTTTAAATAGAAGAAATACAATTAATGTTCATCCTTGAATCAAGGAGAACTTTATTACAATCAATATTCATCCTTGAATAAAGAAGAACTTTATGGAAATAAAACTAAATGAAGATAGAAACATCTCTCTAATAATAAGAAAATCTTCTTTAATAATAACTAATAATAAGAGGAGAGAGATTCAAGGGATTCTCCAACACCCCCCTTCAAGTTGGTGTATAGATATCTATCATGCTCAACTTGCTTATCAAATGCTCAAAGACGGGTCTTGCCAAGCTTTTGGTTAAGATGTCCGCAGTTTGCTGACTGAGGTCACAAATGGTAGACATATGATTCCAGCTTCTAATTTCTCTTTTATGAAGTGACCGTCAAACTCAATATGTTTGGTTCTATCATGCTGAACCGGGTTGTGGGCTATGCTTATGGCAGCTTTACTGTCAAAATATAACTTCAGTGGGAGCTCAATTTTCATCTTAAGTTCTTCCATGACTCTTTGAATCCATAGTCTTTCACAAATACCCTGAGCCATAGCTCTGAACTCGGTTTCTGCACTGCTTCTTGCTACAACTCCTTGTTTTTTGCTTCTCCATATCACAAGATTATCCCATACATAGGTACAATATCCAGAGATTGATCTTCTGTCTGTGACTGAACCTACCCAATCTATATCAGTGAAGATAGACACATTTCTTTCACTAGTCTTCATAAAAAATAAACCCTTTTCGGGATTGGCCTTCAAGAATCAGTATTCTATAAACTGCCTCAAGATGTTCCTCATAAGGAGAATGCATAAACTGACTCACTACACTGACTGAGAAGGCAATGTCAGGTCTAGTGTGGGACAAGTAAATTAGCTTACCCACCAACCTCTAGTACCTTTCGGTGTCAACAGGAACATTTTCTTCTCCCCAAAGTTTTGTATTAGAATCCATGGGAGTGTCGGCTGGTCGACAACTACTCATTCCTGTTTCTCGCAATAGATCGAGAATGTATTTCTGTTGTGAAACCACAATTCTTTTCTTTGATCGAGCAACCTCCATACCAAGAAAGTATTTCAAGGATCCTAAGTCCTTGATTTCAAAGTCTGTAGCAAGTCTCTCTTTTACTCTTCTCATTTCAACTGTATCATCCCCAATGAGGACAATATCATCTACATAAACAATCAAGGCAACAAATTTTCCGCCAGAGGAGAATTAGGTGAATAAAGTGTGATCAGCTTGTCCTTGAGTGTACCCTTGGTTCTTCATAGACTGAGTAAACCTTTCAAACCAGGCTCTAGGAGATTGCTTCAAGCCATAAAGAGACTTCTTCAACTTGCATACCTTTGATCCGAATTTGTCTTCAAAACTAGGAGGACTATCCATGTATACTTCTTCTTCTAGATCACCATTGAGGAAGGCATTTTTAACATCCAACTGATGTAGAGGCCAATCCAGGTTAGCCGCAAGAGATAAAAGTATTCTGTGTGTTCAATTTTGCAACAAGAGCAAATGTCTCTGAGTAATCTATGACATAAGTTTGAGTGAAGCCCTTAGCCACCAAGCGAGCCTTATACCTTTCAACTGACCCATCTGAATTGTACTTCAAAGTAAACACCCACTTACATCCCACGGTCTTCTTACCAACTGGTAGTGTCATGACACTCCAAGTTTTATTCTTTTCAAGAGCTTTCATCTCCTCAAATACAGCTTTCCTCCACTTTGGAACTTCTAGGACATCCTGTACATTCTTTGGAATCTCTACACTAGACAATTGTGAGACTCGTCTCACTATATCGGTATTTATATACGGATACGTATTTATGTACTGTATTTCGTGTTTTCTTAGTTTTCAGAATGTTTTAATTTTTTTCCAACGTATAGATTTTTTCCTTGATCGGTATACCGCCAGTATACCAGTGTATACCGACGACATACCTGTCACTTCCGTTTTTCGTTATATGTATTTTCAGTATACGTATACGGATTTCTGACATTTGTCAGGTGACCCGTGTTTTGACTTATCTTTCTTAGCCTTGCCTTGGTTTAATCTTGTACTTGGTTTATTTTGGTTTGGTTCAACTTGGCATGAGTTGGTTTGGGTTGGGTTGAGATGAGAAGGATTTTGTATAAAAACCAACTTCTCTTTCTCTCTCCTCCATTCATTTCATTTACTCCTTCTTCTCTATTTGCTCCTCCTCCAAAACCTAGGCAAGTACATCTTGCCAAATCTTGAACAATGTTATTTTTGTTTGTTCTATTCTCTTCCTTTCATGATTCTAAGCCTCTTTAGAACTTGGAGTTTTTGGTTTTGATGGTTCCATTTTTGTAGATCTAAGTTTTAAGATTTTCTTGCTTTTCTTGTTTTTGATCTCTTAAAGTTTGATATTTTCGAAATATAATGGTTCCATGTTGTAGGGAATTTCATTCTACCCAATTTTGGCTTTTGAACCGCTGGATTTCGACTTCATATGAGGAAGTTATGCCATTATCGTGTTCATGGGTTCCCCACACCTTTTGCTGTTGTCGGGATGATGAACAGTGTCGCGCGCAGCATTTTTGCTGCCGCGCGTCGCGCGTCGTGCTTGCGCGTAACGTGCACCATGGGCACTTTTGCCCTCGCGCGCTGCGCAACTTGTGCGCTGCGCACCGCGTGAGATTTTCTGCCACGCAACGTGCGTCGTGGGCACTTTTGACCTCGCGCGCAACGCATTTTGCACGCCGCGCACGATTTTCTGCCGCGCAACGTGCGCCGTGGGTACTTTTGCCCTCGCGCGCAGCGCAACTTGTTCGCCGCACGCCGCGCGCAATTTTCTGCTGCGCAACGTGCGCCGTGCTTGCGCGCAACATGCGCCATGGGCACTTTTTCCCTCGTGCGCAGTGCAACTCGCGCGCCGTGCTTGTGCGCAATGTGCGCTGTGGGCACTTTTGCCCTCGCGTGCAGTGCAACTTGCGCGCCGTTGTAAACTCTTCATCCAAATTCTGCTAATACTTCTTTATATTTTTCTAATTAATTATGGAGTGAAAAAGTTTTCACAAAATCAAATAAATTAGATATGCACTTCTTGCAAATATTAATTTTTTCGAGGGCCTTTATACAAAAAGGCTAAACTTGAACCCTGCATCAGGTCGACCATTTCAAATCCCAGATGCTGATGCTTAAACTCTGTTCAAATTCAAATGTTTTTCAACTACCAAGAGATAAGCCGAACTTAGTTTAAATCCAAATTCCCCTATGTATCCTTTTCCTCGATCAAATCTCAACTCTAGATACATATAAGAGGGGAGCAGCCAACATCTTCCCTTTACAAACCCTAGAATTTCTCTACCCCGTCTGTCGACTGGACAATAAAGTTCCATCTTCCTCGTGGGATCTACGAGCAAGCCCTCAAAGAGAAGCAGACAACCATAAGGTAAGCTTCTAGAACCAATTTCATGTCCTTGAATAGTTGAGATCAACTGTGCGAGAAAACTCTTCAATAAGGATCATAAATGATAGAAAGTATTGTTTATATAAACATGTACCAATAACATAGGGGCCCTGGGACTGGAAATGCCTATTGCAACCATATAACCAATGTTCTAAGGAGAACTATAGGGTATCAGATACTAGTTGAAGGTTATGGGATAGGTGTAGATATGTCAATACATATAGATGGGAAGCAAATAGATGTATCATAGGGAATCAGCCTATGCCTATAAGAAGAAAGCTACTAGAAAATTGCATCTGCCTACCAGAGTTTTGGAGTCCATAGCATGTGTCATTTGACATATGACCCATTGCCAGCAGTGGGTTACATCGAAAACCATTGGGTATCACTTGATAGCACTTGTTTGTGTCAGATCATAGAGATGTACCAGAGTCTACATGTATGTATAAAGTCTTCCATAATGAGACCAATTAACCCTATGGAAGACATGACCTGTAGACATAAGCGAGTAACCAAATAACTAGGATGGTAGTAGGCTAGTACCCATACCTTACTTGAGGTATATGCATAGAGGTGTCAGATGGCATGCGCCTGGCAAAACATAGGAATAACAGGTCTTGGTTAAATTATGAGGACAGTAGGGATACTAGTCCTGTGTGTAGTGCCCCGACCCGCAAGATGCCTTATGATGGATGGTTGGTTCGATGAAGCCTTGTTGGACTTGGGATTATGCGAAGGATCGCTTGGAAGACTATGCGATCGTGGCGGGAATCGTCCTATGAATGTGAGTAGTGTTGAACCCTTCAAAGATCCTTTAGCTTCACGCTTAAAATAAGGATAGTATGCTATGTTTCTTGTTGAATTGCTCAATAACGCCTTGCATGGAATTTGGAAAGATAATGAAAGATAATAATCACATTAACGTAAACTGTTGTTGTGGCTAAGTGAATTGTATGTTTGTACGCTGTTGCGATGAATTACATGACAGGTGAAGGCAAAGTCCCAAATACTTGGGCAGTGAGTATATCGAGCTTTGGCTCAATGAATAGATGGCAAAACAGATGTTAAGACCCAAGAACTGGGCAGTGAGTATGCTTGAATTGCATTCAAATGAATGAATGCTAAACATATGCTAAGTCCCAGGAACTGGGCGGTAAGTACATTGAGCTGGTTGGAAAGAGGTATGATATCAAAGATGTGGCAAAGAGATTGGAAAACAACATTCTATTATCCTGTGCCGATGTAGAATGTTGGTTTCACTAAGACCCTGGATGGGCAGATGATAATGTGAGCATTGGCTCAAGGCAAGATGGCTAGATGGCAAGATGGATGAAAATGATGGTTTTGCTTAGTTTTCCTTATCATGCATTATATGTTTTCTTCTTAGATAAGTTGCATATAGTTGCATGGTCATGGACAACTTGTCGACAAGGTGTAGTTCCTCGAACGGTATTTCCTGGGCCATGGAACCCGGTTCGTCCTAGGGGGAACAAGGATGGTGTCGATGTACTGACATCGGGATTGCAGGACTTGCAGTGGGGGCTTGCTACCGCCCACTGAAAGGACGCTGAAATCCCATGGTGCTGAAGTAGTAGCACGGTGTTTCGGAAACCTCCCATGGATTCGCACCCCATTTGGAGTTAGCCGTTCACCAGAAGATGATCCAAGATGGCGTGTCGCCAGTGACCTTCATATAGATAGGTCAGGTGCTAATGATGTATTATGCAGGCAGAGTAAGTTATTACTCAAATACAGGAAAGGATGTCGGCTGTTGGTAAGAATCACCTGAACGGTGATATTCATATTGAATCATGATATTGTTCCTAACAATGTCTTGTGCAGGCAGAGTAAGTATTATAAATATACAGGGATGGCTACACGACCGTGGGTAAGAATCACCAAAGGGTGATAACTGCATGCTTTAAAATTATATTGGCTATGAGATTTGCATGCTTTACTTCCTGTCGGCTATAACATGAAACTGACCCTAAGGCAACGAGAAAGACCACTATTAATAATGTGCTATAACATGATTACTTAGTGTTGTCTTCTTAGGTGAGTTGGGCCAGCACCGCTCGCCAGTACATTGATGATGTACTGACCCACGTTGTGGGCAATATTACAGGTGTTTGCTTGGGGGAAATCCTGTGAATCAGTGCTTGGCATCGATGAATCGGATGGGTGTGCAGAAACTCTTCTTTCAAGACGATGTCTTCTGCTATACGGGACATAATGTATGGAACAGTGGAACTCAGATGTACCAGTGAGATTGTAGCCAAATTGGCAAGTCATTGTAAAGAAGTCGTTATATTCATTTGTAGCCTAAAGGGCAAGTGTATACATTCAGTTGGCTATTCAAAAAGTCTTGTAAACAGTTGTAAACTCTGTATTCTGCTGCAAGTCTTGTAATCCATTTTGATTATCAATAAAGAGATACATTTCTATATAAATTGTGTGACTTCAATTTATCTGCTTGGTTCCGCTGCGTTGTCGATGTTTTCTGAGAATTACCAGGAACTGTAATGGTTTTGCCTTGTACAAGTGCAATCTAGACTTGTACGGCATCACGCCCAGTGGCTTGTTTTCGATCCTCCGGGATCGGGGCGTGACATAATGGTATCAGAGCACGGCTTTACGTCCTTGGATTCCTATTCGATTTGTTTCGAATCAATGTTGCTACTAAGATGATTCTAAGCTGCTTCCGCGATGATTCAAAGATTGCTTCCGCGATTATTCAAAGTTGCTTCCGCGGTGAATCAAAGTTGCTTCCGCGAATACTCAAAGTTGCTTCCGCGATGAAATCAAAGTTGCCTCTATGATGACTCATAGTGCTTCTGCGATTATTCTGTGTTGCTTCCAAACTATTCTATGTTGTACCCTTGACTGAAAGTCCGTTGATCATTCTAACCTCTCACTGGGTGTTCCATACAATAAGTCTAAATATGTGGGCTGTGATATGTGTGCTTTGTTGAATTTCTAAAAGATACCAAAAAGAATAACAATGATGCGATGCGTAAGTTTGTGATGTATGCTGGATGTCTTGTGTGTGGGATTCTTTGAATCGATTGTTATGCAGCAATCGACAGTGGGTGATGGCTTGGTATGTTGGAACAGAATGTGCATGGATTTCAGTGAATAAGAATCGACAGAATCTTGAGTCGATATTTGTGGTCAGCATAACCACTACAGGATGGATAGTCCATGTTGGATGTCGGTTTGATGCGAAAGAATATTGCGTTTGGAATGGCTTGAGCTCTGGGTGGTATATTACATATACCCTTGTCATGATAAGATGTCCCTTGACCCTTGATGTGTTTATGATTTTGTGATTACTTTACCTATAAGGTATTAGGTGGTATCGAATCGTATTTGAACTTACGATTGATACGTGTTGGCTAGGCATGTCCCTTGATGATTAAATTGGGATGACCCGTTGTGAGATTTTGATGTGTTCAGATGAACCATCGCTAGACCTTGTCGGTTAGCATTAAGTTGGGTAATAAGAGAATTGAGAATATGAAATGATGCCTTGGTTGGGAAAGAAAAGAATTTCAGATTCAGGCGAGTACTTGAATCAGTTGGGTAGAAGGATTGTAGGCTTGGTAACAATAGTGTGGTGTTGCTATCGAAATATTTTGTGGGAATAACTATGGACCGAATATTGAACGATGTTGGAATTGAGTGAAAGAAATTGCATGTTGGATATCGATAGAACTGATGGTAATGTTAGACGCTTATCGGGATGTTGCGAATGATTTAGAAGATGCAGAGAGTTGCATCGACGACCGAAAAGTTAGAGAATGGGCTTGTGGAATAGATGATCTTAGCACGTGGTGCAGTGTGCTTGAAGGAAATTGATGTCCCGAATTAACAAGTTATGACCCTTGACTATTTTGAGGCATAGAGAATGGGTACTTGTCCCCTGACGTACGAAAGAGTAGATGTTCCTTACGAGAGTCGAATGGCTGGAACACAAATAAGTATCGAGGTGCAGCGATATGTAATAGACCATGTCGGTAGATGATGTTGTCGCTTGAATAACAAGTTTGGTAGAATATAGAATTGTTGGATTATGACTTAGCCGATGAGTTATGTCATGTCCACTAAGATGACCGATATATGATGCGAGATGATTGGTGCTATAGAGATTGGATTGGTGCATGAATAGTAAATCTTCCTATGGAATCAGAAGGAGATGATACAAAACTAATATTGATGGTTAACGTGAATTGCTAAGAGATGTCCGTGTTGGTGTTAGAAAATTTATAAATGATGCCTCGGAAGAAATATAATTATAGTTGCCTGATTTTTGTTGGTTAAAAGAGTACGGACCGTATCGATGATCTAAGAATGTGGGAAACGATTATGTCGCGAAGAGACCGTAGGAAGAGATCATAAGTGATAAAGTATTGAGATAACAATGTCGGATGATGATTCAGAATAGTTGACCCGATTGAATAGACATATGAGTACGATATGAGGATGCAAGTCGGATTGAACAAGTGATGCTATGCCTATGCAAATAGAAATTGAAAGTTGAGTATTCTATTGAGGAGTTTTATATGATAGCTTCGAGATTGACCCATAGAATTGTGGGATAGAATTGTTGGATAGAATTGTCGGATAGATTTGGTCGGTTGCGGGTAAGTCTAGAATGAGACTTCGTTGGGTATGACTCGAGTATGAGTACGGGTAGAAAGACTTGACCCTAGATTGTTGGCTAGTTGCCTAGATGGTCGGTTGGTTGTCTAGATTGTTGGCTGGTTGCCTAGAGTGTCGGTTTGTTGCCTAGATTGTTGGTTGCTTGCTTAAGTCTCAGATTGGTTGGCTATGTTCTTCAGTTGTCCGTGTTGGGTATAAGTTCATAAGATTGGGGTGGCGTCCCATGTCCCTAAGTTGGTCAGACCATAGAGTTGCCCTATGTTGAGAATTGGTTGCCTCTAAGATAAGAGATAAGTATGTCCCTGATAGCTACTCATCTCATATGGGTTAGCTGAATGTCTGGTTTAGCTTAGATTAGCTGACCGTAGAGACTTGATTGTATGCTAAGTTGACTATTGGAAAACCGTAGGATGTCCCTATTGGTGTTGCGTGAGTATAGTTGGAATGAATAAGATGTGTTGGAAGGTAGGCTTTGGAATGGAATAGATATTTAGGAAATTTTGATGTTATAATGTTGGATGGGATGACGGATCATGTTGATTTCGGAAATTGAGTTGCCTTGGTTGAAATGTTGGGAATTGTTAGAACTGGTTGGGTTGGTTGATTAATATTGAGCTGCAAAAATTGTTGGTAGTGCTTTGAGATAGTTGGAATAATTTTATTGACCGGATCAAGATTGAGGATAAGTGTAATGACGGAATTGGATAGTGCATGTAGCCGAGATCGGCGAATGTGAATATGAATGACCCTCAGAATTAATGTTGCTGGAATATGATAGTTGCCTATGCGAGAGGATAAATATGATGACTTGATCAATACGAGAAAATGTTGGAGTACAGCAAGAAATGTTGCTAGAGAGAAATTGTGGTACAATTTGAGGGATGGTACGATTTGGAAGATGGATCATGATTGGGAAATTTACAAGTTGCAAACAATGTGTATGGATGCGAACGATGATGAGTACAAGATTTGACCGATGAGAATCGGGGTATCGAAATAAAAATGTTGCTATGGGATTTATCAACTTTGGTGGCATGGATGACAATGAACTTGAAAGGAATACTTGATACATCTAAGTTTGAATATTTTGAAATGTTGGATCGGTTGAGGAAAATTTATCGAATTGGAATTGGCAACATCTGTTGCGTTATTGGTTGGTCGGAATATTGAATAAACAAAGTGGGATTATACGAGATGCTTAAAAAGAATTACTGATGTTCGAAAAGGAAGGTACACCGTAGCTCGTTCGTTTTCTCTATCACTGAACTTGGCTGAAGTGCATGTATTTCGGGGACGCCTAAAATATGTGTATGATTCCGACTAAGTGGTATGCTGAATTCAAACGAAGCCACGAGAAGGATTATCATGTGCTAAGGATTTGCACGAGTGTCGGAGGAAAGATCAAAGATGGTAAACTATGTTGAATTAATTGGGATGCTGTAACGAGATGGCACATTACTTGAAATTAATCGAGAGATTGCAGAAGAATATTAAATGGTGCAAGTTGATTGTTGAGAAGTTTCATGAAAAGCTTGGTTGAAGTTTTGGGGATGAGTTTTGTTTTAAGTTTCGAGGACGAAACTTTTTCTGGGTGGTATATATTGTAGTGCCCCGACCCGCAAGATGCCTTATGATGGATGGTTGGTTCGATGAAGCCTTGTTGGACTTGGGATTATGCGAAGGATCGTTTGGAAGACTATGCGATTGTGGCGGGAATCGTCCTATGAATGTGAGTAGTGTTGAACCCTTCAAAGATCCTTTAGCTTCACGCTTAAAATAAGGATAGTATGCTATGTTTCTTGTTGAATTGCTCAATAACGCCTTGCATGGAATTTGGAAAGATAATGAAAGATAATAATCACATTAACGTAAACTGTTGTTGTGGCTAAGTGAATTGTATGCTTGTACGCTGTTGCGATGAATTACATGACAGGTGAAGGCAAAGTCCCAAATACTTGGGCAGTGAGTATATCGAGCTTTGGCTCAATGAATAGATGGCAAAACAGATGTTAAGACCCAAGAACTGGGCAGTGAGTATGCTTGAATTGCATTCAAATGAATGAATGCTAAACATATGCTAAGTCCCAGGAACTGGGCGGTAAGTACATTGAGCTGGTTGGAAAGAGGTATGATATCAAAGATGTGGCAAAGAGATTGGAAAACAATATTCTATTATCCTGTGCCGATGTAGAATGTTGGTTTCACTAAGACCCTGGATGGGCAGATGATAATGTGAGCATTGGCTCAAGACAAGATGGCTAGATGGCAAGATGGATGAAAATGATGGTTTTGCTTAGTTTTTCTTATCATGCATTATATGTTTTCTTCTTAGATAAGTTGCATATAGTTGCATGGTCATGGACAACTTGTCGACAAGGTGTAGTTCCTCGAACGGTATTTCCTGGGCCATGGAACCCGGTTCGTCCTAGGGGGAACAAGGATGGTGTCGATGTACTAACATCGGGATTGCAGGACTTGCAGTGGGGGCTTGCTACCGCCCACTGAAAGGACGCTGAAATCCCATGGTGCTGAAGTAGTAGCACGGTGTTTCGGAAACCTCCCATGGATTCGCACCCCATTTGGAGTTAGCCGTTCACCAGAAGATGATCCAAGATGGCGTGTCGCCAGTGACCTTCATATAGATAGGTCAGGTGCTAATGATGTATTATGCAGGCAGAGTAAGTTATTACTCAAATACAGGAAAGGATGTCGGCTGTTGGTAAGAATCACCTGAACGGTGATATTCATATTGAATCATGATATTGTTCCTAACAATGTCTTGTGCAGGCAGAGTAAGTATTATAAATATACAGGGATGGCTACACGACCGTGGGTAAGAATCACCAAAGGGTGATAACTGCATGCTTTAAAATTATATTGGCTATGAGATTTGCATGCTTTACTTCCTGTCGGCTATAACATGAAACTGACCCTAAGGCAACGAGAAAGACCACTATTAATAATGTGCTATAACATGATTACTTAGTGTTGTCTTCTTAGGTGAGTTGGGCCAGCACCGCTCGCCAGTACATTGATGATGTACTGACCCACGTTGTGGGCAATATTACAGGTGTTTGCTTGGGGGAAATCCTGTGAATCAGTGCTTGGCATCGATGAATCGGATGGGTGTGCAGAAACTCTTCTTTCAAGACGATGTCTTCTGCTATACGGGACATAATGTATGGAACAGTGGAACTCAGATGTACCAGTGAGATTGTAGCCAAATTGGCAAGTCATTGTAAAGAAGTCGTTATATTCATTTGTAGCCTAAAGGGCAAGTGTATACATTCAGTTGGCTATTCAAAAAGTCTTGTAAACAGTTGTAAACTCTGTATTCTGCTGCAAGTCTTGTAATCCATTTTGATTATCAATAAAGAGATACATTTCTATATAAATTGTGTGACTTCAATTTATCTGCTTGGTTCCGCTGCGTTGTCGATGTTTTCTGAGAATTACCAGGAACTGTAATGGTTTTGCCTTGTACAAGTGCAATCTAGACTTGTACGGCATCACGCCCAGTGGCTTGTTTTCGATCCTCCGGGATCGGGGCGTGACACTGTGAGGCCCTCCCTTGAATTCAAGGGATAATGGGTCGGGAATATCCCTCTTAGTCCAAATCATTATTACCTACTGTTGTGGGTTAGTTTTCCCCTTTGGTATTTCGAATGAAACTATTGAAATGTGGGAGACAGAGACTGCAATTAGTTGTCCATGACTAGAGGGTGCCATACCCGAGAGTATGGATATGTACAGATTATGGGAATGGCATGTGAATGTACACCATATAGGTGGTATAATGGGAAGGTAAGATAGGGTGCCAGACCTCTGGGCACGAGTAGGCTAACCCTTTGATACTCGAGTATCGGAGATGGAATTGAGGGAAAATAATTGCAAGATGGGGGCTAAGAACTAATGGGTATAATATGAATAAGTGAAATGTGCACCTGGTACAAGCTAGAGTAGGTATTCACCCATTGTACCGACCTGTCCAGGACACATGGCCTTGTACCAGGAAATACTTGATTAGGTATCGACTGATGCAAGTTGATTAATGTCCAACAGTTGAGAGCATTCACTTTAAGAGAAGCTCTTGGGATACTAGTAGGTATCAGTAAGGGTTTGTCCTTAGTGTTAACCTCTAGTAACAAATATAAACAGGGCATATCCTGAGTCTAGAACATCAGAGATATCATAAAGGTAGTCCAGGAATAAACTGTAGGTACAAAAGTTGCACACCTCTGTATAGGAACTTGTTTATGTAGGATGAAAATTTTTGGATGGCATATAGGATAATTGAATTAAAGTCAATACTCTTATAACCAATGATGGAGTGTGATGTCCAGGAAGGTCAAGTGTAAGGAGACTAGAGGGGTTAGTTTAGTAGCATACCTTGGGTGTTATCAGGAAAGAAATTAATAGGGAGCAAATACATGTAACACTGTAGGCTAGGTCAGGGGATAGCTGTCTAAGAGTACTACAACAGTAATTTCCATGACTATGCAGGTAATGTGAACAATACTGACTAACCTGAATGTTTCTATAGAATATAGGGTCTGTATAAGCAAAGGGAAGGTAAGGCAAGTCAGGATTAGTAAAGGGGTATCATATGATATGTTCATATATATATATATATATGGAGACATGTAGGCATGACCCTAAGACACAAAGTAGACAATGTTTACATATCATGAATGGATTGGGAGCAGTAGACAGTATTTATCCTATTCTGGATGGACTCTTTTGTATTCTGGTGTATTGATCCTATTGCTTTATAATTAGGTTCTTTGGACTTCGATTCGGACTCGGACCCGTGCCAGCAGCTCAGGACACTAGGCGAGTACAATTTGTTGTTTTTTTCGATATTGATCTTTACTATACCTCATTGTTAGTCAATAGATATGTGATTTCCGTCTTTATGTTTTGATATATTTTGTCGTGTCGGAGAGGAAAAGTACCAAGGATGTGTGATCTGACCGTATACAGTGTATAACGTGTAGAAAGTGATTTACATTGTATTATACCGTATAGACAGTGATTCATTATTGCATTATACCGTGTAGACAGTGTAGATATCGTAGACAGTGTCGTATAATTGTTCCGAGATCGGTCACATATCAAAGGTACTTCAGTCAGTCAATTGGTGAGTATTTTTCTTGTATTTTATTTACTGTCTTTCTGTATTTAGTTTTTAATCTGTCTTTCTTCGTTTTATTTTCCAAATCATATATTTAAAGGCTAACCTCTGTTGTATAGTCATTTTCATATATTGGAACTGCATTCACTGAATTGTACTCGTTCTATCCTGACTGGATAACCAAACAAATTTTAGATGATTGCGAAAAGGTCGTGTGCCCTGACCAGTATGGCCCGTACTTGGGAGATACAGTAGAGATTTGCCTATCAGGAGGAGTACGCAGCATTTGATCCTGCTGCGCTTGCTTAGTTATCTTTAGTTTGTGCTGAGACATTGTAGTGGATCCTGAGTTGACTTTGAGACATGTAGTTGAGATTTTGTTTGTCTTTAAACATCACACATTTTCTATTATGAGATGGTTCTATTTATATTCATCTTTAGAGTTGAGTTGTCATTTTGAATTGTTGATTCACAAGTGGGGAATATCATCTATTGCGTGGTTGTTCATCATATTGTTACAGTGTTCTACCGTGGACTCTACGGCGTAGGCTGGGCGTACGTACGGTTCATGCCCAAATTATTGGGTGCGGGTCGTGACACGTGCGCCCGCGCATTTTTTTGCTGCGTAACGTCCGTCGTGGACACTTTTGCCCTCGCGCGCAGCGTAACTTGCGCGCCGCGCGCCGCGCACGATTTCCTGCCGCGCAACGTGCGCCGTGCTTGCGCACAACGTACATCGTGGGCATTTTTGCTCGTGGGCGCATCGCAACTTGCGCGTCGCGCAACGTGCTTTCACGCAATGTGACTCCAAATGACTATTTTTGCCCATTTGAGCTGTTTTGTAGCTAAAATCTTGAAAAACTCAAAACATAAAAGTTGTAGATCTTTGTCTTGGCTTCAAGAATCTTCTTGTTTCACTTTAATCAGAGTTCATATGTGACTGATGATTTCAACCATAGTTATTCTTTTGGCATGTTTTTTTACTTGGTAGTATTTGTCATTTCGTTAGCAAAAAAAATAAATTTCGTAACATGATTAGATGATCTTGTACAGTTAGAGAATAATTGTACACCCTTTATATTCTTAACACTAGCACAGATTCAATTATTATTTTATGTCAAGTATTACTTTTTATTTATTTCTTCTCCCATGCCATGATACGTCTTTTATCTAATTCTTTCTACATGCAATCCTTATTGTCATGTTTGCTTATTCTTAGATAGTGGCCCGTCGGGGTGCACTCATGATTTATGTCTTATTTGCTTAATCTAGATAGTGGCCCGTCGTGGTGCACTCATGCTACACGTCTCTTCTCTGCTTATTCTAGATAGTGACCTGTTGTGGTGCACTTATGTTACATGTCTTTCTTTGCTTACATGATAGTGACCCATCGTGGTACACTCTTGAACATGTCTTTCTTTGCTTACATGATAGTGATCCGTCGTTGTACACTCTTGAACATGTCTTTCCTTGCTTACATGATAGTGGCCCGTAGAGGCGCACTCTTGACAAGTACTTTTTATATGACAAGTAAACCTAACATGACATGCTTAATCAAGATGCTGTTGCGACGGCTATCCTCCTTTGCTAATGTAACTTTTTTGGACACCGTGGTTGAATTTATTGTGTATGCGTGAACAAGCTACATGTCTCGTCTGCATCATGCTTAGGACATGAATTCCTGGTTACCACGGTCAGAAATTCATACTGAATTTGACTAAGTTAATGACTAGATTGATCAAGTAGTTCATATAGAGATATTTTCCAGTCACAGGAGATCCCGTTATCTGGGCGCTTTAATTGGACTTGTAGCCTGCCGACGAGTAGGGCGCATTTTCAGCACACTGTCATGTGTTGCACCCTCAAGTCACCTAATACAACTCTCTAAACTTACAACTGGATAACCTGGATAGTCTGCAAGGCTTGTGACTGTGGGAATATCTTATTGCATCTTGTTAGTAACTAGCTTGTGATAATCGTAGTTAGTTAACGTATCAAGCCGTACTCATTACTTGGCCGTGATTGATGGATGGAGTCAGTCCAGTCTAGTTTTGTCTAGGCAGTATCCATATGTTTATTTTAGTACATTATTGTTTATGCATTACTTCTATCGATGAATGATCGGAGGCTAAGTTCTGTTCAGGAGAAGGGTTACAACCCCGGTCCTTGTTTGGTTTACGGGTTGTAACTTGGCTTCCGGAATAGCTTCCAAGTCATCTTATCATTTGTCGTCCTATTCAGTACTCACATGTTCTACGTGATCTTATGTTGTACAATGATTAGAAACTAAGTTCTGTTCAGGAGAAGGGTTACAACCCCGGTCATTATTTGGTTTATGGGTCGTAAATTGACTTTCGAAATAGTTTCTAAGTCATCCCATCATTGTCGTTCTATATAGTTCTTACATGCTCACATGCTTAACTATCTCACAAGCTTTACGTGATCCCTATACTAAGTCAACATGCTCTCATGACCCGGCTGGCTCACATGCTTACATGATCAATTGATTTTACATATTCTCAAGCTTCCGTTTACTTAACATAACTACACTGTACATTATGTCACATGTTAATTATTTTACGTCACATGATGCTTTACTTATTGTCTTTTCTATTCTCGGGATAAGTGCATTGGTAGTGCACGAGTCTCGATCCACATCTACTTATTTGTATCTTTAACCGTTGATATGTTAGTTATTGCTGGTATTAGTTCATAAGTTTGGCTTTCTTTGTGGTACTTTCTATTTGGGGTCTGATCCCACTAGTTTTGTTTGGCCAGATCTGATAGAGGAGCCCGAAGGATCTTTCGTACCATCTACTCGACGGTGACTACCCGGAGCACCAGAGTACCTGAGTGGGTTTCTTGTTTCATTCTTCCACTTGATATGTACATTATTCTTTTGTGACGTTTAGCCTCCGAGCACGTGTTTAGCTTGTGTTTTGGTTCTTAACATTTAGCCTATGGGCCAAAACATAATGTGCGTATTCTAGACTATAGCTAGAGCTTATCATGTATGACTATTACTCTTGCTAGTTCTCTATTTTGTATTACTAGCTTCAGGATCATCCATGCATATATGGTTTGGGACGCTTTACTATTGTATGTCTGATAATCATACTTCTTGTACTTTGTATAATTGCCTGTGATTGAGATACCTAGGATTGCTTGCCCTAGGATCGACTGTGTCACGCCCTGCTCCCGTAGGAGCTATCGTCCTCGCTAAGGCGTGATACCGTACGAGCCTAGATTGCGTTCGTGCAAGGCAGGTTCCATAACGGCCGATTACAGCGGCTGTGACGGGGTCGTCGCACAGAAGTCCCAAGCAGAGACATTGAATATGCTAGCAAAAATTTAGAACAAAACACAAGTCATTCAGAAGACGCATTTTATTGATATTGAAACAAGGATTACAATGGGGCGCAAGGCCAAGATTACAATCACTCAAGCTTACTCTTCTCACATTACAAGTCACTCAGCTCTTTCTCATCTCTCAATACAAGTCTTGAACCAGCGGATGCTTCGGAAGGCGACGACCATACATTATGTCCCGTATAAGTTCAGACTCCATACGACCGCACGCCTCGAATTATTAAGGAATTTCGTGCCTCGACGCATCCAAGCAAGCTCTGCGCCACGAGCTTCTACCTGTGCCTGCACATGAAAACTGTGTGGGTGTCAGTACTCAACTGTACTGGTGGAATGAGCTCCTCGCCCACCCATACAAAATCGACACGTTCATTTATACATAGTCCCTTCATGATTGTCTTTCTACTCTTGCCTTAGGATCAGTTTTAGGACAGACGCTTTGGCCTATTTTGTGTCTCTAGACCATCTCGTGCTTGCGACAACAACGTCAACTCATACTTTGCCTATAGACCCTTCTCGTACTGACAACGTTAACCTATCAAGTCGTGCTTGCCTTTCGGCCCATAATCAGAGACGCAACTACTCGGCAAGACTCCATTTCCATGCGATCGTGCTACAAGACCATTGTGTCGTGCCTCGCAAACTTAGTGTGACTTAACCATATCGCCGCCTCGCGGCCCTTTCTACTTTAATCACCAACTGACCTAATCAAGATTGTGAACTTATTGTCACCCAACCAACTTTGCCTTGCGGCGTTTCCTAACTTAAACTCGAAACGACTCAAATCCAACTCATACAACTTATATGTCAACAACTTAAGACTCGACGCCACATCTCGTGCCGAAGCACGTCGTCTACGTTGAAGCCAAATCTTAGGCCCAACAATGTGTTCTAACTGTACACACACATTCAACTCAACTCAATCCAAAGGCACACATGAGGGTTGATGCCATGCCGACTCATCTATATGAACTGGTCACTAACGCCCAGCCCTATCCTGGACTCTTTAGCTTTTGTTACACGGACGCTCCTTCAGCGCGAGGTAGCGAGCCCTCCGCTGACAGTTCCCGCCTAACCCATGCGGTCATCCAGCAACAAGCTATACATGTTTCTCAAGAACCGGTCCCTTTGGCCACCGGGGTCACCGTTCGAGGAAAGTCCACCTTGTCGACAAGTTGTCCATGACCATGAAAGACTCGACTCAAACTGACATCTCACCAGTCATTCTACCTCTAGTGTTACCATCTCTTTCAGGTCATAGTTCAATACTTCTCACATCTGAGACCGCCTCGACGACCCGTGGTCGCGAGCATTCTTCTTTATTGCCCTATATTTTCCTTCAACTCAGGAACAACTATTTGAAGCCCTTTTTCCAAACTCAATGAATCAACCGTAGCCCGTGCCTTAGAAATACCAAGTCCGTGACATCGTACCTTACGCCAATTTGTGTTCGGGATGAGACTACTGTCCAAGACACTCTATACGACGGGCCTTAAGGTCGTAAAACCAAGTAATTTCAACGACCGCAGATAACATGGGACGGTGCTTAGAAAAGACTTCTATAGCCTAAAAAAACTCAGCCTAACTTAATCGTGCAACAACTTGACGAGCAAGGACTGCGTCAAGCCTTGGACGATGGGACCATGCATGCTTTATGAAGCGTTTATGCGGGCGACGCCTATGAATTAGGTTAACTCTTAGCTTGTGGTGAAGACCAACTTTTTCTTCTCTCAAGTCACGGGACAAAGGACCGAGTATCATTTTTAAAGCACGTCGTGCACCAACTCTAAGCCGACCATTGGACCTTTCTATATTCTAACTCAATTCGACCCGTCGGGATTATTCCCTTAGCTATGTAGATTCGTCTCTTTTATTATCAAGCCTACTTATGCAAGTTAAAAACATACGATTTATTATGTGAAGGCTAAGATGAGGTGAGTTCATCGAAACTACCCCACCTGAGCGAAGGGTCGCCTCGACCGAGCGATGTCTCCGAGCAAGCCGTTGTAATGCTAAGTCCGAACGCCGTTGGCATTTCGATTCCTCCGATTGACTGAGAGGGACGGGGCACTACATCATATACCACTAAAAAAGTTTCGTCCTCGAAACTAACTGAGTACTTACTCATCGACTTATCCCTCGAATGTTCAATGACTCTAGTGCACATTTCTTCTATGCATTTCTCAAATTCGAGCCACGCTCGTGCTACACACAATCTTTTTTTTTCAAAACTCACGATCTCAAAATTTTCAACACTTTTTCGTTCCTCAAGTCTCACATGAATTCAACATATCACTTAGTTGGATCGTGTACATATTTTAGGCATCCCCAAAATACATGTATTTCAGCCAAGTCTAGTGATAGAGAATTCGCCATCACCACTCGAGTCGGATCGTGCACATATTCGGGCGTCCCTGATATACGTGCATGTCAACCGAGCCTCATGAGTGGTGCCTCCACAATTCTTATCGCTCCGCACCGGGACGTCTGCCTAACCGCTAGGTTATATCTTTAGGCTAAAGTCATCCGTCAGTATTGGAATCATAGTTCCCAAACAACAATATCAACACTGACCCCATCCTAAGGTCAAACCAAGTTGATAGTACGGGATTTTCTACCCAAGCTCGCATCACTCCGATTTCTAAACATCGAGCATCGATTCCCTACACACATCCCAACATTCGTCGCACGGGGTCTGAGTCATTCAGCAAAGCCATCCTACGATAACTCACGTTTTAACCAATTCCTCGGCATATCAATATCACTCGTTCATCAAGCCATTTCGCATAGTCTATCTCTTCGAACACGTTCGACATAATCCGCTTATCAATCCTTCCAAGTCAAGCATGCTACGACATAATTTATTGCTAAGCCATAATTTACATTTCATATTTCCTAAGTCGTTCATCATAATTCACGTATTCGATCATAAAGTCGTCTAGCTTAACAATATATTGCGCCCCGATCTCACGCGAGTCAGATTATCCACGGTGGGCATGAATCACCATGCACGCTCCCGCGGGATAATCATCCTCATCGGGATGTAACTCTTATTTTGTGTCTATACTAATTCATTCTCGATACGTAGATTGGATCTATTCAATCCTCAAGTTTACTCAATCATCAATCATAAGTCCAAATATTCTCGAATTTTCCTTTGCATCAAACCAACCAGTCGAGACAATCAAAGTTGTCGTATCCTGATTTTTCGAGTTCGATCATTTCTGCGACATGAATCACCATGTCAGCGCTCACATGGAACAATTATCCCAAATCCGATGCGACGTATGTGCGAGGCTAGAGTTGCGCTCGCGCAAGACAAGAATGTCGGCACCGTGGTTATCCGCGTAACCATCAAGACACTTCTATTTTCATCCATATTTATTTCAATCAAAATCCAAAGTATAGCATCCGTCAGAACAATAACACTTGCACGATCGTCATTCCTCGAATTAGAGTGCCCCCGAGTTATCGCATATCGATCTTTGATACGCCTCAATACCATCGATGATATGCGTAACCTGACGATCTTCCTTTGCAACGAATTTTGAGTCGTGCGAATGATGCTATCGTCCGACTGGATAATCTCCTCGACATTCAAATTCAAGTTCGATCATTATCCCTCGAATCATTCACAATATCAGTTTTCTCAAACCCAAATTCGCGTATTGTTCATCCGTCTATCTTAAGTCATCGAGCAACATTTTTTTTCAAATCACATCATTTCTTGCTAACTCAAATCATCTAGCAACATCCATCCCGATTTTTTAAAGTTATTCTTAAATATTTGAATCATTTCCAAGCACGCTATCATACGATCATGCTAACTTTTCGTATACGATTCTTATCGATTTTCTCGATCGAGTCATCCATTCGTACACCTTAACTTTTTTTTTCGATTCAGTTTCACCTACTCAATTATTTTCGCATTTCATACTCGCGCAATCCTCAATCCCGTGCACGTTTCGTGTGCGTCAATTTCTAGGTTGTTCGAATCAACTCGTCAAATCTCAAGACTACAACTTATTCAATGATACTCAATCTAGGCTTTGCATACACGCGACGTTTGCTGATAGACTCATTGACACCCCGTATCCTCAATCGATCGATCGACATCCCTGAGGCTATCGCATACACCACTCAGGAATTAAGTCATTCGACAAATCCTCAAAACTATCATTCGAATCAAAATCGACTTCTTTAAATTTTTCGTTCGAACCATTCCTCGAATTTCAAGCACGCTTATCTATATCGCATTGACGATATCGTCGTTCGATAGTACCCCTATCGATAGTCCTCCCATTTACTCAATCGATTCCAACTCATTGTCATCCAAGACGGATCGAATCTCGCACTCGACTCTTCTAAGGTCGACGCAACTTTGGTGTATATGCCCAGCACGACTTAGCCAACCGTGCTTCAGGTGAACCATCTTTTTGTTTTTGTCAAAAACTGTTCTCCTACGTTTTGCAAATTACTTAGACTTATTGTATGGACATCCCATGGGACATTTGAGAGAGAGCGCACCAACGATATCAACTTGCGAAAAGCAGTTAAAGAATTCAATCGATAGTCCAAGGACGTAAGGCCGTGCTCTGATACCATTATGTTTCGTTCCGCTCCCGTAGGAGCGATCGTCCTCGCTAAGGCGTGATGCCGCACGAGCCTAGATTACGCTCGTACAAGGCGGGTTCCATAATGGTCGATTACAGCGGCTACGACGGGATCGTCGCACAGAAGTCCCAAGCAGAGATATTGAATATGCCAGCAGAAATTTAGAACAAAACATAAGTCATTCAGAAGATGCATTTTATTGATATTGAAACAAGGATTACAATGGGGCGCAAGGCCAAGATTACAATCACTCAAGCTCACTCTTCTCATATTATAAGTCACTCAGCGCTCTCTCATCTCTCAATACAAGTCTTGAACCAGTGGATGCTTCGGAAGGCGACGTCCATACATTATGTCCTGTATAAGTCCAGACTCTACGCGGCCACATGCCTTGAATCGCCAAGGAACTCCGTACCTCGACGCATCCAAGCGAGCTTCGCGCCAAGAGCTTCTACCTGTGTCTGCACATGAAAGCTATGTGGGTGTCAGTACTCAACTGTACTGGTGGAATGAGCTCCTCGCCCCCCATACAAAACCGACACGTTCATTTACATTTGTGTAACATAGTCCCTTTATGATTGTCTTTCTACTCTTGCCTTAGGATCAGTTTTAGGACAGACGCTTTGGCCTATTTTGTGTCTCTAGACCATCTCGTGCTTGCGACAACAACGTCAACTCATACTTTGCCTATAGACCCTTCTCGTACTGACAACGTTAACCTATCAAGTCGTGCTTGCCTTTCAGCCCATAATCAGAGACGCAACTACTCGGTAAGACTCCATTTCCATGCGATCGTGCTACAAGTCCATTGTGTTATGCCTCGTAAACTGAGTGTGACTTAACCATATCGTCGTCTCACGGCACTTTCTACTTTAATCACCAAATGACCCAATCAAGACTTGTGAACCTATTGTCATCCAACTGACTTTGCCTTACGACGTTTTCTGACTTAAACTCGAAACGACTCAAATCCAACTCATACAACTTATATGTCAACAACTTAAGACTCGATGCCACATCTCGTGCCGAAGCACGTCGCCTACGTTGAAGCCAAATCTTAGGCTCAAAATTGTGTTCTAACTGTACACACACATTCAACTCGACTCAATCCAAAGGCACACATGCGGGTTGCCGCCATGCCGACTCATTTATATGAACTGGTCACTAACGTCCAGCGCTATCCTGGACTCTTTAGCTTTTGTTACACGGACGCTCCTTCAGTGCGAGGTAGCGAGCCCTCCGCTGACAGTCTCCGTCTAAATCGTGCGGGCATCCAGTAACAAGCTATGCATGTTTCTCAAGAACCGGTCCCTTTGGCTGCCTGGGTCACCGTTCGAGGAAACTCCACCTTGTCGACAAGTTGTCCATGACCATGCAAGACTTGACTCAAACTGACGTCTCACACAGTCATTCTACCTCTAGTGTTACTGTAAGCCCCCTGATTTTTTGAATATTATTTTTTTATTTATTTTTATTATTTTATATAGATATTTTAAAGTTAATAATGACTATGTTAGTAGTTTACCGTAGCTTTGATTTTTGAAGCACAACAAATATTATTTTCTCAAATCCAGTTCCATATTTAAATTCTAGACTCTTCCACCTTCAGTTTGATATATCATGTCCCATCCAATTTTGCTTTTCAACATTCCTTTGACTTTGCGCAATTTCGGGCCAACTTAGGCCAATTTGAGCCATTGACGTAATTTTAAGCCAACTTCCAATTTGATTTTTGGACTTGACATAGATCGAAACCGTATGACCCAATATATAATTTTGATCCATTTTAAGTCTACAATGCACATGCATAGGGTGTACCATCCAAATGAGTTCTCATGTGCTACTTATTTGCAAATGGCACATGAGACTCATTAAATTGATTTTTGGGTCCAATTTGACGAGTAATGCTACTCGGACCCTAACCTAGTCAACCCTACTAGTTAGAGCCTAACTAGGAGTACCAAAACCAAGTATACATATATTTAAGGGAATTTTAAGTATTAAATTGCAGCCATATGCAATATTTTCTTATATATTTAGCTTGGTCAAACATCTAACCAAAATAGGAAACCTATTAATAATAGTATGATTTGGAGAACCAAATCCTATCCAAACTAGATCAAACCAAAGCCCATGCACTAAATATATATATATATATATATATATATATATATATATATACATATATATATATATATATATATATATATATATATATATATATATATATATACCTATCAAACGCTAACCATCC
Organism: Iris pallida; assembly: GCA_029216955.1. NCBI lineage: Eukaryota > Viridiplantae > Streptophyta > Magnoliopsida > Asparagales > Iridaceae > Iris > Iris pallida. The sequence continues at coordinate 1,755,463 of JANAVB010001800.1, forward strand.
TCCTCTCTCATAACCACCCACTACTCCATAAATCTTCCCAAACCTAGCGGCCACCATTCCAAACCCGAAACCCTAGCCGACCCCCTTTCTTCACAAAATATAATTTCTTCTCAATTTTTGCGCCAACCACCACCACTTGGACGTCCCTCTCAACATCCCCTTCCACCATAGCAACTGTAGGAACAACCTTGCGGCCGTTAGAGAGGTGCACGACGCGCTACTTGGGTCGAAACTCCGTCGAATCGAAGTCTGAAACGTCACAGCAGGTTAGTCGAATTGTAGATGATGTTTCACCCAGTTTTTTTCATCTTTTTCTCCTTAAACCAAATCTGAGAGTTACCTTTGGATGTCTACTCCAACCTCTGATCTCCGGATCTCCAAGTTCCAAGCGGTTTACCCGTGGCGTTGATTCTACGACAGGGTATTCAGAACTGATGAATTCTGTTGCGGGCTACTTTTCATCTATCTAAGTTCAGTTTCTAATCTTTTAATATTTTTATTCAGAATCTAGACGTCGATACCTTTCCGACGCATATCTGAAAGTTAGGTTTTGCATCCGTTTGCTATTTTTAAAAATTTATGACATTTGTCATGTCACCGAACTCCAAAAAATTCTGTTTTTCTTGTGTCAAAAAGTGTCAAAACTCCATGAATCCATATTAAACTTTATGTTGTGCAAGGTTTAACATTATAAATACTATTTTAACTAATTTTTGTAATTTTTACAGAATTTATTATTTTTATTTTATCATTGTTTCGGAACTAAATTAATGGGTCGATTTGAGGAAGTCATATGTGGCATTGACATAAGACCTCTTGTGAAAGGGATTCCTATTGAAAATAGCATTATAGCAATATATAAATATTTATAGATAAATTTTAGAATTTAAATATATTATTTGGTTATAATTGTAAAGTATTTACGAGAGAATTTGGTACCTATTTGTACTTATATAATAGATGTAGTATCGTAGCAACGTTATGACAACTAGGAGTCATAAATACTCATATAATTTATATATGGTATGTTGATATAGAATATTAAATATAGTGTATTATTATAGGTGAGCTTGGAAGGATCGACAAGGACACCGGAGTTGGACAGGCCTACCCGCAGACAGTAGTTAAAGGCAAGCGTGCATTGCTATCGTTGCAGATCTTTCTTTTCTGTCTTGTTGTTTTTATTTAGCATTGCATGACGTAGGACGTTGATAATTAGTATCCGTTTATAGACGGGTGTCGATGTCATGATAGTGACATCGAGTATTGACATTAGGCATTACGTTCATACTGATGTGTCCATTGACACAATTGACCACAGGACACCGACACATTCATGATGCGAGATTTACATAACTATTCGTGGTATTGACCTCGTGTTTGCATTCTAGATTTCTTTATCAGTATTGCTTTTACTTTCGAGATGATTGTACAGACTTGACATTGCTAGATTCTAGACATGGGGATTGGGGAGAACTTGACTACAGTATCAGACCTATTGTCGTGTGGCCCGTTGTTTAGTGACCTTTATCTCTGTAGCAGAGTAAGGGATTATCACTGTCGAGAATTGATTGTCCTTGGTGCCACGACACTGGTACTGGGGACAATACCCTGCTGAGGTGCTAGTGAGCCTTAGTGGAAGGGGTCTGGTATTCTAGAAAAGTATCTCACTTGTACAGCGCATAGACGGATACAGTAGATTGCCTTAGTTCATATTTTTATTTCTGTACCTTGGCATGTATATTATGCACCTTGCTAGTCCTCTGAGGACCTGGCTATTTTCAGGCTTAGACGAAGCTGAAGACTACCCAGAGGTTTACGGTTCGGGAGCTGAGACCGGAGGCGTATCGACACAGGGAGACGAGATAGTGCCAGAGGATTTTTTGTGATCATGTTATAATCATATTTAGTCTTGCTACATTATTTCCTCTTTTTTTCATCAGACTTGTAGTTGATTTGTACTTTCTTTCTATTTCTGTGATTTCGGGATGTTTTATCCGCACAGACTTCATTACTTTTATTGTTGGATATTTGAGCCATTTTTTTATTTATTCTTGATCTCTTTGTGGACTCTGTGGATGTGATTAGATGTATATACCTGTGGACTATGTGGTATTTTTGGTGTTATCATGATTTACAGCTTAAGTATTTCGCTAATGGGCTTGTTGTGTAGCTTGGCCCATTGGTGAAGTGCTGCTGGCATGTATTCGTATACCTGGTCCCATGTATTTTGGGACTGGTGCGTTATAGTTACCATCTTTTTCAGGGCCTAGTTGTCACGACCCGCACCCACTGTGAGGGTACGAGAACGTAACAACGTCCAGCCTACGCCGCAGTGTCGACGGTAGAACACTGTCCTAGGTCTCAATACATCTAACAGTATAAGGCTAACAGTTTATACTCCCCGAGTGGGGGTGACATAGCAGAAAGTAAACTCAATCACAACTAAGGAAGAAGAAGCACGATATGATAAAGAACTCAAGGAAAATACAGATGGTCAAAAGTCTAAGATAACATCTCAGCAGATATCCAGAGTACAAGGTCTCAGCTACTGAATATGAAAGAATATATACAACTGTAGCCTTCCTTCCCGAAAGTTTTAAAATATTTTAATGTTATTTATTTTATTGGTGATTTTTAGATTTTTATAAAGAATTAATTATGGGCTTATTGAATTTTGTTATTTTTATTATTATTACTTTATTGAAGTTATATAATAGTAATATTATATTGTGGTTATTAAATAAATAAATAATTTATTATTAATAGTTATTATTATTTTATCAAAGATATAAATTATATGTATATATATAGATGTAAGTGTGTTTATGGAGATATACATCTGTATGAATATGTATAAGTGTATATAGAAATACGTATAGGATATATATATATGTATATATATAAATATATATATAAATGTAAGTGTATATGTGTATAAAATATATATTGTATATATGGAAGTGTATATATGTATATATATAGAAATATAGGTATATAAATATATATGGTAATATGTATATAAGTATATATATATACACTTTAGTTATATAAAAGAAAAAGAAGAACAAAAAGGGAGACTAATAAATAACTAATACCATTATAAGTTCTCCCCACAGCCCAATAGGCCGACCCCATGAAGACTAAGACTGAGCCTTGCTCAGTCGGTTCGAGCAAAGGCAACAAAAGCCAAGCCCAGAGAGGCCAGCCCTAACTTTCCCACAAACCACAGCTCAAGCAAACTATTCCCAAACCCACACATACAGTTCCCAACCCGAGAGCTTCTTCTTAAGCCCAGGCGCTGCCGAGCCTTTCGATCGCACGAGTATAATTATATATACGAGAGAAGAAGAGATCGTAATCCTCAAACCCTAACACAGTAGCGCCGCCCCAGCCCCGACCCGCGCGCACGCCCCGGCCACCGCAGCGCCGCCGCGCGCGGCCGGAGATCGCGCGCGCGCGCGTGTGATATTCAGCAGCGCACAGCAGCAGTAGCTGCGGGGGGTGCGACTTCGCGATGGCCTTTCTTCGCGTACGAAGGGATGTTTTGTGAACCGTTTTCTCCGGTATGATCCCGACATAACCAACTCCTATTCCCTTCAAATACTTCGATTTATTTTGCGTCGTGTACGTCGAAAAACGAGCCCGAAGTCGAGCGAAAACTGTCCAAAAATAGGATAGTTTCGCAGTCCAGGAACCTGCATTGACGGACCGATTTCGATCAATCCAGTAACTTTCTAGGAATTCCACCTGAACACGATTATTAACAACATGTAGGAATTCATAACCTAATTTGTAGTTTCGATTTTCATCAACTGTGTGCGAAGAAATCAACTTTCAAAGTTCAACAAAAATCTGTTTTCAAAACTAGAAAAATCGCTCCACACGACGTCCGTCCCGCCATTCCGGGCGACGTGGTCGCGCACCGTAAGCATCGAAAGCTGCGTAACGGTTTTGTGGTCGTGTGGGCTTTGACGGAATTCAAATTGGTCGCGTGTGCGCGACGAATTCGACGCGTATCCGTCGGAATCGCCCCGTATCCGTCCAATGCAAATTCAGTCATAACTTTGTGCACGCTCGTCAGATCGAGACGAAACTTGCGCCAACAGGACCGTATCGTTTTTCTGGTCCTGCATGCCAAGTTTGGTCTAATTCTGAGACAGTTGAATTCGACGTCGTTTTGCGGGCCCCACGGTCCCACTCAACGGGCGATTTTGTGCACGACCCGCCGGAATCCAACTCTGGACATACGGTTGGGTTCATATCGGAAAACTGGATCCGTAGACATATAGTTTGACGACTTTAGAGACCGTTGACTCTGGCACGCTTTTCGGTGCAAAGCGGGTCCAACGGCGGACATCGTTTTGACCCGAAATTACCGTTTTGCTCCTGTGTCCAGAATTGGACTTAAGGACAGGCAATCCTAGCTAATTTGATTATTCTGAGATCATTGGTATTGTTTATTTCAGCTTTCGGGGACTGTTGTACGGGTTTTGACTATAGTGGCACATTGAGTAGTTCAGATTGTCGGTTCCACCAGCAAAGGACCACAGGCGAGTACAGTTTATTGTTTGCATTTCGATATTGATCTTTACTATATTTCATTGATTAGTCATTAGTTATGTGATTTTTATACTCTACTATAAATTGTTGAGTCGGGAATGAGAAGTACCAAGGATGTGTGATCAGACCGTAGACATCGTAGATATTGTAGACATTGTAGATATTATAGACATTGTAGATATCGTAGACATTGTAGATATTGTAGACATTGTAGATATTGTAATTGTAGACATTGTAGATATTGTAGACATTGTAGATATCGTAGACATTGTAGATATTGTAGACATTGTAGATATTGTAGACATTGTAGATATTGTAGACATTGTAGATATCGTAGACATTGTAGATATTGTAGACATTGTAGATATTGTAGACATTGTAGATCTCGTAGACATTGTTTAAATTCTGCAAGTAGATATCGTAGACCGTGCGGTGTAGTACCCCAGACCGATCACATGTCAAAGGTACTTCTAACGGTGGAAAGTATATTGGTCTATTTATTACTATTGATTTTTCTTACGGCTTTACTGTTATTTTCAAAACTCATGATTAATGCCTAACCTTTGTCTTATAGTCATTTTCTTTATTTGAAATTGCATTCAGTGAATTGTGCTCGTTCCATTCCTGACTGGAAACCAACATTTTCAGGTTAGCCGTGGATTCATTTAGCTTGGGGAGTGACGGGAGTACTTGCAGACAAAGCCTAGAGACTAGTTAGATAGTGGACTGGTAGTCATTCAAATATTTGTACAAGTTTATATTTTCTGCAAATGTAAAACTTGTGAATATTGTAAGTTAAACTAGTTTTGTGAATGAGCAGTATTTGTGATTTTGATCTTCATGGCCGTGACAGCGTTCTACCGCCGACACTGCGGCGTAGGCTGGCTTGGACACGTCTCGTATCCGTTTTTAAAAAAAAAAAAAAAAAGGGCGCTGGTCGTGACAAGTTTTTGTGGTGGCCCATGCAGGTCAGTCTTTGCAAATCATGCGAACTCGTGATAGTACTCAAGTTAGTTGTACTATTGCGAGCCTGCGCCTAATAAATGCTCATTCACAGATTAGGAATTAATTTAATTTACGAAAATGACTAGGACTAGGAGTCCCTTATACGATTGACCGATGGGTAGTCTAGGCCATGCAATTTAGGATGAGAGTTATTAACTTTGATAGTTTGTCAAATCCCCATAGGTACATTATTACCTCTTGATTGGAAGATATGGTCCAATATGGATAGATTATTCACTTGGAGAGGCAGAGTTTCCTGGAATTGATGATCTCACCTAGATGAATTATTCAATTCCTTCTCGTTGTCTCTTTAGATATCATCCTCATATTTAGTCCAAATTGCCTATTTAGTTCCTATTTTGCCCCAGGAACTAATATTTCTGATTGGGTTATCCATATGCGGACCTCGAGTTAGTTTCGGTTCAAAGTTTTCCTCAATGTTTGAATACACATGGAAGAGTTAGAATGTATGTATTTCTTTTGTCCTCAGTTATTTTCCCATGTTCAATCTTTATCTTAAGGGTTGTGACTGATAGGACAAATGCTTACACTTTATTTCATAGGCAACTTGTTTGAATCTCTAGGAGCTCATGGATTTTTCAGATGTAGTTAAGGGAATGTTAGTTAACTCATAATGGCAGGACAGCAGCGCACTGTCGCCATTTATTTAAATTATGAAGACTCTGGATTCCCTGCAGCCAGCAGCGCACTGGCAAGACACGACCCTAGAGTTGACATCTGTTTAAGGAAATATAGGTTATAGAAGGTTACCAAAAACTATTGCTAGTGGTTCTCTTTTGACCGTAGTCACCCTTGTGAGCCAATATTGGTAGAGTTAAGTAATGTTCGATTTGTATCATATTTGAGTTACGAAACCAAGGGTTTACCATAGCCCGATTTTACGGGCGAGGCGTAGTCCTCGGTGAAATGACTTCAGACGTGATTACAAATTAAGGATACTATAGAGGATAGGACGGTGCCCTGTATGTCCCATAAAATCCAAGGCTAATTCCAGCGGAAGTTCTGCAGGATGGATAGCATGTCTCTCGACCTAGTAATCCGTGGTTCTTGTGATCTATTGACGAGGAAATTGACTGACATTAATAGGTTTACTAGAACGTAGAATTCAGAAGTCCATAAACCATTAGTCGACCAAGGCCTTAAGGATAAGAAGAAAGTGGGAGGACTGTATAAGCAAGAACCCCGGGTGAGTTTCCGCTTCTCACAAACTCGCCTTCTTTCAAAAATCTCGCATAATTGTATTCGACTATCTTAACAAACGCTGCTGTCACAGCATAGTTTTGCAAGCTCACTCTATTCTCGAGCTTGATTCGAGGCATATGTTTAGTGGGGACGCCTGCTAACTTATTGTCTAATCAGAATCAGGGTATTATGGTCTGATCAACCATGATGCATTTGGTTCGCACTTTATTTAATTACCCTACGTGGATTGAGAGATAGATGTCTCTAGGATCTCATCCACGACTGCTTGACAATTCCTCTTGAATTATACATTCGCCCTTGAATCACGTAATTGTATTCGATGACATCTTTCTTGAACTCCTTATTGTTTTTGTCTTTCACTGACTTAGAAAGACGAAATCTCGTATTTGGTAGAGAGATACAGAGTATCCCCCATGGCAATGGTAGTCATGTATACAAGTATAGCTACCATCGGCCAATCATATGATTGAGTTACTTGTTCTCCCCTTGACCATCAAACTATTATTGAGACTTTCAAGCCATCTGAATTTGAGAATGATTAGGGTTTTACCCTTAGTCGAAATGCCTACCTAGGAGACTACCTATTCTTTAGAGACCAAAGGTTGCGAGTCTCTAATTATTTGCTGGAAGCTTGCCTTAACTAGCAACCCTTAAGCCTTGAACCAACCCTTCCTCGACCGAAGCCACAGTTAGACATGAGATGAGTGGACAATAGGGTAATCATTTACCGTGACACCCATCCCAAGATTGGTTTCCAACAAATATTGCTCCAGTTATGTAAAGACCTAACTAGTGTTGGAACACCCCAGTCACTAGTTTAGTCAATACCATAGCTTGAATACCCTGTCATATTATGACCTACCAGTGGTCAATAGCAATACCTGAGCACCACAACTCTTGTGACAATAGTCCGACAGACTGAGCGTCAATAGATATTCGCGACTCAGTTGCTAGGAAATCTTTCGTAAGATGTGCCTTAGAGTTGGTTACCCTGTCGATAACTCTAGTATACTAATAGACGAGTAGGTCATTCTATTTATCAACCATGTGTCATTGTACACACTCGTTTTCCATTTTTGAGGAACGATCCTTGACTTGACTTATATTTACGGTATTCCGTTACGCCGTGCCTTATTCTTTATTGACAAGAGTCGAGGTATAATACCCGGACCGTAGAATTCTCCTAACCTCATTATTCCAAAACCCATGCCTTATTTCTAAGGTGGGTAGACTGTAAGCTTTCTAAATTGTGGAGTATGCGAGGATTACCTATTGTTTAGAAAAATTCTCATTAGGATGATTATTAGTGCCCCTTGGACTCCCACTTTTCTTTTAGATCATTTGGTGTCCCCGGCCGTGCCATTAATATTTGGAGCACGAGACCAGCTGTTTCCTCTCAACAAATTTTGCATGCAAGATCTAGACGAGTCCACCTTCATCTAGGTATATCATGTCCCACTCAAACACGTCCCCTTGTACTCTATTTTTATGGTACGACTTTCAGGTAAAAAGGACTAGCTGTAACTCTTACCATAATACCGATAAATTTCCCGACTTCCATTAGAGGCTCAACCTCGACTCAAATCTTTCGACCCAATATATGGTTGTGATTCACTTGAAGCCACTACACACATGTCACTAGTGTGTCACTCAATTGTGTCTTTTCGGGCTATTTAAACACAAAAGCCACGGAAGATGCATTTTTGGGCTTAGGGACCAAGCTAACCAACTTGACGGGCAACTAGCTCAACCCTTGGATAGAAACCTATTCTAGGATACCATAACCTAGTAAAAATAGTTTATCGTTGGGACCTTGTTCGGTCCGTATAGATTGAAATCCAGGGTTCATCCAACTAAAAATTGGTGTCCAATCGGAGAACCCATTAAGACCCAGTTAAACACATCCATGCACACCACCATAAGTGACTATAAATCGAACTATTTGAAATAGGTCCCTATATATATTATGTAGTCTCCCCTCTTAGATCGTGAAGTCATTCGTAACCAATATTCCATCTACCTGGGAGTCATGATACGGATTTGTATTGCGTTTCATCCCTTGCTCGTGTGTTTAAATAACCACGGGAAAGATCACGATCTTGACTCCCTAAATTTTGTTCTATTATAGAACCTTATTTAGAATTTCGAGAACGAAATTTTCGTATTGCACGGATTGCAAGCCTCTAAGAAACGAAGGATTCTTCGATTTGGCAAATGACTAGACTAGAGTAGCCCAACCTAGCGACTTTCTCTCTATCTGCATCATTGAAAACTCTCTACCGCTCTGAAACTTCATAAATGCTCTCGATTACTTTTCCTTAAACTTCCTGTCCTTCCTATTTCAGAGCCCTGAATGGACATGCTTATTAGAGTTTATCAACATTTCTTAACTACTTGTGTAAGTTGTTGCTGTTAAATTCGGGTTGCATGATAGATGCATGAGGACTATAGATACTATATGCCTAGATGTTTGTTGGCAGGATTGTTAGCAACCAGTTAGAAGATCTTAAGATTTTAGTATGAGGAGTAGTGCGACCGAAGGTGGGTAGAAGTCCTCGAGATTTCGTAAATACCAATGACCAGAGAAGGTCATAGAAATATTTTGAGAAATTAAAATTTGAGAAGATTGTGGTAATAGTAGATTTTTTTCTTTTAAGTTTGAATTTTGGCATGTTTAAGAGTTAGAATTTCGAGGACGAAATTATTTTAAGGTGGGTAGATTTGTAGCCTCCCTTCCCGAAAGTTTTAAAATATTTTAATGTTATTTATTTTATTGGTGATTTTTAGATTTTTATAAAGAATTAATTATGGGCTTATTGAATTTTGTTATTTTTATTATTATTACTTTATTGAAGTTATATAATAGTAATATTATATTGTGGTTATTAAATAAATAAATAATTTATTATTAATAGTTATTATTATTTTATCAAAGATATAAATTATATGTATATATATAGATGTAAGTGTGTTTATGGAGATATACATCTGTATGAATATGTATAAGTGTATATAGAAATACGTATAGGATATATATATATGTATATATATAAATATATATATAAATGTAAGTGTATATGTGTATAAAATATATATTGTATATATGGAAGTGTATATATGTATATATATAGAAATATAGGTATATGAATATATATGGTAATATGTATATAAGTATATATATATATATACACTTTAGTTATATAAAAGAAAAAGAAGAACAAAAAGGGAGACTAATAAATAACTAATACCATTATAAGTTCTCCCCACAGCCCAATAGGCCGACCCCATGAAGACTAAGACTGAGCCTTGCTCAGTCGGTTCGAGCAAAGGCAACAAAAGCCAAGCCCAGAGAGGCCAGCCCTAACTTTCCTACAAACCACAGCTCAAGCAAACTATTCCCAAACCCACACATACAGTTCCCAACCCGAGAGCTTCTTCTTAAGCCCAGGCGCTGCCGAGCCTTTCGATCGCACGAGTATAATTATATATACGAGAGAAGAAGAGATCGTAATCCTCAAACCCTAACACAGTAGCGCCGCCCCAGCCCCGACCCGCGCGCACGCCCCGGCCACCGCAGCGCCGCCGCGCGCGGCCGGAGATCGCGCGCGCGCGCGTGTGATATTCAGCAGCGCACAGCAGCAGTAGCTGCGGGGGGTGCGACTTCGCGATGGCCTTTCTTCGCGTACGAAGGGATGTTTTGTGAACCGTTTTCTCCGGTATGATCCCGACATAACCAACTCCTATTCCCTTCAAATACTTCGATTTATTTTGCGTCGTGTACGTCGAAAAACGAGCCCGAAGTCGAGCGAAAACTGTCCAAAAATAGGATAGTTTTGCAGTCCAGGAACCTGCATTGACGGACCGATTTCGATCAATCCAGTAACTTTCTAGGAATTCCACCTGAACACGATTATTAACAACATGTAGGAATTCATAACCTAATTTGTAGTTTCGATTTTCATCAACTGTGTGCGAAGAAATCAACTTTCAAAGTTCAACAAAAATCTGTTTTCAAAACTAGAAAAATCGCTCCACACGACGTCCGTCCCGCCATTCCGGGCGACGTGGTCGCGCACCGTAAGCATCGAAAGCTGCGTAACGGTTTTGTGGTCGTGTGGGCTTTGACGGAATTCAAATTGGTCGCGTGTGCGCGACGAATTCGACGCGTATCCGTCGGAATCGCCCCGTATTCGTCCAATGCAAATTCAGTCATAACTTTGTGCACGCTCGTCAGATCGAGACGAAACTTGCGCCAACAGGACCGTATCATTTTTCTGGTCCTGCATGCCAAGTTTGGTCTAATTCTGAGACAGTTGAATTCGACGTCGTTTTGCGGGCCCCACGGTCCCACTCAACGGGCGATTTTGTGCACGACCCGCCGGAATACAACTCTGGACATACGGTTGGGTTCATATCGGAAAACTGGATCCGTAGACATATAGTTTGACGACTTTAGAGACCGTTGACTCTGGAACGCTTTTCGGTGCAAAGCGGGTCCAACGGCGGACATCGTTTTGACCCGAAATTACCGTTTTGCTCCTGTGTCCAGAATTGGACTTAAGGACAGGCAATCCTAGCTAATTTGATTATTCTGAGATCATTGGTATTATTTATTTCAGCTTTCGGAGACTGTTGTACGGGTTTTGACTATAGTGGCACATTGAGTAGTTCAGATTGTCGGTTCCACCAGCAAAGGACCACAGGCGAGTACAGTTTATTGTTTGCATTTCGATATTGATCTTTACTATATTTCATTGATTAGTCATTAGTTATGTGATTTTTATACTCTACTATAAATTGTTGAGTCGGGAATGAGAAGTACCAAGGATGTGTGATCAGACCGTAGACATTGTAGATATTGTAGACATTGTAGATATTGTAGACATTGTAGATATCGTAGACATTGTAGATATTGTAGACATTGTAGATATTGTAATTGTAGACATTGTAGATATTGTAGACATTGTAGATATCGTAGACATTGTAGATATTGTAGACATTGTAGATATTGTAGACATTGTAGATATTGTAGACATTGTAGATATCGTAGACATTGTAGATATTGTAGACATTGTAGATATTGTAGACATTGTAGATCTCGTAGACATTGTTTAAATTCTGCAAGTAGATATCGTAGACCGTGCGGTGTAGTACCCCAGACCGATCACATGTCAAAGGTACTTCTAACGGTGGAAAGTATATTGGTCTATTTATTACTATTGATTTTTCTTACGGCTTTACTGTTATTTTCAAAACTCATGATTAATGCCTAACCTTTGTCTTATAGTCATTTTTTTTATTTGAAATTGCATTCAGTGAATTGTGCTCGTTCCATTCCTGACTGGAAACCAACATTTTCAGGTTAGCCGTGGATTCATTTAGCTTGGGGAGTGACGGGAGTACTTGCAGACAAAGCCTAGAGACTAGTTAGATAGTGGACTGGTAGTCATTCAAATATTTGTACAAGTTTATATTTTCTGCAAATGTAAAACTTGTGAATATTGTAAGTTAAACTAGTTTTGTGAATGAGCAGTATTTGTGATTTTGATCTTCATGGCCGTGACAGCGTTCTACCGCCGACACTGCGGCGTAGGCTGGCTTGGACACGTCTCGTATCCGTTTTTAAAAAAAAAAAAATGGGTGCGGGTCGTGACAAGTTTTTGTGGTGGCCCATACAGGTCAGTCTTTGCAAATCATGCGAACTCGTGATAGTACTCAAGTTAGTTGTACTATTACGAGCCTGCGCCTAATAAATGCTCATTCACAGATTAGGAATTAATTTAATTTACGAGAATGACTAGTACTAGGAGTCCCTTATACGATTGACCGATGGGTAGTCTAGGCCATGCAATTTAGGATGAGAGTTATTAACTTTGATAGTTTGTCAAATCCCCATAGGTACATTATTACCTCTTGATTGGAAGATATGGTCCAATATGGATAGATTATTCACTTGGAGAGGCAGAGTTTCCTGGAATTGATGATCTCACCTAGATGAATTATTCAATTCCTTCTCGTTGTCTCTTTAGATATCATCCTCATATTTAGTCCAAATTGCCTATTTAGTTCCTATTTTGCCCCAGGAACTAATATTTCTGATTGGGTTATCCATATGCGGACCTCGAGTTAGTTTCGGTTCAAAGTTTTCCTCAATGTTTGAATACACATGGAAGAGTTAGAATGTATGTATTTCTTTTGTCCTCAGTTATTTTCCCATGTTCAATCTTTATCTTAAGGGTTGTGACTGATAGGACAAATGCTTACACTTTATTTCATAGGCAACTTGTTTGAATCTCTAGGAGCTCATGGATTTTTCAGATGTAGTTAAGGGAATGTTAGTTAACTCATAATGGCAGGACAGCAGCGCACTGTCGCCATTTATTTAAATTATGAAGACTCTGGATTCCCTGCAGCCAGCAGCGCACTGGCAAGACACGACCCTAGAGTTGACATCTGTTTAAGGAAATATAGGTTATAGAAGGTTACCAAAAACTATTGCTAGTGGTTCTCTTTTGACCGTAGTCACCCTTGTGAGCCAATATTGGTAGAGTTAAGTAATGTTCGATTTGTATCATATTTGAGTTACGAAACCAAGGGTTTACCATAGCCCGATTTTACGGGCGAGGCGTAGTCCTCGGTGAAATGACTTCAGACGTGATTACAAATTAAGGATACTATAGAGGATAGGACGGTGCCCTGTATGTCCCATAAAATCCAAGGCTAATTCCAGCGGAAGTTCTGCAGGATGGATAGCATGTCTCTCGACCTAGTAATCCGTGGTTCTTGTGATCTATTGACGAGGAAATTGACTGACATTAATAGGTTTACTAGAACGTAGAATTCAGAAGTCCATAAACCATTAGTCGACCAAGGCCTTAAGGATAAGAAGAAAGTGGGAGGACTGTATAAGCAAGAACCCCGGGTGAGTTTCCGCTTCTCACAAACTCGAACTACTTGTGCCTTCTTTCAAAAATCTCGCATAATTGTATTCGACTATCTTAACAAACGCTGCTGTCACAGCATAGTTTTGCAAGCTCACTCTATTCTCGAGCTTGATTCGAGGCATATGTTTAGTGGGGACGCCTGCTAACTTATTGTCTAATCAGAATCAGGGTATTATGGTCTGATCAACCATGATGCATTTGGTTCGCACTTTATTTAATTACCCTACGTGGATTGAGAGATAGATGTCTCTAGGATCTCATCCACGACTGCTTGACAATTCTTCTTGAATTATACATTCGCCCTTGAATCACGTAATTGTATTCGATGACATCTTTCTTGAACTCCTTATTGTTTTTGTCTTTCACTGACTTAGAAAGACGAAATCTCGTATTTGGTAGAGAGATACAGAGTATCCCCCATGGCAATGGTAGTCATGTATACAAGTATAGCTACCATCGGCCAATCATATGATTGAGTTACTTGTTCTCCCCTTGACCATCAAACTATTATTGAGACTTTCAAGCCATCTGAATTTGAGAATGATTAGGGTTTTACCCTTAGTCGAAATGCCTACCTAGGAGACTACCTATTCTTTAGAGACCAAAGGTTGCGAGTCTCTAATTATTTGCTGGAAGCTTGCCTTAACTAGCAACCCTTAAGCCTTGAACCAACCCTTCCTCGACCGAAGCCACAGTTAGACATGAGATGAGTGGACAATAGGGTAATCATTTACCGTGACACCCATCCCAAGATTGGTTTCCAACAAATATTGCTCCAGTTATGTAAAGACCTAACTAGTGTTGGAACACCCCAGTCACTAGTTTAGTCAATACCATAGCTTGAATACCCTGTCATATTATGACCTACCAGTGGTCAATAGCAATACCTGAGCACCACAACTCTTGTGACAATAGTCCGACAGACTGAGCGTCAATAGATATTCGCGACTCAGTTGCTAGGAAATCTTTCGTAAGATGTGCCTTAGAGTTGGTTACCCTGTCGATAACTCTAGTATACTAATAGACGAGTAGGTCATTCTATTTTATCAACCATGTGTCATTGTACACACTCGTTTTCCATTTTTGAGGAACGATCCTTGACTTGACTTATATTTACGGTATTCCGTTACGCCGTGCCTTATTCTTTATTGACAAGAGTCGAGGTATAATACCCGGACCGTAGAATTCTCCTAACCTCATTATTCCAAAACCCATGCCTTATTTCTAAGGTGGGTAGACTGTAAGCTTTCTAAATTGTGGAGTATGCGAGGATTACCTATTGTTTAGAAAAATTCTCATTAGGATGATTATTAGTGCCCCTTGGACTCCCACTTTTCTTTTAGATCATTTGGTGTCCCCGGCCGTGCCATTAATATTTGGAGCACGAGACCAGCTGTTTCCTCTCAACAAATTTTGCATGCAAGATCTAGACGAGTCCACCTTCATCTAGGTATATCATGTCCCACTCAAACACGTCCCCTTGTACTCTATTTTTATGGTACGACTTTCAGGTAAAAAGGACTAGCTGTAACTCTTACCATAATACCGATAAATTTCCCGACTTCCATTAGAGGCTCAACCTCGACTCAAATCTTTCGACCCAATATATGGTTGTGATTCACTTGAAGCCACTACACACATGTCACTAGTGTGTCACTCAATTGTGTCTTTTCGGGCTATTTAAACACAAAAGCCACGGAAGATGCATTTTTGGGCTTAGGGACCAAGCTAACCAACTTGACGGGCAACTAGCTCAACCCTTGGATAGAAACCTATTCTAGGATACCATAACCTAGTAAAAATAGTTTATCGTTGGGACCTTGTTCGGTCCGTATAGATTGAAATCCAGGGTTCATCCAACTAAAAATTGGTGTCCAATCGGAGAACCCATTAAGACCCAGTTAAACACATCCATGCACACCACCATAAGTGACTATAAATCGAACTATTTGAAATAGGTCCCTATATATATTATGTAGTCTCCCCTCTTAGATCGTGAAGTCATTCGTAACCAATATTCCATCTACCTGGGAGTCATGATACGGATTTGTATTGCGTTTCATCCCTTGCTCGTGTGTTTAAATAACCACGGGAAAGATCACGATCTTGACTCCCTAAATTTTGTTCTATTATAGAACCTTATTTAGAATTTCGAGAACGAAATTTTCGTATTGCACGGATTGCAAGCCTCTAAGAAACGAAGGATTCTTCGATTTGGCAAATGACTAGACTAGAGTAGCCCAACCTAGCGACTTTCTCTCTATCTGCATCATTGAAAACTCTCTACCGCTCTGAAACTTCATAAATGCTCTCGATTACTTTTCCTTAAACTTCCTGTCCTTCCTATTTCAGAGCCCTGAATGGACATGCTTATTAGAGTTTATCAACATTTCTTAACTACTTGTGTAAGTTGTTGCTGTTAAATTCGGGTTGCATGATAGATGCATGAGGACTATAGATACTATATGCCTAGATGTTTGTTGGCAGGATTGTTAGCAACCAGTTAGAAGATCTTAAGATTTTAGTATGAGGAGTAGTGCGACCGAAGGTGGGTAGAAGTCCTCGAGATTTCGTAAATACCAATGACCAGAGAAGGTCATAGAAATATTTTGAGAAATTAAAATTTGAGAAGATTGTGGTAAAAGTAGATTTTTTCTTTTAAGTTTGAATTTTGGCATGTTTAAGAGTTAGAATTTCGAGGACGAAATTATTTTAAGGTGGGTAGATTTGTAGCCTCCCTTCCCGAAAGTTTTAAAATATTTTAATGTTATTTATTTTATTGGTGATTTTTAGATTTTTATAAAGAATTAATTATGGGCTTATTGAATTTTGTTATTTTTATTATTATTACTTTATTGAAGTTATATAATAGTAATATTATATTGTGGTTATTAAATAAATAAATAATTTATTATTAATAGTTATTATTATTTTATCAAAGATATAAATTATATGTATATATATATATGTAAGTGTGTTTATGGAGATATACATCTGTATGAATATGTATAAGTGTATATAGAAATACGTATAGGATATATATATATGTATATATATAAATATATATATAAATGTAAGTGTATATGTGTATAAAATATATATTGTATATATGGAAGTGTATATATGTATATATATAGAAATATAGGTATATGAATATATATGGTAATATGTATATAAGTATATATATATATATACACTTTAGTTATATAAAAGAAAAAGAAGAACAAAAAGGGAGACTAATAAATAACTAATACCATTATAAGTTCTCCCCACAGCCCAATAGGCCGACCCCATGAAGACTAAGACTGAGCCTTGCTCAGTCGGTTCGAGCAAAGGCAACAAAAGCCAAGCCCAGAGAGGCCAGCCCTAACTTTCCCACAAACCACAGCTCAAGCAAACTATTCCCAAACCCACACATACAGTTCCCAACCCGAGAGCTTCTTCTTAAGCCCAGGCGCTGCCGAGCCTTTCGATCGCACGAGTATAATTATATATACGAGAGAAGAAGAGATCGTAATCCTCAAACCCTAACACAGTAGCGCCGCCCCAGCCCCGACCCGCGCGCACGCCCCGGCCACCGCAGCGCCGCCGCGCGCGGCCGGAGATCGCGCGCGCGCGCGTGTGATATTCAGCAGCGCACAGCAGCAGTAGCTGCGGGGGGTGCGACTTCGCGATGGCCTTTCTTCGCGTACGAAGGGATGTTTTGTGAACCGTTTTCTCCGGTATGATCCCGACATAACCAACTCCTATTCCCTTCAAATACTTCGATTTATTTTGCGTCGTGTACGTCGAAAAACGAGCCCGAAGTCGAGCGAAAACTGTCCAAAAATAGGATAGTTTCGCAGTCCAGGAACCTGCATTGACGGACCGATTTCGATCAATCCAGTAACTTTCTAGGAATTCCACCTGAACACGATTATTAACAACATGTAGGAATTCATAACCTAATTTGTAGTTTCGATTTTCATCAACTGTGTGCGAAGAAATCAACTTTCAAAGTTCAACAAAAATCTGTTTTCAAAACTAGAAAAATCGCTCCACACGACGTCCGTCCCGCCATTCCGGGCGACGTGGTCGCGCACCGTAAGCATCGAAAGCTGCATAACGGTTTTGTGGTCGTGTGGGCTTTGATGGAATTCAAATTGGTCGCATGTGCGCGACGAATTCGACGCGTATCCGTCGGAATCGCCCCGTATCCGTCCAATGCAAATTCAGTCATAACTTTGTGCACGCTCGTCAGATCGAGACGAAACTTGCGCCAATAGGACCGTATCATTTTTCTGGTCCTGCATGCCAAGTTTGGTCTAATTCTGAGACAGTTGAATTCGACGTCGTTTTGCGGGCCCCACGGTCCCACTCAACGGGCGATTTTGTGCACGACCCGCCGGAATCCAACTCTGGACATACGGTTGGGTTCATATCAGAAAACTGGATCCGTAGACATATAGTTTGACGACTTTAGAGACCGTTGACTCTGGCACGTTTTTCGGTGCAAAGCGGGTCCAACGGCGGACATCGTTTTGACCCGAAATTATCGTTTTGCTCCTGTGTCCAGAATTGGACTTAAGGACAGGCAATCCTAGCTAATTTGATTATTCTGAGATCATTGGTATTGTTTATTTCAGCTTTCGGGGACTGTTGTACGGATTTTGACTATAGTGGCACATTGAGTAGTTCAGATTGTCGGTTCCACCAGCAAAGGACCACAGGCGAGTACAGTTTATTGTTTGCATTTCGATATTGATCTTTACTATATTTCATTGATTAGTCATTAGTTATGTGATTTTTATACTCTACTATAAATTGTTGAGTCGGGAATGAGAAGTACCAAGGATGTGTGATCAGACCGTAGACATTGTAGATATTGTAGACATTGTAGATATTGTAGACATTGTAGATATCGTAGACATTGTAGATATTGTAGACATTGTAGATATTGTAATTGTAGACATTGTAGATATTGTAGACATTGTAGATATCGTAGACATTGTAGATATTGTAGACATTGTAGATATTGTAGACATTGTAGATATTGTAGACATTGTAGATATCGTAGACATTGTAGATATTGTAGACATTGTAGATATCGTAGACATTGTAGATATTGTAGACATTGTAGATCTCGTAGACATTGTTTAAATTCTGCAAGTAGATATCGTAGACCGTGCGGTGTAGTACCCCAGACCGATCACATGTCAAAGGTACTTCTAACGGTGGAAAGTATATTGGTCTATTTATTACTATTGATTTTTCTTACGGCTTTACTGTTATTTTTAAAACTCATGATTAATGCCTAACCTTTGTCTTATAGTCATTTTCTTTATTTGAAATTGCATTCAGTGAATTGTGCTCGTTCCATTCCTGACTGGAAACCAACATTTTCAGGTTAGCCGTGGATTCATTTAGCTTGGGGAGTGACGGGAGTACTTGCAGACAAAGCCTAGAGACTAGTTAGATAGTGGACTGGTAGTCATTCAAATATTTGTACAAGTTTATATTTTCTGCAAATGTAAAACTTGTGAATATTGTAAGTTAAACTAGTTTTGTGAATGAGCAGTATTTGTGATTTTGATCTTCATGGCCGTGACAGCGTTCTACCGCCGACACTGCGGCGTAGGCTGGCTTGGACACGTCTCGTATCCGTTTTTAAAAAAAAAAAAAAACGGGTGCGGGTCGTGACAACAACCCAAATCTCAAAGACAGAAATAAAGTCTAACTACTAGTCTCAAGACAACATAAGTAAGATAAGCCTAACTAAGCTAGTCTAGGCAGTAGGGTAAAGTCGTCAGCTAGAGCTGTCCTGCAGAAGGTATCCACACAGGCCTCCTCCTCGTCCTCTGTAATATTTTTAACAGGTCCAGTCAGGACAGGAGCGAGCACAATACATCTCAACAGTTCATAGCAGGTTAGAAAATATAATCATGCAGTAAAGTAAGATATAGATACTGAAGAAATGCAGTATGTAAACAGAGAGAGAGAACTGTAATAGAAATATCTACTATAAGTGAAGAACTAACAGTGGCTAGTGAGTCAGAGTACAATATAAACATATGAATGTCATAGAAGATTTTGGAAACTATACTATGGAGTGATTCTGGGAACTACACTACTTGGATATTATTCACATGTCTACTTCTACTCCCCTGTACCCCCAATCAATACACAAGGATCCAACCAGGTTACGTTATGATTCCATGTAAAGGCCCACAAGGGGTGATACATGGAGGTCCCATAAATGGGGATTCTGGGAAACCCAATAAATGGGATAAGGATTCAAAGAAGACTCTGTGATCATAAGAGTATATGTCACAAGTGATCAAAGAACCAAAGAAGCATAGTGATACGTCATGTAAGTGAAACACACAGAACATAGAGTACCCGATGCTCCCTGAAGGGATAACATCTCAAGAAGGGATCCATATAGTACTAATCCGTGTGACCAACGTGACAGTATCAAGTAAAGTAATTTAATGCAGGAAAATAATTCTAAGCAGGATATGAAATGATCAGAGAATGTACTCGCCTGTATCTGAGTGTCCGGATGAAATGTACTGTCCAAAGAGAGGTGTCTGGCTCCTAATCAGAACAGCACAAGTCACAACAAGTCTAAAATGATAACAAGATGCAATTCAATGCATTCTAAATGAATCTAGGTCAATCTAGGCCAAAGTCAACTCTGGTCAACCCTAGAAGTCAAACTAGGTCAACTAAGTCAAACCTAAGTCAAACAAGTCTATACTAGTCTAACTAGTCTATTCTAGGCCTAACAAGACTACACAAGTCTAATCTAGGCTCTAAACTGACACACAGATACACCATAGGCTAAGAGACTAGGCCATAGGCTATACTATGCCTATAAGCCAACCCATAAATTACATCTACACATGACTATACCTATATCTAAAATAATACACATATTGATAATATACTAAAATACACATTAGCTTATAGACCACCTATGATATATCACCCATACATATATGTCATATATATATAATAGCACACACTCATATATATAGGGTACATATATTTACATCTCAAATATATATATACATACATAGAAAATAGGAAGGCAATGCACTCTCATGTGTGTGTGTCAAGAGAGTGCAAGAGTGTGTGTAGGCATAGACATGTGAGTGTGGTGTCAAGTGAGGATGTGTGTGTGAGTGTCAGATATCTGAACAGGAAACACTAGAAAATCAGTGAGGTGTTCATGGGGGTGTGTGTGCAATAGGAAGTAGAAAATCTGGAAAACAGTGAATGACATTAACCTGTGTGTATACAGGAAAGAATCAACCCAAAATAGTGAACTAATCAACATTATGAAATCTGGAATTTAACAGTTGAAAGAATGTTGAAATCAGTGAAATGGAAACTCAGTCTTCAGTGCAATGGTATTCAGGGATCTCATTCCCAGTTTACCAGTTTATAGGAAACAAATCATCATCTAAACAATGATCAAAACCATACCATGTATTCAACTACAAGGGATCATTCAAACTCAGTTAAAAGGAGGGAAACCAATTTGCATTTCCAGTTCAAACAAAAACCCAAAACCCAGTTCATAGTTTCCTGAAATTCATTCTCAGGTTCAACAGCATTTCGAAAAGGAAAATGATTGGAAATTAATGAAATCAATCTCAGGTTTTTGCAGGAATCATGCTCAGGTTTTAGGGAAAACTGGAAACAGTTATCTCATAGAATCAAACCTTCATAATCATACAGTTTCAGTTAAGAAAGTAAATCTCAGATATTTGCTCAGTTTATAGTAGCAACCAGGCTAGAAAACAAACCTCAGTTCCATAATTCCAATTCATTTCAGTTTACAGTTTAAGAGTAGGAAATCTCAAGAAATAGGATATTATGTGAAAACAGGATTCCAAATTCAGTGTGTGTGTGTGTGTGGGATTCAAGTGACAGGAATGTGTAGCAATTTCATTTCCAGGTTCAACAGTTTATACAAGGTAATCTCTAGTTTAACAAGTGACAGTATCATGTTGTATAGGCCATTCTCAGATTTTGCTTTGTGTGTGTGTGTGTGTACATGAAAACCTGTGTGTCTCAGGGATTCAATTCCAGTGTCCTGTGTGTGTCAGTCCCTGTGTGTGTGAGCTAAGGCATGGCAATGGGGTATGTGATAACTTGTGTGTGTTAGGCAAAATAGGAAAATCAGTGAAGCATGGAAAAATAGTTCAGGTATTCAGAATGAAATCATTTCCCAGTTAAGCAAAATGAAACAATGCACTCACTCAATCTCAGTTTTACTGTGAGAAGGTAAGGAACCAATCTCAGGTTTATGGGAACATTTCAATACAGTTTTCGAAAGGAAAGGAAATCAGTGAGCTAACAATACAATGTGGCATGGCATGAGGGAAAATAGAGTTCATGTTTAAGGGATGAAAACAGTACAATTGAAATGGAAATCAGTGAAAAGTTAGAGATTTCATTCTCAGTTGCTATCAGCCTTATATCATTCGACCAACACATGTGTTAAATCCTCATTCTCAGGTCAGTATCAATTCTAAGGAATTAAGGAAAATAACTCAGTTCAGGGTGTTCAGAATTGAATCATTTCTCAGGTTTATGACAGTTAATGAAACATTATAAAAAGAAATGGGAATCAATTCCAGTTAACTAACAACCTATCTATTTCAGTTGATAGTTCATATAGGAAAAGGAAGTCAGTTCAGGTTTAAAGAAACTGGAAAAAGTTATCACATAATTAACATTCATTACAGTGTGCTAATTAACAACATAAAACTGAAAACAATCTCAGTTAACCAATTTGAAATGGAAAGGGAAATCAACATCTCAGTTTACATTAAGGAACACAAATCAGGTTAAAGAATGAATACTCAGTTCATTAGTTTTCGAAAACCATCCTATCATCCAAAAATTCCACTCTCAATTCAAAAGCCCATATTCGAATGTAAATATTAAGCTAATTATGAACTACAACATGTGGGGGCATTCAACCAGTGATAAAAGCAATAAAAACTAGGATTAACAATTAAGGAAAAATCTGAAAAGGCAATGTATCTGAGAAAAATTAATGTATCAGCCGAATGGCTTAAATCCCCAATTCGAATCCAAACTTCCACATTAAACCCAATCCAATCATGTAAACTAATCAAATATAGTTTATACTTTATAATTAGGATCAATTTAGCAAGTTTAAACCCGATTAAAAATATTTAAAACAAATTTGAAAACAGGGAAACAACCCAGTGCATTGAACCGCACAGTGCACACACAGTGCACATGAGATTCCATGTCCGACACGACACGAGGGCTCGTACAACTCGAGGAACCTCGTGTCAGTCATGGACACGATACGTGTGTCGAGTTATACGTGTCGGGGTGGCGTGTGTACAGAGCAAACAGCCCCGAGCAGCAGGACATGCCACCTGCCCGCGCGCGCGTGCGTGCAACCACGTGTTCCCGTGTCTGTGGCAACACGACGCGACACCAAACACGACTCAGAACACTAGAATCACATAAGCGAGGTCAAAACCTAATTTTCTATTCAAAAAGATTTCTGAAATTAGGTCAAAATGTCCTTTGGGACATTTCATCAAACACCTAGGTCTATAGGCTGATACGTGTCCATTTAGGATACGAAATGGACACAAAACCTAGGTCTAGGCATACCTACAGAACCAGGACACCTAGGGCTAGGTCTACATACAAAGAAACTAGAATTTTAATGGTGTTTACATTGATTTACCTATTGGTGTCAAAATGCAAGAAAAGCCTCAAATGGGGGAGGGTTCCTCTTGCTAGCAAACTTCTCCAAATTGGTTTGAATCTGAGAAAAACATATAACCACAGCAAGAACACCTAAATTAAAACCTATTGTAATTTGTTTGAGGAAAAAAGGAGCTAAAATGGAATTTCTATGGATTTGTGAAGATGGAGACTTACCACTTTCCAAAGCATGTGAAATTCTAAGGAGGCTAGCCCTAATTTTTAGGAGAATATTTATAGGGGGATTCCCTAGGCTAAGTGGCCAGCCACTAAGGATTTGGGTTAGGGTTTGGCTCATGCCTAATGGGTTGGGCTAGTCATACAATGGTTCAAAATCACAAGTCATGACTTGTGTCTAATGCCTTCTATTCTAACTTGAGTCAAATGACTAAACCATAGGTTGTCCCTAGTCTAACTAGGGTTGCATGACCTAACCAAGTCCAAACTCAACTAGGATTAGCTCCTAGGTTAGTCTACCAAGGTCATTGCTAGTCAAAGTCAACCTAGTCAACCTTCATTCAAACAATTCCAAATAAATCCTAAAAATTCCCATAAATTCAAATAAATTCTAATAAATTCAAACAACCCCAAAAATAACAAAAATACCCTCAAACTAGAAATAATAAACAAAATACCCTAATCACATGGCTAGGCTCTAGGTCAACCAGTCTCCAAGGTTACACTATAAAAAAAATCACCAAATATCATATCATGATTTAAATAGTTTTAAATGATTAAAAAATCACCAAAAATTATATCATGATTTAAATATCATTATTAAAAGACTAAAATTACAAAATTTCAAAATTACCCTCTTCTGAAAAACTGGATGTTACACTAGTTCAATACTTCTCACATCTGAGACCGCCTCGACGACCCGTGGTCGCAAGCATTCTTCTTTATTGCCCTATCTTTTCCTTCAACTCAGGAACAACTATTTAAAGCACCTTTTCCAAACTCAATGAATCAACCGTAGTCCGTGCCTTAGAAATACCAAGTCTGTGACATCGTGCCTTACGCCAATTGGTGTTCGGGATGAGACTACTGTCCAAGACACTCTATACGATGGGCCTTAAGGTCGTAAAACCAAGTAATTTCAACAACCGCAGATAACGTGGGACGGTGCTTAGAAAAGACTTCGATAGCCTAACATAACTTAACCTAACTTAATCATGCAACAACTTGACGAGCAAGGACTGTGTCAAGCCTTGGACGATGGGACCGTGCATACTTTATAAAGCGTTTATGTGGGCGACGCCTATGACTTAGGCTAACTCTTAGCTTGTGGCGAAGACCAACTTTTTCTTCTCCCAAGCCACGGGACGAAGGACCGAGTGTCATTTTCAAAGCATGCCGTGCACCAACTCTAAGCCGACCGTTGGATCTTTCCATATTCTAACTCAATTCGACCCATCGGGATTATTTCCTTAGCTATGTGAATTCGTCTCTTTTATTATCAAGCATACTTGTACAAGTTGAAAATATGTGATTTATTATATGAAAGCTAAGATAAGGCGAGTTCATCGAAACTATCCCACCTGAGAGAGGGGTCGCCTCGACCGAGCGATGTCTCTGAGCAAGCCGTTGCAAAGCTAAGTCCGAACGCCGTCGGCATTTAGATTCCTCCGATTGACTGAGCGGGACGGGGCACTACAGACTGTTGGCTTGTAGAAGTAACCCCCATGTCTTGACAGCTTATACGTGATTTCAGAGTACTAGCGTACTTTGGTATTACGTAGCTGGCATTGTCCGTCCCCACTTGCCAGTATTCTGGTTCTGGAACGTGACAACAATTGCGAGGTGAAGGCAGAAAAAGATGAAGACAAGTTTGAATATGATATAAAATCGGACATAGGATATTTAGGGCAAGACCTAACAGGTTTTCTAACTACTATGGGATCATCTATATCAGGATACATGATACGACTCTCAGAAACAGAGATAGACTTACTTTTTGTTTTCTGAGGAGGTTGATTATTCTCTGGTTCAGATTCATGGCAGTGTTGAGATATGGACACATCCTCTTCTTTATGGTTCTTTCTCACAAACACCTTTCCTTTCCAAGTCTTGTTTCCTACTTCGAACCTGTCCTCTTTAGATGATAATTCATTTTGTGGCATTTCAATTAGTTCATCATTATTATCATCTTCAAAATTCTTATTATTTTTTCATGAGAAAGTGTAGGCTCGGATTCATCGAGTTCCTTACTCATAGTAGGAGTAGGTTCAGATAATGAATCATGGCCATTTTCTGTTAGTGCAGAATTACAAGTCTTAGAATTTTGTGATAGGCAATGATAAGTTATTTAAAAAACTTATGTTCTCAGTTTCAAATGAGTCTTCCTTTAAGTTCCCCCTGAAGATAAGTATCATAAAAAAAGGTTTGTTTTCAAAGAATGTGACATCCATAGTGACAAACATTTTTTTTGTTTTTTGGATCAAAGCATTTATATCCCTTCTTGGTTGGAGAGTACCCTACAAAAATACATTTTATAGCACGTGGTTCGAGTTTGCTAATATTCTTATGTTCATGGACAAATGTTGTGCAACCAAATTTTTTTAATGTCAAATCAGTTAAAACACGAGTAAAAGGAAAACATTCTTTGAAAACATGAATTGGAGTTTAAAAATTGAGAACTTTAGAGGGCATTCTGTTAATTAAATATGCAGCAGTTAAAATTGCTTCACTCCACAAATAATTTGGTACTTTATTTGAGAAGAGTAAAGCTCTAGACACCTCCAATAAGTGTCTATTTTTTCTTTCTGCAACTCCATTTTGTTGAGGAGTATTTGGACATGAACTTTGATGCACAATTCCATTTTGAAGAAAAAAACACCCAAAATTGTGTTAAAGTATTCCCTGCCATTGTCACTTCTAAAGACTTGAATAGTGGTCTGAAATTGAGTTTACACCATTTTAAAAAATCATGTACAGCTTGACAAACATCGAATTTTTCCTTTAACTAGTACACCAAACATACTCTTGAATGGTCATCTATAAATGTGATAAACCATTTTTGTGTGAAAGTGTACTTGTACGATTAGGGCCCCAAACATTACTGTGAATAACAGAAAAAGGTTTTGATGGTTTATAAGGCTGTATTGAAAAATGGGAACGATGATGTTTTGCAAATTCACATGCCTCACATTTAAACAAATACAAATCTTTATTACGAAATAACTTAGGAAACAAGTATTTTAAATAGCGAAAGCTAGGATGGCCTAATCGTAAATGCCATAATATAATATTGTCATCATTATTTGAAACACGAAAAGACTCAAAGTAGGAACTTATCGGTTTGGAAGGTAGTTGTGATTTAGATCCAATATTGAAGTAGTAGAGTCCTCCATTCTCCTTAGCACTGCCAATCATCTCCCCTGAGTTCAAATCCTGAAAGACACAGTGAGAACCGAAAAAGATAGTTTGACAGTTTTTTTCTTCGGCTAATTTACTGACAGATATTAGGCTACAAGATAGATTTGAAACATGAAGGACATCTTTAAGAGTCAACATCGGGGACAACACAACTGAACCTTTACCTGCAATGGCTGAAAATGAGCCATCTGCGACTTTTATTTTTTGATTCCCTGCAGAGGGACTATATGAAGAAAACAGAGTAGATTCACTTGTCATGTGATCGGTTGCACCTGAATCTACTATCCAAGTATGGTTGGGACTGACACTAAGAAGAGCAGAATTACCTTTTTGTGCTATAGAGCAAGAAGGAGTTTGAGATTCGAGAAGTTTGAACAGTTTGTCTAGTTGTTCCGTCGTGAGTTAAAGCTGAGTTGAAGAAGATTGCTGCCCTTGATCTGAATTACTAGCCTGGAATGCACGACCCTCATTACCACCTTTCTTCTTCCAGTTCGGAGGCTTGCCATGGAGCTTCCAACATATTTTACGCGTATGCCATGCGCGTTTGCAGTGATCACACCAAGGTTTGTCTGAATTCTTACTTTCGTTGAAGTTGTCGTCTCCGAAAGGACTTTCGTCTCCATAAAGAAAGTTTGGGCTGCTAGCGAGGACACATAAGTTGTCGCCGTCATCGCCACATCCAGTACCGTCGCTAGCACCGCGACCAGCTCCTCTACCGTTGCCGCGACCAGCACGTCCGCCGTTGCTAGTGCCGCGACCAGCACCTCCACCATTGCCATGGCCTGTTACGTCGTTCCCGCGGCCTGCTCCGCCTTC
Organism: Iris pallida; assembly: GCA_029216955.1. Classification (NCBI taxonomy): domain Eukaryota; kingdom Viridiplantae; phylum Streptophyta; class Magnoliopsida; order Asparagales; family Iridaceae; genus Iris; species Iris pallida. The sequence goes on from JANAVB010001800.1 coordinate 1,783,137, forward strand.
TATCGTGGAGGAATTGTCGTTGTTTGTTGAGCCGGTGAGGGCTTGCCGCCATCTATTGAAATCGGCCATTGAGAACCTAATTGTGTTGGAGAAACGGGTTTAAAAAAACTTTACAAACCATAGGTTAGGGAACATGGCTCTGATACCATATTAGAAGACAATATTAAAAGACAAGTGGTGAATGCTTCATTGTTTATTCTTCAGCCCCAAGGCTGTTTTAAATAGAAGAAATATAATTAATGTCCATCCTTGAATCAAAGAGAACTTTATTACAATCAATATTCATCCTTGAATAAAGGAGAACTTTATGGAAAGAAAACTAAATGAAGATAGAAACATCTCTCTAATAATAACAAAATCTTCTCTAATAATAACTAATAATAAGAGGAGAGAGATTCAAGGGATTCTCCAACAGTTTTCTTTTTTTTAAATTTTAATTATACCCTCATTTTCAGCCTGTTGTTGCTACTTAGTGTTCATGATATAATGGAAAAAAGAAAACCAAAAATAAAAATTCAGGATCCAAACTTTCTAATTGGACATGTCAGGGGTTTAAACTCTAAGCTAGTATAAAATTAGGGCCGGTCCTGAGTTCATGAGGTCCACGACAAACTTTCAAAATGGGCCTCCATATATAATGTGAAGAAAAAAAAAATGTTAAGAGTATAAGTCTAACGTGATAACTACTACACCACGATTGCTTGTGTGAACATGGCCTATGATACATACTACTTCTCTTCTATTTTAGATACATCAATATTTGTGCCCCTCTAATCTTTGGACCGTGGGCCGCCCTTGTATAAAAGCAATGGTATAAACACTAATTAGCCCTTTGTTACTATGAAACTAATAAGATTTTAAAAACCCATGGGTGCTTTAGAACTGTCTTTGTTTGAAGGGTACCAGATTACTATGAAACTAAGATTTAAGTGTTGCATTTCAGCTCATTATATTTACGCAAAATAACGCACTTCTTCTGTGTTGGACATGAATAAATGGAGGGAAGTTTTTTTGGGTCACAAGAACTGAGGTTGAGCAAAAAGGAAAAGAAGAGAAGTAATTATACGAAAGATATTTTTCTTTGTAAATGTTTTTATAAATGTATGAATAGATATGTAGTCATTGTAAGCTCAGATTACTGGTACTAAAGTGTCATTCAACAGAAGGTTTGAGGAGTCAAATTAGTGACGGAACATAGTGAGTATATTCATTATATATTTTTTTAATAGGTGGCATTTCATCGACCGCACGGATATATACATGTCACAGAATATTTTTGGAGCAAGCAATTTGTACACGAAAGTTTCTGTTATCAAAAGGTCTTAATCAGGACAGAGAATCTGAAGAAATTTTCTTCAGACAGGTCTAATTTACAAATTGAAGTAACTGGAAGGGGAAAAGAATTCAAGAAAAGGAAGAAGAAAAAGGAAATTTTGTTCAGAGTTAGGCCACACCTGTATATTAATTCAGTTAAGAGTTCCAAGTAAATTACTTGGAAATTGGAATTAAAGCAATAGCAGGAACACTACGGTCTGCTTGGTAACGGTGCTTTCACCGGTTCTGGAGTGTTTAATTTTTTTGAGGTACTGATTTTGGTCGGCACAAAACCCTCCAAAATTGGTGTAATGTAATTTTGGGTGGCTTTATAAACACCCAAAATCGATGAATTTTAAGAGATTTTATTATTTTATTCCAATTTATATCCTCACAAAAAATATATAATTATAACTACTAATACCATTCCATATTTAATTTTATTCGTGTAAAATTTTTTTCAGAACCACTTGTTAGTGAATTACCAAGCATGGATTGGACTGGTTTAAAAGCCGCTACTTAAAGATCACCCGAAACCGGATCCCTCATAACCGCTCATAACCGATGTTCTAAAAATACCTCATAACCGCTATCCCTAGAATGGTCAAGCAGACCCTATAATTATATATAGTTAGAGTTTTTTTTATAATATTCAAAATTTACGCTTAAGTTTTTATATCATCCAGAAGACGGTTCGGGTCTCATCCTGACGGTTGATTTGGTGCTGGCCGTTACATTTCGTTTAGGTCTTTATGCTATCCAAAATTTGTCTTCAATTTTAGGATGTCGTATGATCTTGAAAATTTGTATTTAGGTTTTCATTTTTGACCGTCAGTCCAAAGCAACTGGTAGCACGAGACGTAAATTTTCTGGTGAATAATAATATAATATTATGGAGATGAAAACACGAATTTCGAAAATGGCTCTTATATTCAATTGATGAATAATTGGATCTCGGAAACGCAATCACTGGCGTGTGTGTGGTCACGGCTTCAACTCTCCACCGTGTTCTCTTCATGTAGAAATCAATCATGTAGAAAGTAGTAGACGAGTGACCACTTAAGAATTGTCAAACGAAATTGTTTTGTTGTCCGCAGGCTTGGATCGTGGTCTTGGTCCGTAGGTCACGTGTCGCCATCCGATTGACCTTTTTCCGCTAACTTCTGGGCCTATCCGCCCTCCGGCCAATCAGAAGACGTAAGACGATACGTGATCCGAGGGTCAAAACTACGGTCCAAGTCCGTAGACAACGTAGTACCGTCGATTGTCAAGGGGACATGTACTGCATGCAACTTGCTGCGTCTTGGATGGTCCTTGTCGATTGATTTGGTAGGTATGTACAATCTAAGCCCAACTTTGAAGTCGATCATCTCTCACCACCACCACGAGTGGATAGGAGAGGAGAACAGCTTTGATTCAATTCAATTTGTGAATGCCCACTTGCTTTGAATTGGATTGTGCAAATCTTTCCACAGCTCTATAGTCAAAAGTTGCATTGAGCTTTTGGTTTTGGGTGAAGGTCTCCGTATCCCTTTCCTCCCATCAAAGAAAGCTTAGTTTGGTTGCGAGGACTTGCAAAAGATTTTGGGGTCACCAGCCTACTATACTATCCATCCAACTTGCAGATTTTTTTTTTTTTTTTTTCTGACAATTTAATTTTATATATGGTTTTCCAAGTGCATTTACAATGTGTTGACCATCTATAATAATAATATGGGGTAAAGTGCATTTAAACCCCTCTTAGATGTCACGAAATGGCAAATAAAGACCTCTTGATTTAGAAAACCCAGTTAGAGGCAAAAATGCTTAAAACACCCCCTAATCCCACTTTTCTGTAAACCGCTGTTAACTCTTGGGTGAAATGACCCAACTACCCCTGAGATATAACCAAAAGGAGTGGACCGTCGTTTCATTTCTCAACTCTCTCTCTCACTCTCCCGCCTCGCTCTCTCTCGTTCTCAACTCTTTCTCCCCCGTTCCAAACCCTAAATTTCTTCCCAAACCCTAAATCTGTTCCCAAACCCGAAATCAGTTCGCAAACCCTAAATCGGTTTGCAAACCCTAAATTGATTTGCAAACCCTAAATCGGAGTGGAGCTTATTAGGGTATTCTCGTACCGGTACTTTCTAAAACCCTAGTTCTCAGAATTTTACTACTCTTTCTCTGAAAATTTTGAGAAAAAATGCACGAATGATGTCTGCATGTAGTGTATGACTTGTTAAATTTCTGTATTTGTTGAAAAAAATTCATGCATGATGTCTGTCTATAGTATATTTGTTAAATTTTTGAAATTTTTGAGAAGAAATGCATGAATGATGTCTTTTTGTATTGTATGAGTTGTTAAATTTCTGAATTTGTTGAGGAAATTGCATGCATGAGGTCTGATTCTGACATCACATATGAATCTTCAATCTAATTCATGTGGAATGCGCCTCTGATATGTCTTTATATCACATATGAATGGAATGCGCCTCTGATATGTCTTTATATCAAGAATGGAGGCATTAGGAACTTATTGCTAGAGCATGTCTTTATAATTTCTGATATGTCTTTATAATTTCTTCCTAGAGCATGTGTACCCAATCTGTACAATTGCTATACTTGCAAGTCTGCAACTGTTCTGAAACTAGAATGATAATGTTTCTGACAATTGCTAGGAACTTATTCTCAGTACCCCTATTGTCTATTTGTCTGTTTGTCTATATGATTGTCTCTATGTTGTCTATATGTTGTCTATTTGTTTATATTGTCTGTTTGTCTATATGTTTGTCTATATGTTGTCTATATGTTTGTCTATTTGTCTGTTAGTTATGTTATAATTGTTGTTGCCTGTGTGTGTGTGCAGAGGGATTAATGGATACGAAGTATGTTGTTAATATGTTTGTGGGGGGAGATTTTAGTGTTGATAACCAATATGTGGGGGGTATGACATTAGAACTGAAAGAATGTGTGGATAGAGATGAGATGTGCTGGTTTGATCTTGATGGGTTATGTGCATCTGCTGGGGTCCAGGCTCCATGTGAAATTTATTATTTTGATCCTGTAGATGGAAGTAAGACTCAGATATTGGGTGACAATGATATATTGAGCTTTTTTGAAAAGTTTCCAACCCCTTGTCTTATCAAATTTTATGTACTGGGGAAGCTTGTTGAGTCACTTATTGACTATGGTGAATATGTTATTATTACTGAGTTTACAACCACCAGATTTGTCTGTGGTCCTTCTGAAGCAGCTGATGAGATTGATGTGCAGTTGGGTGATGATTTTTGGGCCAATATAGACTTGACTGGGCCTGCTCAAGCTGATGAAGATGTAGAGTTAGGATCTGGGCCTCCTCAACATGTACAAGATGAAAGGACTGCTGAAAATGAAGGCAATGTTGAGAATGAAGACAATGTGCATGAAGAAAGACATGAAGATGTGGATGAAGAAGCAGTTGGCTATGACTTTAGTAGTTTTGTCCAACATGAAGACATTGACCAAGACTCTGAATATGCTCCCAGTGATGAGTTGGCTAGTGTACACTCCTCAGAAGAAAGTTTTGATGATGAGGATGAAGGAACTGCTCATGCAGAGCCTGTAGTGACCCAAAAAAGGTTGGTTAGGGAGGAAAATGTGGCTCTTCATGTAGGGCAGAGGTTTGCTTCACATACAGAATTCAGAAGTACATTAAGGCTCCATGCCATAAAGAACAAGTACAATATCAAGTGGGTGCACAATGAAACAAAGAGGGTGACAGCTAGATGTGCAAATGATGCTTGTCAGTGGAGGATTCATGGGAGTGTTTTTGGTGGTCATGGGAATTTTGTATTGAAGAAGTTCATGTCTGACCATTCAAAGGACTGTGTTGAGATGGACAGCAATAAACAAGCTACTGCCACATTCCTTGCAAACAGATATGTACACAGATTCAGGAATGATCCAGACTGGAAGTATGCTGGATTTAGAACCCATATTGCAGAAGATTTAGAGATTGACTGTTCAAGACACAAAATTGCAAGGGCAAAGAAGAAGGCATTAGAGTTGATTGAAGGGAATGCCCAAGACCAATATGCTTACATTAGGGAGTATGCAATGCTGGTGATGTCTACCAATCCTGGGAGTGTTGTTAGGGTCAAAGGAGAATTAGAGCAAGATGGAAAGTCTACCAGATTTGTGAGGGTGAGCCAGAGAGGACTTAATGAGGCAGTGGACTTGGAAGCAAGGAGCTGCACCTGTAGAGTTTGGCAACTCACAGGTATTCCATGTGACCATGCAGCTGCATGTATCAAGAAGAAGAGGCACTCTATTGATGACTATGTAGACAAGTGCTATCACAAGTCTACTTACTTGAAGGCTTATCCTTTTGGTGACCTGTTATCCTTTACTCACTAACTCATCTGAGCCACTGTCCCTACCAAGTTTATCATTTTGCCATGCTGAATGTTGCTGTACGAGGCACTGTTATTTTGGTCTTGCTGCTGTCCCTACCAAGGTTTGTCATGCTACACACAGGACCCTGCTACACATGTTCATAACACTTCTTCATTTCAGCACTGACCCTTTATTCTTCCTTTTTTCCTGCAGTATTGCTTAATGCTGCTGTAGGAGGCACTATTTGGATGTGCAGCTTTTGAACTCTTAAGAAATGAATGACATGAATGGATGTAATTAAGTAGTAGTCAACTCACATGTTCTTGTACAAATGGATGAAATGCTGTTGAAGGAAGTTTATATTGTGCTGTGGATGAAATGAATGGATGAACATTGGTGAATATTGCCAGTTTATAATGTGTTTAAGTAGTTGCCAGTTTATATTGTTGCATTGGTGAATATTGCCCGTTTATTTTGTTGCAGTTACATTGGTGAATTGCCAGTTTATATTGTTCAAAGTTTATATGTTGATGAACCAGTTTATAGTGAATATTGCCAGTTTATTGAAGAAAGTTTGATGAACCAGTTTATGTTGTTGCAGTTACATTGGTTAATATTTTGATTTTGATGTCTGTTTAAAGGGTGGATATGTTGATGAATTGATTTTGATTTTGATGGCAGTAGTGTGTTCCACTGGCAAGTTGATTTTGATGGCACTTCATTTGCAGCTTTGGCAATTCATTTTTATGTGTTGAGAATGAAGATTTGATTTTGATTTCCAAATGTTGCAGTTCACTTGCAGAGCTTGCAGTTCAATTGATGCTCAGTTGGCTAGTTTACATTGGCAATTTCCAAATGTTGCTTGGATTGGAAACTTTTCTTGTAAATCTTGATACAAATTTTAATTTGCAGCTCACTGCAGTTTACATTGGCAGTTCATTTGCAGCTCACTGCAGTTTATATTGGGTACAATACTTGAATTGCAACTGCAACATTCATCACATCCGTATTTCTTAAACGAATAACTTAAATAGTACTAAACATGTCAAAAAACCTAAAATAAATTGCAACATATGTATGTTGAAGCATGGTCTGGATTCAGTTGCTGCCACCGCCTCTGTCGATCCTCTTGGAATAGGCTGTAAACCTTGGCCTCGATGCTCCTTTACTTCTTTCATTAAATTCCACATAAGAATTTGATAGTGTTCTGAAAGTTTCTCATCCTTCCATAGTAGAAAACCACAAGAATTTGTTGGATAATTTGCACACCCGTAAAATCTTCTTCCAGGATTGGTTGGTGTCCATGAAGTCTTCAGTGGACTAATTAATCCACAATAGCAACAAATTGTTCTTCCGTAATTCCTATTTGGACGTCTTGAGAACGAAGATTGAGAGCTACTAGCCATAATTTGCAGTTGGATTGGATATCTGTAGGTAAGAAAAAATTTCAACACATTAAATTATAGCAAATAAGTAAAATAAAAAGGAATAAAGAAAAAAAATTAAACGTTATTTTCCCTACAGCCTACCGGATTAATAGGTAGAAAATAGAAAGTGTGTGGTTTAAGTGTAATGTTTCAAACAACTTTTCACTATGCTATATATAGAGAAGGAATAGAATAGCTGCTGTGCCCAACGGTCAAATGGAGGGGTATTTTGGGGAGTTGAATAATTTCTCTCTCCTTAATTTGGTTGATAACGGCTACTTTTGACGTTAATTTGACGGAAAGGGGTATTGTGCTCAAAACAGGGTTTGCGGGAGGTGCAAACCGCATAAAATTTCTAAAAGGTCTTAATTTGCTAACGAGGCAACTCTAAGGAGGGTTTAAATGCACTTTACCCTAATAATATGTATATTGGTTATTTTCTTCCCTTTCCTCTCTAATTAAAAGTCACAAATTTTTTTTCACATGTAAACTTTTAAGGATCACGATCCATTCTCTGTCGCTAAGGCTTCTCTTTGTCCAGCCGCCCAGGGTTCCATGGAGTTTGAGGGCCCAAAATAATTGTGGTGTAGTGATTAGTATGTTAAACTTACACATCGCACGGTAGGAACAACACCTCAATTAAAGATCCTCACAATTTTTTTTTAGAAGTAGGGACTTGTATGAAATTTACCCTTCTTATAAATTACTTTTAAGCTTTGCTTTCTTGCATGCTATCTTTAACAATCATTAGGTCCTTTTCCCATTTCATGGTCACTTTTGGTCCCATAACATAAATGAATGTGTAGATAGCGGTATGTAAACCTAAGAGCATCTCCAACCCTATTGTGAGTTTAGAAAAAATGGTTGCCACATAGGAATGACAAACTTTTATTTCAAAAATTCTTCTCCAATGCAAGTATAGAATAAATTATAAAGTTGACATGACAATGACATGACAAGAACAATGTGAAGTTGCAATGACTTTGTCTCCACATCATCAATTATGAATAGAAATATTTATAAAAAATGAAGAAGTGGAAGAGTTGTCTTGGAAGTTAGAAAAAATACGTTTTATTGTATTCTTAATACTTTTGCATTGAAGAATATTTTTTTTATTTCATTGTCTTGTGTGAAAATTATCTTACCATATAAAAAAAAATATTATCTTGTGTCTTATGTCACATAAGAATCAGAACACAAAACAAGACAACAGGGTTGGAGATGCTCTAAGAAAATCCAATAGTTTGGTTTGTTCCTACATGTGACATGTAGCCTCCCCTGGTTTTTATTGTCTCTGCCTATCTGTTTATGGAATTTTGTTAATGGACCGGGCAGTCAAAAAGTTTAAGAATAAAAAAGAAAAAGAAAAAAGAACGAACTACTTGAAATGTAGGCCATCCATACATTCCCTTTTCTACAAAGAGACTTCCCTAACCCCATTCTTTATTCTTACCTTTCCGCAAGACCATCAAACCTGTCTTACTCCATTCCTTTTCTTCTCTCTCATGTTCATTAGTTAAATGTTTGTAAGATGCACCTTTTGGGAGAGCTTAGGTCATGAAGAAAGTTTTTGATGTATAAAAACTTAGCTAGATTTTCTTTTATATTTATGTACCAATTGAACCTAGTTTTAGGGTATGCTTGGCAATTATGGGGATAGCGGTTACAAGATATTTTTAGAGTAATGGAAATGAACGGTTATGAGGGGTCCGATTTTTGATAGTTTTAAGTAGCGACTTTTAAACCAGTCCAATCCATGCTTCGTAATTCATTAACCAGTGTTCTGAAAGTTTTCTATAATAATAAAATTACCTTTATGCTCATATATAAATAAAAGTTATTTTTGATGAAATATGGGTTTATGGACGTGAAGGTAACCCATGCATCAAAAGTCTTTCATGCATTCTTGTCTCAGAAAACAACTTTGTACCCAATGGAGCTCCAAGGACAAGTACAAGACAAGTTTTTGAATTTTCCTTCAATCGAAAAGAAAAGAGCAGTCGCGGAAAGGAAGAAAAGAAAAACACAGAAAGAAAAAAAAAAAAGGGTTTAGTTATTAGTAGTTATATTTATATATATTTTTGCGAGGATATAAATAGAATAAAATAATAAAGCCATCCAAAATCCACCGATTTAGGATGTTTATAAAACTACCAAAAAAAATACATTACACCGATTTTTTGGGTGGTTTTTGAGCCGACCAACTCCGGTGGCATGAAAAAATTAACAAGCATGAATTTTCATAAACGATCGGTTTAAAAACACCCTAAAGTCGGTGAAAACACCATTAGCAAGCATACCCTTAGGGTCTGCTTGGCAATTATGGCGGCTATGAGGTGTTTTTAGAGTAGCGAAAATAAACGTTTATGAGGGGTCTAATTTTTGGTGGTTTTAAGTAGCGGCTTTTAAACCAGTCCAATCTATGCTTGGTAATTCATTAACGAACGGTTCTGTAAGTTGTTTATAATAATAAAATTATATTTATGCCCATATACAAATAAAAGTTATTTTTGATAAAATATGGGTTTATGGATGTAAAGGTAACCCCTGCATCAAAAAGTCTTTCTTGCATTATTGTCTCAGAAAATAACTCTGCACCAAATGGAGCTCCAAGGACAAGTACAAGTACAAGACAAGTTTCTGGATTTTCCTTCTATCGGCAAGAAAAGAGCAGGCGTGGGAAGGGAAAAAAAAAGAAACACAGAAAGAAAAAAAAAAATAGGATTTAGTTATTAGTAGTTATATTTATTTATTTATTTATTTATTTTACGAGGATATAAATGGAATAAAATAATAAAGCCATCCAAAATCTAACGAACTGGGGTGTTTATAAAGTCATCCAAAAATACATTACACCGGTTTTTGGTAGTTTTTGAGCCGACCAAATCCAGTGGCTCAAAAAAACTAACAATTATAAATTTTCAAAAACGGTCCAAAGCTGATGAAATCACCATTACCTGCTTGGCAATTGTAGGGGTAGCGGTTATGAGGTATTTTTAGAGTACCGGTTATGAGCGGTTATGAGGTGTCCGATTTTGGGTGGTTTTTAAGTAGCGACTTTTAAACCAGTCAAATCCATGCTTGGTAATTCACTAACGAGCGGTTCTGAAAGTTTTTTACACGAATAGATTAAATAGGGAAGGGTATCAGTAGTTATAATTATATATATTTTGTGAGGATATAAATGGAATAAAAAAATAGAGCCGCTCAAAACCTACCGATTTGGGGTATTTATAAAGCCACCCAAAAATACATTACACCGATTTTAAAAAAATTTTGAGCCAACCAAAATGAGTGCCTCAAAAAAATTAACAAGCAAGAATTTTTATAAACGTTCGGTTCAAAAATAGTTCAAAACCGGTGAAAACACCGTTACCAAGCAGACCCTTAGTTTTGGTGGAATAACTTGTTTTCATAGCAAGCTCCACAATCTTGAAAACGAGGACCAGGTGACATCTTTCTTCCACGAAAAAAACAATATCCCCAAAATTCTTCAACTGACAATGACTCACAACAAGGAGAGAGAAATGAACACTTGAAACACAAATCACACCAAACAATCCTTAAAAAAAAAAAAAAAAAAAACAAAGATTTTACATAAAAATTCAAATCCGGACGAGAGGAAAACCAACCCTAAGAAGGTTGCAATCAAACGCTATCTGGATTTTCCATATACAATTTGAACACAAACACAAATATGCAAATATGGAGAAGGCTATAGAGTTACGGAAGAACGGAAATGCGATGAGCATCCGCTTTGTCAAATCTGACTTTACGAACCTCCACAATTTGCACACTGATCTCTAAAAGATTAGTTCAAGTTAGGATAGAATAGAGGCCATTGAGCTAAAACCCAAAACCCTAATCATGGACGCATTTGGATAGTAAATTTTGTTCAATAAATCTCCCTAGTGGTATGTGTAAGTAAACGATACGTATCGGTGATAGTTAATTTTTTTCGATACGCTAACCTAGGCCACCCGACACGAATACCTTTGTGTTTGTACCATGCATTCGATGTGCAAATATGTCGTATACCACTACTAAAATCTGCTAGAATAGCGACGTATATTAGCGACGGCGGAAAAAGCAGTCGCTGATAATTTCCTATAGCGACTCCTAGTGTTACACGTCGCTGGCCGTCGCTGAGTAGCGACGTTCAGCGACGTAGTGTTTATTACGTCGCTGCATGGCGACGTTTTGCGACGGACATACTTTTTACGTCGCTGTATTGCGACGTATATTTTATACGTCGCTGACTTATTTCATATAGAGTAACTGGTCCGATCGAAATCACAAATTTTTACCCAAATTTCTTTCTTCCCGCTCGATCCCCCTCTCCCCCCGGCGAACCCTCCCCTCCGGCGACCCCTCCCTCCGGCGACACCCTCCCCTTCTCCCCCCGGCGACCCCGCTCGCCCGCTGACCCCTCCCTCCGGCGACCAGCCTCCCTCCTCCGACGAAGTCTCCTTCCTCGTCGCCTTTCTCCTCCGACGAAGCCACCCTCCTCGCCGCCTCCATCCTCCGACGAAGCCACCCTCCTCAGGTAAACCCTAACCCTAGCCCTAGCTATCTAGACACAGACACGGACACGAGAACCCTAACCCTAGTTCGGGTGGTCTTGCTGTCGAGGGGGGGAGGGAGGGGTAGGGGTGGGTGCAGGGGGTGGGGGGGGGTCTTACTGTCGAGGGGTGGAGGGAGGGGTGGGGGTACCCGGGGGTGGGGGGGGTCTTGCTGTCGATGGGGGCAGGGTTGGGGTGGGTGCAGGGGTAGGGGGGCAGGGGAGGGGGGTTCTTGCTGTCGAGGGGGGTAGGGGGGAGGGGGGCAGGGGTGGGTGGGTGCAGGGGTAGGGGCGAGGGGGGCAGGGGTAGGTGGGTGCAGGGGTAGGGGGGAGGGGGGCAGGGGACAGGACCCTAACCCTATTTCGGACACGACTCTGTGACACAGGACACATGACACACACACACACAATACATATATATATATATACCTATATATATAAATACACATATCTACATATATACATGTATATATATACTCACACACTGTCAGTGCGCAGTCTCCGGCTTCGCAGGCGTCGTCACGAGCTCAGGATATTCGTCGTCAGATCGAGGAGCTGCGCCGCGAGTTGCAGCAGCAGATTTCTGATGCGGTCGAGCGATGATCCGACCCTCCGATCGTCACCGGACGATTTGATGCGGTCGAGTGCAGTATACAGAAGCTGATGAGTCTGCAGCAGGCTACAGCTGCCAGGTTGCACACGCTCACCGAGTCTACGCAGCGCACAGAGCGTAGACAGGTCGAGCTGGAGGGATCGCAGAGGAGCATGTCTGCCTCACTCACTCAGGTATCGGCTTCACTTGAGGCGAGTACTGAGAGGGTGGTGAGTACCCTTGCTGTTTATGGTGAGCGACTGCGAGTGCTGGAGCAGATACGTCCTCCCGGTCCATCGACGGCGCCGACTCCAGACATTGCACTCCCTCCTGCTGCCCCTACGGTGCAGCTCACACAGGAGCAGTATGAGTACATGCTATCCCAGATGCACGGCAGGGGTCCTCAGTGATCCAGTAGATTTTTTTTATCATCTTTGTATTTATTGGCCTTATGGGCCCATTCACCGTTCTGTACACTGATTTTGAATATTATTTGACTCTGTTGGACATGTATGTTTGTTGGACATGTATGTTGGTGATATTTAATTTGTTGGTATTTTCATTGAGTACATGTATGATATTTAGTTGTAGACTGTTATGATGGGAGACTGTTATTCATCTATAATTATAGACTGTTATGATGGAAGATTGTTAATTGTGATGATATCTGTAACGGGGATGACAAATATACCTACGCTGAGTTATAAGCGATGATCTGATATACAAAGGAGGTGCTGCCCAAATTTTAAAAAAATATAATATGTATTTTTGTGATGATGTGTGTCTGTGTTTACAGTGAATGTGAAATACAGTGTTCGGAACCATCGACAGTTTCGATTACTGTTGTATGTTTTATCTTTGATAGAAAGAGCAACAGTTCAGGGTGTACTTCTGAGAGCTTCATTTTCACGTCCTTCACTTTCTCGAGACGTCGTAAAGGATCCCGAGAAGGTGAAGGACGTGAAGAGGGAGCTCTGAGAAGTGCACCCTGAACTGTTGCTCTTTCTATCCAAGATAAAATATAGAACAGTAAGCGAAACTGTCGATGGTTCGAATACTGCACTTCACACACACTGTAAACACAGACACACAACATAACAAAATACCAATTATATTTTTTTAATTTTTTATAACATCTGCGACGTATACCGACATTCTGCGACGTTTTGCGACGTATAGTACACGTCGCTATACGTCGCCAAATAGTGACGTAACGTCGCTATCCGTCGCTATACTGCTGACGTTGCATATGACCACCTGAGAGCTGACGTCGCTAAAGTTGTCGCTAGGCGTCGCTAAAATTCTGACGTGGCTGCCATGCCATGTCATCATATATAAAGTTGACGGCGTCGCTAAGTGGTCGCCCTACGTCGCTATAGTGGCGACGTATGATGACGTCGCTATCTGTCGCTAATGTTGCGACGTCTAGCGACACTAAACGTGACGTCGCAAATAGCGACGAATTACGACAAAATTGTAATCTGCGACAAGCCTATACGCGACATCCAATTTTCGTCGCTAAATACGTCGCTAATAGAAATTAGCGACGGATTTTCCTTTTTTAGCGACGTATTCTGACGTCGCTAAAAGGGGTTATTTTAGTAGTGTACGAACCCTTTCGCATATGTAATTGGACATTGTCCAAGGATCGATCTAGGTTCATGATAGATCTAACATATCTAAGGGTCTAAATTAACATGCTTTTCTCATTAGTCTTATCGATCATCGACTCGACTCTTATTACATCGATTCATCTCACGAACCAAAGTGATTTTGTCGATTTGATAACTAAGAGCATGTCATAAACAAGTAATCTAACTATTACATACATGCTACAAGTAGAATAACTACTATACGTAGTTTAGGGTTTACCGATAACCTTTGTTGATGTCTCAATTGCACATGCGTCCAGTCTCTAATGGTATCCACACGAGTGCATTGGTCACCGTCCAAGTCGAGAACTCTTCATGTACACAAAAATTAACAACCTAACGATCTTCTCGAAGCCCTCCTCAAAACGACGATGCGATACTGTAGTGCCCCGAAATTCGTGATACGTATTTTATACGTGTTCGTATTTCTGACCTGTATTTCTCATTTCTTTGATTAGTTAGTTGTGGTTTATTTTCATATTTAGCATTGTGGTTTAATTGTCATTTATCGTTCATGGATTATTTTGATTAAGTGGAGCTTGGTTTTATTCGGATGGGAGAAGGATTGGGTTGGTTCGGCTTGGCTTGGTTTACTTGGTCCATCATGAACCAAGGTGAACCCCTACCTACCACCACCATCCTCATTTATTAACCCCACCCTCTTTTTCTCTCATCATTCACTCTTCTTCTTCCTCACCGTTGCTCTCCACCTACCAAGAGGTTTAGGCAAGTGCAACTTGCTTCTTGAGGGATCTTGATTTTTATTGTTCCATTCTTTTATTTACATGATTATAAACCTCTTTAGAACTTGGAGTTTTTAATTTTGATGGATAGATTCTTCTAGATCTACATTTTAACTTTGAGTTCATGGAGTTTTCTTGGTTTTGATCTACTAAAACTAGTTATTTTTGAAAACTAATAGTTCCATGAGCAAGAGCATGAAATTTCGTATGAATTTGGTTTTTGATTCACCTCATTTCGAGTTAAAATGAAGTTTTTATGGCCAAAACAAGTTTTCTGAATTTTCATGTCGGCTGAAGAATCTGGTTCTGGCGTAAAATAAAATTTTACGCAGGGAAGCTAGCGTAAAATCAAATTTTACGCAGGAAGGCTTGCGTAAAATGAAATTTTACGCAGGGAACCCTGGAATTGCGTAAATTACGCTGGATTGTATCCAGAATGTAATATTTTACGCAGGGAACCCTGGAATTGCGTAAATTACGCTGGATTGTATCCAGAATGTAATATTTTACGCAGGGAACCCTAAAATTGCGTATTTTACGCTGGATTGTATCCAGAATGTGAAATTTTACGCTGGAACCCTCCCATTTTTGCATATTTTACGCAGAATTGAATTTTTGGCTTAAAAAGTGTGCAGAATGACTGTTTTTGCCAAGTTAAGCTATTTTCTAGCCAGAATTTCGAAAAACTCAAAACATGAAAGTTTTAGATCCCTGTCTTACCTTTTCGAATATCTCTGGAGCACCTTAAATTGAGTTCGTATGTGGAAGTTATGCCCCGTCTCCCTGAGCCGCATGATTCCTCCACAACTCTTGCACCATGTTTATATTTAGTTATTGCATACACGCTTATACCAGACTAATGTTAATTTTAAATAATGACATGACATGATAGTGACCCGTCGTGGCGCACTCTTGACAGTAATTTGTCATGATATATATATCTCGAATGCTGTTGCGACGGCTAGCATGTCATGACAGAATTGAATGGCCTGGACATCGTGGGTGATTGTGTTTGTATAAAATAAATCGGTAATGTTTGCATCATGTCTAGGACATGGATCCCTGAGTACCATGGTCAGGGATACCTACAGTAATTGACTAAGGCTAATAAACTAGAATAATTCAGTAGACATGAAGAGATTTCCAGCTACAGGCAATCCCGTTATCTGGGCGCATTAGTGGACTTGTAGCCTACCGACGAGTAGGGCACATTTCCAGCACACCGTTGCGTGTTGCATTCTCCATAAACGGAAATTCGACCTGGATAACCGGATGGTCTGCAGGGCTTGTGGCTGTTGGGATAATCTCATTACATCTTGCTAGTAACTAGGCCTGTGATAACCCTAGTTAGTTAAAAGTATCAAGCCGTACTCTTGATTGGCCGTGATTGATTGGATGGAGTTTATCCCAGCTTAATCTTGTCCCGATCCTGTACAAGATTGTGACACGACATGATTATTGATGCTTGCCTTAACAATAAAGATCGGGGGTCCAGTTCTGTTCAGGCGAAGGGTTACAACCCCGGTCCTTGTTTGGTTTAAGGGTTGTAACCTGGCTCCCGGAGCAGTTCTGAGTCCTCTCTTCGTTTATTGTCTTGTTACCTTATCATTAGTATTTGAGACGGGTTTCTATTCAGGTGAAGGGTTACAACTCCGGTCCTTGTTTGATTTAAGGGTTGTGACCTGGCTACTTGAATGGTTTCTTCGTACTCAGTTTACTGTGGTTATCTCTATTATTAGCAATTCTTTATTTATTATCTTTATTATTCTATTATTGATGTGCTGGTTTTAGTTCCTAAGTGAAGCCTCCCTTGTGGCACTTGCTTTTTCTGGGGTCTGACCCAGCTGATTTTGTATGGCCAGATATCGGAGCAGTACCAGAGGATCTACCTAACTTCCAGCCAGATGGTGACCACCAGGCGTAACCCTGGCAATGAGTGGGTTTCTTTTTGTCCTCCCACTTTATTGTAAAATTATTCTTTTGAGGCGTTTAGCCGACGAGCATGTGTTAGCTCGATTGCACATTTACTTACTGTCTGCCTACAGGCTGTAACATGATTGACAGATCCTAGGGTTGATCATGTATGACTGAACTCTTGCTAGTCTTGACATTTTGTACGACTAGCTTCATGATCATCCAATATGTAATGTTGGGGACGCCTTACTATTGTATATTTGGTGGTCTTACATTTTGTAACATTTACTTACTTGCTTGTGATTGAGACAATAGGCTTGTTCTTGACCATAGGAGACTGATGGATTGTAGTTAAACCCTCATATATCTAGACAGCCGTGACCGTATAGTGAGGTGGATTCCATTTTATTATACGTAGCTGGCTATGTATGCCCCCGCTCTCCAGTATTCTGGTTCTGGGGCGTTACAGATACGACTCGCCCTCCTCAAAACGACATGCGATACAACTCTTTGCGACTGCTATTGCTATTTATTACATTAGCTGCATGCCAATAAAAAATCTAGTCGAATTTTCGATCTGGTTAGCTGGCGGGGAACAAAGAAGAGAAGAGGATGGGAAGGAGGGGCTCTCTAGGATTTTTCTTGCTAAGGCTTTGCACGAAATTGTAACTCCTTTGTCCCAAAATTATAGGTTTTGGCAATTGCTAGACTTGACAATTATTAGGTATCCTAAGTAAGTTTGATTATGAATCCATATCTCATATCAATCATATATTCTCCTAGAATCTTCTAGACGATTATAGACTCTTCTAGAATACTGTATATGAAATTCTAATTCTAATTTGGGATTGCTTTTCATATATTTCCTTATGTGATCAATTAAGAGTTGTCCTAGTCAACATCTAATTGACTCGTGTGCTAGGACAAGTCAACAACGTGGCATAGATCAATTGCCCATGAGCCAATGGCCATTGCACTGAATACAAACCTGAACATGCTCTAAATGATCGACCAACTCCTATGTGTGTGACACATTAGGCTCAACACCAAGATGGTTGCAATAGATTGAACTTGATTCAGACTGACACTGCCTTGCATGCAACATTAAAATTTGATCGAATCTCTTAGAATTTTTTTCACATTTCGAGGTCTTGTAGATTTGGAGCACAAAAGTCTCCAAGCAACGAGATCCAATGCGACCCGAACCCCATCCTCTCCTCTACTACACATCCAATAGATCACTGTTTTCTAATATTTGTACCTTCACCATTAAGATTTTATTTCTTTAAAAATTTGTTACGATTAACGGTGATTAGGACCGACCCTGAGTTCATTGAGGCACTAGACAAACTTTTAAAATGAAGCCCCATATATAATATTAAAAAAAAAAGTAAATTAAAAAATTGTTATAACCAAGAATTGAACCTAGGACCTCAAGTGTGCAAGTATAACATAATTACCACTATACCACAATTATTTTGTGTTAAAAGATGGTCATGTTAAATATTAGTTCTATTTTCGATACAAAATTATTAATATATATATGCTTAAATTATTATTTTTGGGCCTTCATATTCCATAGGGTCCTGAACTATGATAAATAATAATAGTTGATTATTCATGAATCTAACAAAGTTTATGCATCCATGCACATGAAATTTCCAAATTTCCTAGTGTGTACACTATGGGATCCATTTGGAAATCGTAGGCTACTTTGTGCTACTCACAATGTCAAAGTCAACTATTCCCACATGTCTATCTTGATTCTTGAGCTACTCATAACTTCCTGTCTTCTACTCAATCTCTAATTCAATTGACTTATACTTGGAATCTTCGTATATTCCCCTTCTTTGTATATATCTCCCTCCCCTTGCCTATAAAGAAAGGGTGTGCTCTTCTCTATTCTCTCTATATGTGTGTGAGAGAGAGAGAGAGAGAGATGGGTTCTAATTCTCTCTCTATGCTTTTGGTCTCCTTCTTCATCTTGGTGGGTTGTGCAGTTCAAAGCCATGGAGGGAAGACCAGCAACTTTGTTAGGAAGGATGAGAAGGCTATAGACATGGCTCTTGATAGTGATGTCTTCACAGTTCCTACTGGCTACAATGCTCCTCAGCAAGTAAGTTAATTCTGATCTATACTTCCTTTGGTGTGGGTCTTGGTTGTTACTAGTTTAATGCCATTATGTGCTATGTTGGTTTGTGCCCATTATGACTTGCTATTGTTTTCTTTTTCTTGTGTTTTCCTTTAGGCCTCGTTTGGTTCGCGGAATGGAAGGGAAATGAAATCAATTCCTTGTCATTTCCTTTCCTTTGGGAAATTCTATTTCTCATTGATTTTCCTTTCCGATGTTTGGAAATGCCAATGAATTTGGAAAGGAAAGTGATTACTTCAATGTGGGAAAGTGATTCTTTGCTTGGATGGATGGACTCACTTTTCCCCCTAATTTTCCTTCCATTGGGAATCACTTTCCTTTCCTCCTCAATTCCTTTGACACCCAAACATAGGAAAGTAATCACTTTCCTTTCCCAACCCGGAGATTCCGCAAACCAAACGAGGCCGGGATCAACATTAATAATTCATGTCCTTAATATGCCTTCTTTTTTTTTTGTAATATTACTCTTGGACATCATGCAACATCATCGATCATGCTCATCATAAGTTGTTGGAAGAGGATGAAGGGGGAAAAGAAGAAGAATTAATATTACCTTTGGGCCGGAAAGTCCGAAAACCGGCCTGGTCAAAGCCGTGATGGGCCGTATATATATATATATATATATATATATATATATATATATATATATTATATATATATATATGAATCCGGATCAAAAGCCCTCCGGATCAAAAGCCCTCCAGCGGGAGCCCCTTTCAAAGCCCCCCCCCCCCCCCCCCCCCCCCCCCTCTTCCCCTAGTGCACCGTTGGATCGAGCCCGCAGGCGCTTCCCCCTTTAGCTTAAGTGGCTATAGTGGAGACATAAGACCCGAGTGGGTGGTGTTCGAATTCCGGTGGGAGCTACTCACTAATCTAGGCCTTTCTTTAAAATTGTACATATCAAAATGTTTTTTTTACCAAATGTATGTGCCTACAAGCCGGGCCGGACCCAGCCGGTCCAGCCTGGACCGGTTCTACCCGGTCCATAGGCCCGGGCTAGGGTTGGGTATTTCAGTCAAAGCCCTGGCATGGCCTGGTCGGGATACTTTGACCGGGCTAGCCCGGCCCGGACCGACCCAGTCAAACCCGGTCGACCTTGAAGAGTATGCTAGTTTTTGTGGTATGTCTACCAAGTTCTTGAAAACATAGTATCAGAGATTGGTTTCATGTAAAACAACATGAGTGAAGACAAAAGGAGGATTTGTTTCCAGGAAACAAGAGAATCTAGGAATCGGGAATTTAGCTAATTCCTGAAAGAAGGAATTGGGCCTAATTCCTACATTTTGAGATCCTTGATTTATGTCTCTAGAAATTGGGCCTTCCTTGTGTCCCATGTTCTGAGTGTACATGAATGGTGTTTCGATATTAGAAAGATTTTAGCCCCTAATTCCTTGTTCATGGCCGTGTTGCAATGGTGTGTTCAATTTGCATAATTTAGTCACAAATTAACTACCTAGTATAATTTTCATAATTAGTGCTATATATATGAATTCTTTCTGGTCGTGGAATTTTCTAATGCCCTTTTATCTATTTAAAGGTTCATATAACTCAAGGAGACATGAATGGGACAGCGATGATCATATCATGGGTAACCCAGGACGAACCTGGTTCAAGCCAAGTGTTGTATGGGACATCCGAGGAGAAACTTGAATTCTCGGCCGAGGGCAAGATTACTCAATATAAGTACTACACCTACACTTCGGGCTTCATCCATCACTGCACTCTTAAACACTTGAAGGTGTAATATTATTATTACTTCCGCAAGTCCAGTTGATTCACATACTTCACAGTCTACCAAATTTTGTATATCTACCTTTCTGTTGTGAGTTTGATATGGTTTAGTATAAAGGAATAATGTAAGTTCTTCCTGTTTGTAGCATGATACGAAATACTACTACGAGATTGGGATTGGCCACACTACAAGGAAGTTTTGGTTCACCACCCCTCCAAAAGTTGGCCCAGATGTCCCGTATACATTCGGCCTTATAGGTAATTTTCCATTATATTTGAACTTAGTCTCTGGTTTATGTTATTAATCTTTGAGAAGGTTCTATTTTGTATATGATACTGAAAAAATTGGTAGTCGTTGATTCTGTTGAGGTCTATATCATATTGAGAGCAAACGGCTTTCCTTCTCTTCTCTCCCAAGTACCATTTTGTTTGATAGAATAAAAACTTTTGGTATTTAAGGAACGAAATCGTTCAAGAACAATGTTTATTAACATTTTACTTCTTCAATATTTATGTTCTTAGAGCCGATATTCTCGGTTTTGAAAGGTAGTTATTTCTCTCATTTCACGCTTAAACTAATTAGTGTTGATTGCCCTAATCTATGACATAAGAAATACCAAGGGCGGTGGAATTTAATTATTGTCTTTACTTCAACCTTTTACTCTACACTAATCTTATTTTGTGGACCATAGAAGTTTCATATTTGTAGTTATTTCTTTGTGTAATTCTTTAGGGTTCCAAACTCATGAAATGAAGAGTATAGTCCTTATGGATTTTTTCCCGCATACTTTTTTTATTGAGAAAAGAGGATGGGATCAAGGAGATTCCAGCCAAACTTCATTCATACAAAAACAATATATTCAGTAGTAGAATATAGAAACCGTGATCCGTATAATAACTAGATACAAAAATGTTCAAAGTTCAGCAGATATAATCTGGACAGGAACACGATCTCGATCTGGAGCATTCCATAGATATATTCTTCATATTATCCTTCCCCTGTAACACCATGAATCATGTGGGTAACTAGAGCAAAATAAAAGAGCCATTCAACATCAATTATAATTAGAAGCACCCACATTTCTTAGTTGAGATATTCAAATATGGAATCCATCTTCTACCAAAAAACATTGGACCTTTCAAAGAATATTAGAAAAGATTAAGATTGATAGGGTTTAAAATTTTATGGTTTCATTGATGCAAGGTGCAAGTATTTCCATTATAGCAGAGTTGCTAAGGTAGACAAGAATTTCAAGAGGTCTAATAGTTAACTAGGTCAATAGACCTATTTGTGATATCGATCACATTATTAAACTTCTCCCATAGTTGAGAAGCTACAATAGAAGAAGTGATATGCTTTTGACTCAATGTTAAAGCATAGCACACAAATGTTAGACATGCAAATCCTTTCTTTTTCAAGTTGTCTACAGTAAAAGAGAGTCTATTTTAGTTGCAAGCCACAACAAAACTTTGACCTTAAAAGGTAATGTGACTTTTTAGATTGCTGGTGACCAAGTTCTGCCAATTGAGTTTACTAACTTGTAAAGAGATTTAACATTATATATGAACCATCACTAGCCATTTCCATCTACTGACATTGTCTTTAGAAGATGGAGAAAACCAGGAAGAGATGTGGAGAAAGTTCAAAAAAATTCATACAGCTTCTCGGTGATGACCCTTCTGAATTTGGAACCCGTGTCCAACCACCATCCAACCAAATACCTTGATTTGAGACTAAGTCTATCTAATCGGGCGTAATCTCAATTTGATTTGAGACCCTTCTGAATTGTTGCATATAATGGGTCGGAAAATCTTCAATCCTTCTATTTGAGCACCATTTCAGCAATAATGATTGCTCAACAATGTTCAAATTTAACCACCGAGGGGTGAACCACTGGTAGCACGCTGCACTTGTAAGGGAGGGGAGGGGTGGGAAACTCGTGGTAGCGCTGGAAAGGGAGGGGACGGGTGGACATGGGTTTGTGTCCCAGCCCGGACAAAAATAAAAGGGAGGGGGTCTTGATGGTAGTAGCCCATGACAAGGACAGTCATCAATGGCTAGCCTTCTCTCTCAAAATTAAAAAGAGGGAGAACGAGAGAGAACAATGTTCAAATTTCTGTACATTTTATTATTTGTAAAGGTAGAGCCTTTGATGTAACATAGTTTATGTCCTCTGATAGGGCCTAAGCACCCATAAAAAAAATACAAATTTTTAACCCGTTATCTATAAAAAAAAATTGATCTCATATACTCTCCCATTCAAAATATTCTATTTTCACACTATAGATAATCAAACCATGATCCAGAATTTAGGAATTCCTGGGTTTTGGTATTAAACATATATATGTATATATATTTCCAACAGGTCAAAGCCTCCAAGCTCAAGTGGCAAGGAGGTGGAGACAAGCATCCTAGTTGGGTGGGTTCGATCCCATAGGAAAATCGTATTAATCCTTCTATTTAATGGTGGAGGTGTGTGTGTTTATGTGTGTGTGTGTGTGTGTGTGTGTGTGTGTGTGTGTGTGTGTGTGTGAGAACAACATGAATGCGAACCATAGCCAAGTCCAAAGATTTGGGATAAAGGTTTTCTTGTCATCATAAACGAGAGTCATCTGTCATACTTATAAGAGACATTATAGCTATTTCCAAGTGCCAACAAGCAAAGTAATAAATTATATAATTCTGTTGCGACTTTTTCATGGTTTATCAGAAGTAAGTCTGCTCAATTACTCCAGTAATATTCAGTGTTAATTTTAAGGATGTCTGCCAATCTAAGAAGCACGGATACTCAAAAACTGTGGGCCATTTCGTGCTAGGGACATGTACCAGACATGTATTTGACACAACCTGGACACTCCAAAATAAGTGTCGTGTTTATGTTGTCGTGTCGTGCTGTATTCGTGTATGTGCAACATAGCGCCCATGAATATTTGCTAATTTTAGTGCTTTAGTTACATAATGATATGTGATTCTCATTGTAATTTATATACTGAGCAGGAGATCTTGGACAGAGTTATGATTCGAACAAAACACTTACTCATTATGAGATGAACCCAGTAAAAGGGCAGGCTGTGCTGTTCGTCGGTGACCTTTCCTATGCAGATAACTACCCGAATCATGACAATGTCAGATGGGATACATGGGGCAGGTTTACTGAGAGGAGCACTGCATATCAGCCATGGATTTGGACTGCTGGAAACCATGAGATTGACTTTGCTCCTGAAATTGTAAGTACTAAGCATATTTTGCTTCAATGTCCTTTGATTTCTTGCACTTGTCCCATGTCTTCATGTTGCAACTTGTAAAACAGTTGTGATCTTTGGTTGGTTTCTGTTTGATGATGTCTTATAATCTATGATTATTGGAGGGTCACCCATCACACTTTGACACGAATTATACTGGGTTACTAACAGGGTAACTTACCAAAATCCAGATACTAGGGCACAGCTATATGCATATCTTTGAAGATATTAACGTAGTTTAGATAAGTATTTGTATGTGATTGGGCTGGTATTTACATGTCAAAGAACTTAATAAGTACAAAGATGTACAAATATATTGAAATCTGAACCAATTTGCTAAAATAGGGGGGAAATACTCTTCATCTCATGAACATTTTGTAATCTAACAAATGGACAACTTCATGTGTTTAAACAAGCGTCGGACATGGATGGTCGTGTGCATCATGTTAGACAAGGATGTACAAATTCATCGCTTAACACAGATGGACACTACGAATTTTTGTAGGGAGAAGTGTCCTACATACCATAGGTATAATGATAACACATTTGATCATTCATCTAGCAGCTTAACTTTAACTTGTGCCTAGAGATCTGTCCTAAAAGTTTGCTATCCTCCCCAACTATATAAATTATGAACTTATAGGTAGTTTTTCGTTTATGGTTAATGTCTAGATGAACATAGATATCTAATCTTCAACTTAGCTTGGTTTGATAATACATAATTCTGGAAGTGTTAATTTGAACATATGCAAACTTGGATCTTGCTACCTTGTTTATGCTGATTAATTTGAAAGTACAACTTAAATCCATTTTCAGAGCAATATGCTGAAGAATTTGAATAAATCTGGTCATATCACCTTTTTTTGTGAAGCCTCATGAACTGATGATCTATGGGTCTGATGTAACTTTGACAGATGCTATTTGAGATAAAAAAAAAAAATACACACTTCCAAGTGGGTTTCAGATAAAAATATATTTGTTACATTCTACCATTTTTGAGGGCGTCACTTGGCTACGGTGACCCTTTGTGCTAGCATCTTGAAGCATGCTGGTTTTAGTTGTGGAAACATCCTCTCCGTGTATAAAATAAAATAAAAAGTATTGGGGTAAGGCTGACCTTACATATAGTGGGAGCCTAGTGACGCTGTGTCACCTTTTTCTTCATGTAGTTATTCATATTAGCTTATGATGGTTGATAATTGTTTCAACATTAAGCTGGAAACATAAATGTTTTGAGTAGTTATTGATTTGGAAGGTTCAAACGTCTCAAATGCTGATAACAACTTTCAGGGTGAGACTATCCCGTTCAAGCCATACACACACAGATATCATGTTCCCTACAGAGCTTCAGGAAGCACAGCTCCATTCTGGTACTCTATCAAGCGTGCCTCAGCATACATCATTGTCCTGTCATCCTATTCTGCATATGGTATGAATTCATGATCCATCTCTTTATAGTTCTTAACTAGCTTTTGTGGAGTTCTAATGGATCAACTTGCTGTCGCTGACAAATTATATTTGTGCCACCATCCTTCTGAAAGAATCCTTCCCTATAAAGTTTTAACTTGACTTTTCCTTGCAGTATAAGTGTGATGTAAATGCTAATGACATAATATCTTAATTATTTTTCGAAGTTATTATGGGTAAATGGTTCAGGCAATGATGTGGACTTGCATAACTTAGATTGTGTAAACAATTATCTAATGGGAAAATTCTTCCCATAATTCTCAACAATTGCCTCTGCAGGATTTTGTTGCATTTAACTTAGACTGATAGTAGTTCCAGCATTTCACTAAGTAGTTTGGTGTCCATGGCTAGGACTTTTCTTCTAGCCTACTTAGTAAAGCTTGTATTTTCCCCCTCTATTATAGGTAAATACACACCCCAGTTCAAATGGCTTGAAGCTGAGTTTCCAAAAGTGAACAGATCCGAGACACCTTGGTTGATTGTTCTCATGCATTCACCGTGGTACAACAGTTACAACTATCATTACATGGAGGGAGAATCCATGAGAGTGATGTACGAGCCATGGTTCGTCAAGTACAAAGTTGATGTGGTGTTTGCAGGTCATGTCCATGCTTATGAACGCAGCGTAAGTACCAATTCTTATATCTACTAATTTTGTTCCATAGGAACCCGTTCATGGAAGGTTGAACAATTCAAGTGTGGTCATTTTGGTCTAGACTCTTACGCCCTCATAAAATATGCGCTCCATGTGTAACTATGCAGGAACGTGTATCAAATGTTGCATACAATATTGTGAATGGATTATGTATGCCTCTTCCTGATCCTTCAGCACCTGTGTACATAACTATTGGCGACGGAGGGAACCTTGAAGGACTTGCTACCAAGTATGATCTTCTATTCATTCTAAATCTTTCATTATCTAGCATTCCTAGGACAATGCTACTGTTACCGGACTTGTTTGATTTGATCAGGGACGATGAATAACCTTTTTCTTTCGAACTGTAGCATGACAGAGCCACAACCTAAGTACTCTGCTTACCGAGAAGCCAGCTTTGGTCATGCAACATTTGACATCAAGAATCGAACCCATGCTTACTACGGCTGGCACAGAAACCAGGATGGATATGCAGTTGAAGCTGATACAATGTGGTTCTACAATAGATTCTGGAATGCCGTGGATGAACCATCATCTTCTTCATGATGCTGCATCTATTCTTTCCTTCAAAATAATTATCTGTTCTTAGATTTAAAGAATGGATAGCGAAATTTCTGTCAGACACTCTAAAATCCTTTGCATTTTGGTTCATGATTGTGGAATGAATTATTGGTCATACATGTTTATTGTTCCGCCTTGTTTTCAAATCACAAATCTATCTCAATAAAATGATATTAGCATTTTGTTGATGAGAATTCTCGCATTTCTTTTGCTATTATCTTTATTATGTGAGGATTACAAATTAGTTTGTATCTGATGAGTATCTTATGGAATTTTACCAGCTGATGGTAAAATAAATGGTAGCACTACCTGTTCTTAAGAATTCAACTTGAGCTGCTAGCCTACCAATTCTGAAATAAATCCCACTTGATTATCAGAAAGAAGATGATGTTTTCCTTTCAGATTATCAGAATCATGTAAGCAATGCCCTAACTGGATTACTAGCATTATGTTTTATCCCTATTCCTTGTTGCCATAAGGTATGTCTATCTAACCTCCAACTTGCTGTCACATGCTCATAGATGTAACTTGGCTGAAAATTTATCACCACGATTAAGGGTTTACATCAGTCCACAGACAGACTGGGCAAACAAAAAAAAAATTAAATTAAATTAAATTCTTTTATGAAACTTTCTTATTTTCCAAATGGGAGAAGGCGAGACATCTTGTCACATATCGATTGAAATCCTAAATCACTATAAGTCTATATTTAGATTCTCTCGGTCGGTGTTTAGATCCTTTCTCGGTGTGTTTCTCTTGGATCTTCTTGTGACTGTTAGCCTTGGTTACAGAAATCGTACAAATGACGTACAACGTGCAAAATTACAGCTTGAAGATTACTAACTAGCAAATACGAGATTACAAACGGACTTGTTGTATAAAAAAAGTTAGAAACAATAACGCAACCAAGTTGCTACAACAAGGAATCAGAAATGAAGATGCTTGAAGAAGACAGCTTGCTGGAGTGATGACGATCACCGTTGCTCAAAACAAGATTCGACCTTATTCTGTCGATTTGCTCCCAGGAACCAGCAAGTTCACGAAGTTGAACTTCTGGAACGCTGAATTGTTACCCTCGAAGACTTGGACAACACTTGTACTCTCGGACAGTACTTTGATGCTTCACGGTTGTTGCTCTCTCTCCTCTCATAGCATATATTTTATGTAGTGATGCATAAGGTAATCCCCCCCCCCCCCCCCACCCCGGCGCGCAATCATAACTACCCATGACGGGCATTCAAATTGGAGAATAACTCCCTACTAAGTTGACGATTACAACATTAACTCCCACATAGTGGGCAGTTACGAAGCTGAAGCACCATGCTGAAGCACACTGAACCAGTTGCACGTAAATTCAATTTTTGCTTGAGCACATTGTCACGCGCTAGTCGCAAAATACGTGGGACCGAGCCACGTGGCATTGGCCAGCTACGTATTCAACTAGACTCTAGTCCGAACTAGAATACGTATAAGCTGTTCGAAGCGGTGTAACTATCACTACATCAACTCTATATCTCAATCCAAGTAACAGAAACATAAGAAAGGGAAATATGAATACTAGTTTGCAGCCCAATAATCATACTTGTCCAAATAGACTCGGAAAGATAATATGAGTCTATAAATACTAGGCTACTAAGCAGATACAAATAACATTAAATGAAACATGTAACTCTGAAAGATTGAATACCTGTAATGAAATGGATACCTTCAACAATCCAGCAAGGCGCTCAACAAAACCTACTCAGACAACCTGGAAGGAAACCAGGTCCTCAGAGGGACGCAACAAGGTACATAATATACATGCCAAGTGTACGACAGTAATGAATAAATAAATAAAGTATATTAAGACTGATAAAGTGGATGAATCTAACATAACCATCTAATATGAAAATACAAATTGAGAAACATCACTCGAATACGCGGGCTGTCACGGTGTACTCCGGAGATCTGATACGGAACTCCGGTAACTAATGAAAACTCCGCAGTTCCGATAAGGATTTGTGGTAACTAATGAATCTCCGAGGCTCTGGATAAGAGGCAACGGTAACATGAGGGAAAGTAGTCCAAGCGCACGGTGTATGCTCTTCCCGTCCATATGACTTCACGTATCGTATCCATAAGACGCTCGGTCAGACCTAGCTAGGACAACGAGTCGTAAATAAAAGAAACATTACATGTATATCAATGTCATCGTTCTAGAATCAGACACAGAATTTTCGTAAATCAAGATGTAATCAAGTACGGGATTTCGTCAATAGTGTAGTGTCACATGAACATGTCCTAGGGTCAAAGTGTACCCCACAACGAGTTGACGCGGTAATGCAAGAGTGAATATCTAGTATCGATAGCCGATGACGCTAACGTCCATCGGCACCCGAATGTGATTCGGACGCGAAGTACCGTACACGGTCCTAGGTGTTGCAACAATATATACAAGCAGATATAAAAAAACTAAATATTTTAAACTGAAGTACAAGATTGGCAATGTACACTTGCCTGAAGTTGTCTGAATTGTGCTGAGACTGCAATACAAAAGTCTATCCCACTATCCATGAGAACCATACTCCATGCAAATATCTATCAACCCAAATCACAAACAAAGATATATCACACACTATAGTATACGTATGACTAATAACCAAGGTTCAAAGTATCGGTATCGGTATCGAACATTTTGTATGAGTATCAGTATCGACAGTATCGGCAGTATCGACGGTATCGGATCAGAGTATCGAATTTTTTGGTATCGACAGTATCGGCAAAAATAAAATAATTATTAATAAATATACAAATAAAATATATACTATAATAAATAATACATTTATATTATATATATATATAAAGTTAGACCATAATATATATATATATATATATATATATATATATATATATATATATATATATATATATATATATATATAATATTATATATATATATATATATATATATATATATATATATATATATATATATATATATATATAATATAATATAATATAATATAATATTATATATATATATATATATATATATATATATATATATATATATATATATATATATTATATATATACACATAATAATAATAATAATAATAATAATAATAATAATAATAATAATAATAAGAGCTACTTTAATGGCACATAAGAAAAAAAACAGCTTACTTTAATGCACAGAAGAAAAAAACAGCAAAAAAAAAGAGCAAAAAAAGAGAGAGCATAAAGGCACATTTGGAAAACCATCAATTTCTTTAATGCACAGCTATGTGACAGCTACTTTTTGTTTAATGCTACTTTTTCCTATAGACAACTACTTTTTCTATGCACAGCAGCACAGTCCCTTGGAAAACCATCAAAGACTATGCACATTACTTTGTCTTTAATGCTATTAAAGAGCAGCTCCTTGGGAAAGCATAAAGGCTATACACATTACTTTTTTAATAGCATTTAATGTTATTAAATAGCCATTTCCAAAAAAAAGGAAAAGAGGGACAAGATGAAGATGAAAATGAAAAAAAAAGACTCTCGGTCCGGCGACTCAGGATGGCTGTGGCGTGCAGCGGCGACCGGGAGGGCGGGTGGTGACGAGCAACGGCGACCGGGGCTCGCTAAATTTGACGACGGTGGCGGAGATGTTAGCGACTACGAAAGGGGAGGCAGCGGTGGCGAATACGAAAGGGGATGTGGTTGGGTTCGAAGGAGATGAGTCAATTAAAACTTTGATGCTTCAGATTCATCTTTTTCTTGCGATTTTTTTTATTCTTGAATTTCTATGATTTTCGATTCTAATTTTCTGCTTAGATTCGTCTTCTTCTTCTTTTTTAGAAACATTTGATGCTAAAAATCGGTTTGTATCGGTTCGTATCGGATACATATCGGCCGATACGGGTCGATACAATAATTTTTCACCATGTATCAACCGATACCGATTTTTTCTTAGAGTATCGGATCGGACATGCCCAAATCCGATCCGATCCGGCCGATATGTATCGGTATCGACCGATACTTTGAACCTTGCTAATAACTCCCACCTTGGGAGCTTGGGTCATTTCTAGTCACCTATTATCTTTTGTTATCTAAAACACTTGTTAATTATACCGTCTAGAACTAGGTCACACTAGTCTCTATAATTATTAATGCTAATAATATGAGTGGTAGATTCAAAATATCAAGTTTGCACCTCATTATTCGTACAGCAAAACCTACGACACGCAAATCGAGACAAGATGATGAACTGTAAGGTCAATAATCTTATCTTGGCGATCCACATGGTCACCTAGTCAATTTTAGCGATGTGAGATCACTGGAATGAATGATCTCACTTTCGACGTACGAATTCCGAAATACTAACATGAATATGAATTAATTATAAATAAGGGTGTAGAAAATAATGGTTGGATGATTTTATTGATGGACTACTTCACTACTTATAGGAAGTCTAGCTCCTCTACATACTACATATTCTGATGTGGGACTAAAAGTCCCTTATTGATTCTCAACACTCCCCCTCAAGATGGGCGATAGATATTGATCATCCCCATCTTGTTACATAGCTTCGACAGACTTAATGAACTAAGACCCTTAGTCAGACAGTCTGCAACTTGTTCTTCTGAGCGGACATGGTCAATCTTCAGTATCCCTTGTTCCAGCTTCTCCTTGATGAAGAATCGATCAATCTCCATGTGCTTCGTTCTGTCGTGCTGAACTGGATTGTTAGGTATACTTATTGCAGCTTGACTATCGCTCAGAAGACGCAATGGTGCTCCCTTATCCAGCTGCAACTCTGTCAGCAATGCTTTCACCCACAGCAACTCTGACACTCCCAGAGCCATTGCTCTGTATTCTGCTTCAGCTATCGACCGTGCTACCACTGACTGTTTCTTGCTTCTCCATGAGACCAGATTTTCTTCTACAAAAACACAGTATCCCGTGGTAGACCTTCTGTCGTCTATACAGCTCGCCCAGTCTGCATCATAGTATCCCTCAACTTCTATGCGTCTATTCTTCTTGAACCATAGCCCCTTTCCCGACGTTCCTTTCAGATATCTCAAGATCTGAAATACTGCTTCCATATGACCCTTTCTTGGATCATGCATGTAGCGACTCACTACACTCACCGCAAATGAGATATCAGGGCGAGTGTGTCCCAGATAAATCAATCTTCCTACAAGTCTTTGATATCTTTCACGATCAACAGGCTCTCCTGCTTCTGCTCCAAACTTACTCTTCTGGTCAATTGGAGTAACGGCTGCTTTGCATCCCAGCATCCCTGTCTCCTTCAGCAGATCTAGTACGTATTTTCTTTGTGATAGAACAATTCCCTGTTCGCCTTCACACACTTCGATACCTAGAAAGTACCTCATCGCTCCTAAATCCTTCACCTCAAACTCCTTCGCGAGTTTTGACTTCAGCTTAGTGATCTCGACTTTATCATCACCTGTGATCACTATATCATCCACATATACAGCAAGTATAGTGATATGGCCTCTTGCATGCTGGAGGAAGATCGTATGATCTGCATTTGTTTGACGGTATCCCATGCCTGTAACAGCCTTTCTGAATTTGTCAAACCAGGCTCGAGGAGATTGCTTGAGCCCGTATAGCGACTTCTTCAGTTTACACACCTTTCCTTGCGACGTCCCTCCGTCTGATTCCGTCGCGTAGCACCCTGGCGGGAGCTCCATGTATACTTCTTCTTGCAGGTCCCCATGAAGAAAGGCATTCTTCACATCCAGCTGGTACAGCTTCTACCCATAGTTCGCTGCAATGGAGACCAGAGTTCTCACGGTGCTCATTTTTGCTACTGGGGCAAACGTCTCATCATAGTCTATTCCATATGACTGTGTGAATCCTTTTGCAACCAACCTCGCCTTGTACCGCTCTACTTTTCCTTCTGGCGTCTCTTTTACTGTGTACACTCATTTGCATCCCACAGCTTTCTTCCCTTTGGGTAATGGAACCAGCTCTCATGTCTTATTTTTCTCCAGTGCCCCAAGTTCTTCCATCATTGCAGCTTTCCATCTTGGATCTTTCTTTGCTTCCTGCCAACACTTGGGCAACGAAGTAGAGTCTAACGATGCAATGAAGGCTCGATAATTCGAAGAAATGTTAGAATAAGACAAGAAGTTGGCAATGTCATGTTCGTAATCATCAAAACGAGCAGGAGCCTTACCCGCATTGATGCGAGAAGATCTCCTTAAGGGAGCAATAGGTGGTGGAGAGATCATACCATCCGAGTCGGAGAGATCCGCATCAGAATCCGAGTGATTCAGTGCGGGGGCAACATCTTCAGGAGTTGGAGCAGGAGTAG
The DNA here is from genome assembly GCA_029216955.1 of Iris pallida. NCBI lineage: Eukaryota > Viridiplantae > Streptophyta > Magnoliopsida > Asparagales > Iridaceae > Iris > Iris pallida. The sequence goes on from JANAVB010001800.1 coordinate 1,815,812, forward strand.
ACGAGGGACTTGGTACAGTAGGCACAGGGCACGGCATAGGCACAGTACTGGACTTCTGTTGTCTCCTTCTGTAGACTTGGAGCTCATTTTTCCTTGTCTGCTGCTCCCTCTGCGTAATATATGTATCTTCTTCTTCATTCTCTGTATCTGAGTCACTGTGCTCTCTCCCTTTCGTCCAGTTTTCTACAATCGGACACGGAACCGATCCGACGACTACATTTGGGCTTATTATCTTCCCCTCACATCGAACACCATCTGTGTTAGGTGTGTCACCAAATGCTGAACCTTCATCCGAACCATAGTATGGTTCGAGTTCTCTGAATGTAACGTCCTTGCTGACAAACATCTTCCGCTCGACTGGACTCCAACAGGCATATCCCTTCTGAGTCGCCGTGTAACCGACAAAGACACATTTAACTGCCCTAGGATCCAGTTTGCCAACGCCTGGCCTATTATCTTGGACAAAGCACACACATCCAAAAACTTTCGGTGGAACAGTGTATGTAGTTGCCCCAGTAAGCATCTCCAACGGTGTCTTCCAGTCCAATACTTGAGATGGCATTCTGTTGATGAGATAAGAGGCCGTCAATATAGCCTGCCCCCCATAAGTGTTTCGGGACATTCATAGCCAGCATCATCGTCCGTGCGACTTCCAGCAGGTGTCTGTTCTTTCGTTCAGCCACACCATTTTGTGTCGGAGTATAAGCACATGAAGTTTGATGTAGTATTCCATGAGTGGAAAAATACTCAGCAACCCGCTTATTAGTATACTCCGTCCCATTGTCAGACCAGAAACACTTAATTTTAGCGTCATATTGTGTTTCCACCCGTCGATGAAAGTCCCGAAAGGCCTCAAGGACGTCACTTTTATTTTTCATAAGGTAGACCCATGTCACGCGGGTATAACAGTCAATAAAGGTGACGAACCATCGAAAGCCGTTAATGCCGGTTGTAGGACAAGGGCCCCATACGTCCGAATGTATCATGTCAAAAGCAGCTGAACTCCTATTCCCCGAGCTCACATACGAGCTTCTGGTATGTTTTCCCAACTCACAAGCATCACAAAATAACTTCTCTTTATTAGCCCTTTGATATAAGGACGGATATATTCGACTAATAACTTGAAAAGAGGAATGACCGATACGCTGGTGGTGGAGTAGCAAGTCGGCTTCAACACTACGACAGGAAGCTTCTGGTGGTGCGTCTGCTACCAAGGATGCTAATGCGTTGTCCAGTCCAGTCCTGTCTAAATACCACAGCCCCTTATGCCATGTGCCAGTCCCAAGTCGTCGTCCTGTCCCTTTCTCCTGAAAAGTCACGGTAGGAATGTCAAAGGAAACAGTACAGTTAAGATCAAGTATAATGACACTAATTGATAGAAGATTGACAGGAAAAGACGGAGCATGTAAGACATTGGTTAGAGTGATGGAAGGGGTGCATGCGACAGTGCCTTTACCCATTACAAGGCTGGATGTACCATCAGCGGTCTGAATACTCTCCGGCAATGGTAGGTGAGTATAGTCCTGAAATGCACCACGGGATCCCGTGACATGGCGAGATGCCCCAGAGTCCATAATCCATCCTGGCTGATGGACAGATGCAAGAGCACGCACAGAATTACCAGTGCTGGTTTGGGCAAAGCAAGTGATGTGATCTCCCGAGGTAGAAGACGCCCCAGGACTGTCGGCCGAACCCAGCTTTATGCCTCGCAACTTCTCAAGGAACTCCCTCTCAAGCGGGGTTATTTCAGCCAGTTGATTCTCTTCCCCTTCCTCCGCCAGATTTGCTTTGTGTTCGCCCCTTCTACCAGCATATCCTCCTCTACTACCACGTCGGCCTCCACGACCCCGTCCTCGATCATAAGACTGATTGCGTAAGGGTTTTGGACAAAATCGGATGTAATGTCCGGAGTTACCACAATTGTGGCAAACACCACCTACAGATAGAGGTTGATTGAAGGCAGCAAGGGCAGACTTTTCAACCGCGGCTTGTTCCCTCTGGTAGGAGCCCTTGTTGGGCATCAACTTCAGTCGAGCTTCTTTCTGTGTCATGACGGCTATAGCTTCTTCCAAGGTCGGAAGCATGGGTTGGGTAGGAGGATATTCCGTCTCTGCTCAAATACAGGGTGTAGTCCCTTCAGAAATTTTATCATACGCTGCCGTGAAATATAAGCCAGGAACGTCTGAAAGTACTTCGCGAATGCCGGTTCGACTTGTGCATCTTCCATCCCAAGAGGATCATAATGATCCAGATCAGACCAGTACTTCTTTAACAGGGCTGCGTACTCAGAGATGGTACGTTCGTCCTGGGCCACCCTATCGAGTTTATCTTGCAGTTGAAAGACTCGTATAGGGTTGCCGGAGCCGGAGTACATATCTTTTAGAGTTCGCCATATATCAGCAGCAGCCTCCATTGCCTCGACATTGCCCGACACCTGGTCGGTTAATGAGGCAGTCAACCACCCAGCCACTACGTTGTTGACAATCTCCCAAACAGCAAACTCCTTTGCGGAGTAATCGGCTGGCGCCTTGGCTTGGCCAGTGACATAGCCAACCAAGCCACGTCCCTTCAGCGTCCGTATCGCCTGCCGCGACCACTTCAAGTAGTTGGACGTTCCTTCCAACTTCGTCTCCAGCTTCTTCAATTTCCCCATTTTGTAAAGTGACGGATCCACATCAGTATGGATCACACGTGGGGTTACCTCGGTTAATCTCTTGGATAAGATATCATCAACCAAGGCCTTCATCTCTTCGGCCGTCAGTTTGCCACTGATTGAATCCATGGCTTCTTCAACTGTGAACCCTATTCGTCGTCTTCTTCGGCATCTTCGACGTCGGAGTCGGCAACTTTCCCAACTTCGTCGTCGTCTTCGTCTTCGACGTCACAGACTTTATGAATGCGCTACTAACTTGGCCAGCACCGGCGCGCGCATATAAAGTGAACACGTCAGGTCACCAGAGAAGACATGATCAGTCTCTGTAGAGATCCCGAAGTGGAGAAGGAATAACAAATAAAGCATTTGTTAGTTCCAAACGGCGTAAGCGAGGAACAGAGTTGGTGCAAATAAAGCATTTGGCAGCCGTCTGTCTTCGACATACGCTTTTTTTTCTTTTTCTTTTTTGACGGCTATGGTTTGTAGTAGATGAAAAGGCTAGGGTTAGACATGGTGGTGGCTAGGGTTAGGGTTTGGGAAGGGGGGTCGGGGGGGGGGGGGGTTGGGGGGTCGAGGGGGGGTCGGGTGGCTGCTGCTTCGGGGGGGGGGTCGGGGGGCTGCTGGTGGAGGACGGTAAGGGGGGTCGGGGGTGTTGGGGGGGTCGGGGGGCTGCTGCTTCAGGGGGGTCGGGGGGGTGTCGGCGAGGGTGGTGGAGGTCGGTAAGGGGGGGTCGGGCTGCTGCTGGTGGTGGGGCGGCGAGGGGGGGCGAGGGGGTGTCGGCGAGGGAGGGGGGGTCGGCAAGGGGGTGTCGGAGAGGGGGGGTCGGCAAAATTTTTTTTGTTTTTTTTTGTGGAGAGAGAGAGAAAGAGAGAGAGAGAGAGATAGTTATGGCTCTGATACCATGTAGAAAATAATGGTTGGATGATTTCATTGATGGACTACTTCACTACTTATAGGGAGTCTAGCTCCTCTACATACTACATATTCCGATGTGGGACTAAAAGTCCCTTATTGATTCTCAACAAAAGGTGATACATAAAGAAAAATCTACATACATCGTCGGATGATAAAACAAACATCACCAACGTGTCCAGAATGGTCAAATTAGCTAAAATAATCTATCCATAAGTCCAATTTGGACATAGGGGCAAAACGATAATTTCGGATCAAAACGATGTCCTCCGTTGGACCCGCTTTGCACCAAAAAATGTGTCAGGATACAAGTCCACTAAATCTAACAAATTATATGTTCACGAGTCCAGAATGACGATACGAATCCAAAGATATTTCTGGAATAGGATTCCGATGAGCCGATCTCAAAATGATCCGTTGACTCGGACAAAGGGACCTGATTTTGCATGAAAAAGCGTGTTAGGATCACGTTGCTCCAAACTCCGCAAATTATATATAAATTTATGCTAGAACGATGCCACGAGTCCACTGGTGGCGTCAAAATTGGAATTCGGGTCCGAAATTAAAATTTTACAAGTTGGAAATTACGGTTTCGAGAGGCCAACTTTGGCGTCGATTTCAACCAACCAAATGACATCCTACGAAGCTAAAAGTTTTATGACAAGAAGGTGATTATACCTACTGTGCAGAAGAACTGGTAGCACGTCAAAATGAGCTACGATAGCGGAGAAACAAATCCAAGAATTTGGCTTCATAAAACTGTCCAAAAATAACAGAATTTAAACGGTCAACTTGGTGGCCAGCTTTGATCTATCGAACGATTGAATTAATAGTTGAAATTTCAGGTGAGCAAAGGGGCATATACCGAGATTGCAACAAAGAAAAGAGTTCGATGATCCAACGGTCAGATTCTCGAAAAACATGCACGAAGTCGCTGTCCTGAGATAAAATTCGGACTATGCCAAAACGTGCGTCACGGCGGGATTTCAACGAAAACGTCGAAATCGACTTGCTGTTCCACGAACTGTCATCGGGATGGTGCATGGGGGCATACGGGGAGTTCATCGGCGGTTGCACACGGTCGCAGGGGTGGTGGCCCGGCGGATGTTGCCGCTGTCTGCTGCGGTTGTTGCTCTCCTGCAACCGCTGCTACTGCGGCCGGTTCGTGCTGTCGCGCACGGTCATGGCCGACCGTGGTTGGTGGCACAAGGTCGTTGCCGACGTGCCTGGCCGTGCATAAGGGTGGCGCGCAGGATGCTGGCGCAGTTGGCGCTGCCTACGTGCGCTACCACTGTTTGTGCCCGCGCACACGTGGTCGCTGGTCGCGCCTGGCCAGTGCTTGCGACGGCACGTAGGAGAATGGCCGGCAGGGGCGCAATCACGGTTGGCGGAGACGGCGTGGCCATGGGTCACACGGTCGCTGCTGCTCTAATCCGCAATGGGAGGGGGAGAAACAGTTGGAGAAGGAGGAGGATTTTTTTAAAAAAGTAAAGAATGGAGTGAGGAAAAAGAAGAATGGAGTGAGGAAGCAGAAGTGAAAAAAATGTTTAGAGGTGGGCTTGTCGGCTAGAAGGTGGAGGGGCAGGAATTTTATGATATATCTTCGTGCCACCGGGATGAATTGAATACTGCGAATATCACGATACTCAGTGGGCAACAGTATTCTCGAAGATTGACTTGCGGTCGGGATACCATCAGATAAGAGTCAGAGAGCAAGACAGCCCAAAGGCAGCATTCAGATCGAGGTATGGGCAATGAGAGTTCCTCTTATGCCATTTGGGGCGACCAATGCACCAGCAATATTGTAACCCCTCTTCCCGAAATTCGATAATATATTTTATTTATTTATTTGAATTAAATAGAGATTTTTAGATTTTTATAAATAATTATTTAGTTAATTATTACGGTAGATGATCTTAGCCATGATGGAGTTTTGGAGTACAAGGTGACTAGAAATCGTGGCACGGACCGTGCAATGGCGTACTTTGAATAGGGTATTAGCCCTGATAGGGAAGGCCGAGCCATAGTGATGTCCTAACTAGGAAAACCAGGCCAAGTTGCGACGTAACTCTTACCGAAAGTTTATTTATTTATTATTTATATTATGGAGTGTTAGGAAAATCGGTTATACCATTTTAGCCCGGACTGGACCCGAACTGAGCCCAAGCTCATGTAGTCATGCGGCACGTCCAATGACATTCGTGTTGATGGAATTTGGTATGAGGGTGTTGTATTTCGTTTTAATAATTTAAGGAATATTTTCTAGTATTCGTAATTAAATATTATAAATATTATTATTAGTGTTATTCAGTGACTTTTGTATAAAATAGGTCCTCGTATACTTTAGGATTTTTAGATTGTACATATTGGTATATATATATACCATTATTGGTTTATTGAATTTCGTTATTTATTATTATAATTATCGAGGTTATTATAATATAATACTATTATTATTGATTATATTATATGTTTCAAGTAAATGTTATATATATGTATATTCGTATTTATATAAATAGGCCTTACTCTAGGAATAGACAACATTGGGTTTTATTTAGATTTGTATGGATATTACTATATATATATATATATATATATATATATATATATATATATATATATATATATATATATATATATATATATATATAATAAATAGAAAGGAAAAAAACAATAGAAACAAAAAAACAAACCAGCCCAGGAGCAATCCCGAGCCCAACAAGCAAAGCCCAGGCAAAAGCCCGACCCCCCTTAGCATACTAGCAGTCTGCTAGTAGTTAGTTATTAATATCAACCCGACGAGGAGAGCGGGGGTCTTGATCGACGAAAACCTAAACTAAACCCTAACGCCGACAACCGCACCCCCACAGGAGACCCGTCACTAGCACCGCCGGGCGTGCGCCTGGGCTTCGCCGACGGCCGGTCGGCCGCCACGGTCGTGCTGTACCGCGCGCACGCGCAGGGTCGCCCAGAACGCAACAGCAGCGCCGCAGTTTCGAGGAGCATGTTCATGGCCGTTTTTTCGACAGCACCGTTCATCGTTTTGTGTACCAATTAAACAGGTGTGTAAACAACCTATACACCCTCAATCCTCTTCAAATAGATTTGAATAATTTGTGGTGTGCGCGTCGCAAATCGATTTCCAAAATCGAGAAAAATCTCGAATTTCTGGATATAAAGACTGTCCCAAAGTCCCTAGTTTGAGTCTCGATTTCTTGCAAACCATTAATCGATTTTGAAATCCTCCTGAATAGATTTACAGATAACCTAACCGAGATTAAAACCTCATTAATAGTTTTATTTATGGTGGATTAGACAGTAGTAGAAATCGGGTTGAAAATCATGAAAAATCTGTTTCGAAAACTAGAAAATTTGTCCGATACGACGTGCGTCCCGCCAATCCGGACGACGTGGTCGCGAACCGAAGGCATCAAAAGGTGCGTAACGGCTTCGTGGTCGTGTGGGCTTTGACGGAATTCAAATTGGTCGCGTGTGCGCGACGAATTTGATGCGTATCCGTCGAAATTCACCGTATCGACCTCTTTGCAAATTCCCCAATTACTTTGTGCACGCTCGTCAGATCGAGGCGAAACTTGCACCAACAGGACCGTATCGTTTTTCTGGTCCTGTATGCCAAGTTTGGTCCGATTCTGAGACAGATGATTGGATTGCCGTTTTGCGGGCCCCACGATCCAACTCAACAGGCGATTTTGTGCACGGCCCACCGGAATCCAACTCTGGACATACGTGTAAAACTCCTATTTTTTTAAATTATTTTTTTATTATTTTATTAGACTTCAAATTTAATTTATACAATTTATGGTTTTTATTAATTATTAAAAATGACCTTCGCCATTGTTGTGTTTTGAGCACAAGGCGACCATGAATTTTGGCACGAAAGATGTAGCAGTTTGCTTTGACCAGTATATTAGCCATGTCGTGGGAGGCTTAGCCATAGTTCAGTCCTAACTAGGAAAACTAGGCCGAGTTGTGAAATAATGCATTTAAAATATTTTTATTTAGATATTAATTTATATATTGATTTTTAGATGACCCGGTTTGTCCAAACCAGCCCGAACTAGGGCCCGGACCGAACCCAATCCCATGTAAGCATGTAGTGTGACCAACTGCGGCCTCATAAGCATATTTTATATAGTAAAAATATTTTCTTGATTTTTTAGAATTTTATGTACAATTTTTGATTATTTAAATAATTGTACTATTATTGTTATTTTATTATTAAATAATATTGTGCAACACTTTGTACAATTTTTGGATCCGAATAAGGGTGTGCGGTATAAGTTCACACATTGGAAAGATTTTATTAATTTATTATTATTAAAATTTATTTTGCGAAGATTTAATAAACATGTTGTCCTATTTAAATATTATTACTATTTTGAGTTGATTTATTAAGGATTGAATTTATATATATATGTAGATATGCTCAAATATATTAAATAATCGGATAGTTGACTTTTAAATGGTATTTAGATTTTAAATAAATTTTTTTTGGTGTATATATATATATATATAGAAGTTTTAGATAAAGAAAAGAAAAGATTTAAAGTAAAAAATATATATATATATATAAATCATATGGTCGGCCCCACCATATGGGAACCGACCATATGTGCTGAAAGGAGCAGCAGCTCCTTGTCCCCATACTTTGGCCGACCCTTTACAAAAAAAAAAAAAAAAAAAATAGCAGCTCATATAATAGAGGCCGACCCCCTCCCACACATGTATATATAAGTTATATATATATATGTTTAGCAAAAACCCTAAACTTCTTCCTCCACCTTCTTCCTCCTCTCTCCTCTATCCTCCTCCCTCTCCTCGGCGTGCGTGCCAGCCTTGCCGGAGAGACAGCATCTCCGCCTCCCGATCGTCACGGCGACAACAACAATAATAAAACAACAGATTCCCACTTTAAGGTATCCCACTTCCCCGATCTATATCTTTCTTATTTTAAATCCGTTTTTAGATCCGTAAATTCGTGTAGAAAGCCCCCATGACCCTCTATCATCCCCTTCAAATAGATTTATTTATTCTGCAATAAATTTCAGTTTTAATTAAATTAAAAATCTCGAAAAATCAGTTTTTATAAACCTTAAAAACCCCATACGAGGTACGTCCCGACAAACCGGGCGACCCCGTCGCAAACCGAGAGTACCGAAAGGTCCGTATCAACTTTGCGGACGTGCGGGCTTTGACGGAATTCAAATTGGTTGCGTGTGTGCGACGAAATTTACCCGTATCCGTAAATTTTCCCGTATCGGACTTTTCGGAATTTCCCAATTACTTTGTGCACACTCATCAAATCGCGACGAAACTTGCGCCATTGGACTCGAAATATTTTTCTGATCTTGTGAGCCAAGTTTGGTCCGATTTTGAGACCGTTGATCGGGACGCTATTTTGGCGGGCCCACAATCCCACTCAACGGGCAATTTTGTGCACGGCTCCTCGGAATCCAAAATTGGACATACCGTTGAGTTCGTCTCGAAAAAACAAATTCATAGACATGTAGTTTGATGACTTTAGAGACCGTAGATTCTGGCACGTATTTCGGTGCAAGGCGGGTCCAACGGCGGACATCGTTTTGACCCGAAATTACGATTTTGCCCCTGTTCCAGAATTTGACTTTTGGACAGACGTTTGCTAGGCATATCTTTTATTCCAGACTCATTCGTGATGTTTGTTTCAGCATCCGGAGCTCCTTGTGGATTTTGACTTTCGTGTTGACGATTCTGACTGTTGGATTTTGCTACATCTCGCACCACCCTCAGGCAAGACACATTGCCATTTGCTGTTTAATTATTTTAGCTCATATTTCATGCATTATTCATTATTTTCTTTATGCAAAATAAACTGTGATACATGGCATAACCTGTTAGAACTTACTGTTCATTTATATTCACTACAAGAAAACATGGTTTTTGTGACATGTAAAGTTGTCACAGAAGTTATAAAACTCGTCACAAAACATCTTCTGTGACGAGTACAGTGACGACTCACTTTCGTAGCATATACCTCCGTAGCTAAAAGAATAAGTGACGACTAAAAGTTGTTGTCACAGAAAGTTCTCTTCTGTGACAAGAATATGTTGTCAGTGATACTTTACTTTCCGTGACAACAAATGCGTCACTAAAAATATTATAAGTGACGCATGATATTATCACAAATAGCATTTATTGTAATTAAAAAAATGACAAAAAAGTAAAAATGATTTTCGTGACGACGTTTGATATCACAAAACAATTTTAGTAACACTTCTATTGTTGTCACAATAACGTATATGTTCAGTGACAAGTATATGTCATCATTGTAAACACTTGCAGTAACACTTTTATTGTTGTCACCGTATACTTATATGTTTGGTGACAAATCAATATTGTCACGGGTATTTCTTTTTTGTTATTATCATTATACATTGAAACACAAGAACACACAATACAATATCACACAAGAACACACAATACAATATCACACAATTCTTATAGACAAGAACAACATGAAAAGTAATTATATCAATCCTCAAAAAGTAATTATATTGCTCCTCAAAATTCAGTACATATAATTTGAAGAGAAATAATATGTCGTACTTATAAAATAAAGAGTATCCAAACTAGCTGGTTCATAAAACCTAGAATAATCTATAAATATAAATTGGTGATCAATTGCATATGCAGCTCCTGTCTTGGTGATGATCAATCTTTAATGACCTGCATAAATTAATAAAGAGACTGTTTAGAATTTATGAAGGTATATGAATAAGAAAAAAAATGTTAATAAAACTTGATCATTCATGTCATACACCATGTAGATAAAACTTGATCATAAACTAGTGGAAGAAGTAAATGTAAATTCAATAACAGCAACAACGAGGTAAAAGCCCTAGAAAAAAAAGGGGAAAATAAAGGTTTCTACCTCATTGTTGCTGAAATACTTCATAAGATCAAACTTGTGGTAGAACGAAAGAAAGACCCAAATACAAATGTCCCAAAAACAGAAGGAAAAACACAACATATAAAACTAAACCAAAGTAAAAATGGAACAATCTGCAGGCTACTCATGAGCTTGCTGGAGCTAGAATCCGTCACTTAGTAAGTAGGTTTTGTGCTATGTTTGATATGTCAGAGATAGGTAGTGTGTTCTAGAAAGTGTACAACTAAATATATGACTCCAAAAAACTTATTTTACTACTAATAACATGGAAAAAATTTGTCATGAACAAGTATTTCCATAACATAATGTAGGATGTCTTGCTGGGAAACATAGAAGAATACCATAACGGGGCTTGAGGAGAAGACAAGTCAAGGAACGGGTATGGCCACCTGCAGAAAAAAAAATGTTAGGTAGATAACATGCAACGTCCGAAAAGAACCCAATAACTTAAAAATCAAAATGGCAATACGGAGCTTAACATTACCAAATCGATGTACAAGCATGGACGATCCACTGGAAAATAACAAATCCTGATGTCCACAGTAGAAAGTACGAAATACGAAACCAGGGATACCGCTGGACAAGAAAACCACGCAAAAAGTGTATTACATTGATTGAAGAAAATAGTCAGCAATCTTGCAAAATAACTTGATCAAGCGTGTTAAGAAACGGAAAAAAAGAAGAAAATTCACCAAATTATTCAATACAGTATCGCCAATGAGGAAGATGGCATTTACCGAGTGTATACTAATCAATATCTGCAAAGTGTGTCAAACAAATTCTTCAACATTGGACAAATTCATTATTGCAAACAGCAGATAAAATATGGAGTTCGTCCGCAAATTATATATAATACCAAGGTGCAAGAATTTGGTTCCTAAAACCAAAGTACTTACAAGATTAAGATCATAATCTTTGCTAGCGAGAAAAGGGAAGATGATAAGCCAGAAGACGCAATCTGTGAGCATCACTGCACCTGAAATAGTCTATGAACAAGAAACAGGCAAATCAGATGAATTGAACATAAAGGTAATGAAGAATTAAATTGTAATGGTGATTGAAAATAGGATGATTTGCGTGCAAGTTCTCAGTACTAACACTGAGTCGGTGCTAGCTCAACAAGTATTGTGTCAGTGTCAATGCATAACAGACATGGCTCGAAAATACACATCGACATGCCAAAATCAGTGTTTTCCCCGTATCATCTCATATTGTATTCATATTCGTTCAACATAGACTTCCAGTGACAAGAGTTCACAAGATTCATCTTCAATCAACATCCTAAATTTTATACAAATATTAATGAGTGCTTCACAACATTGTATCATCCAATCTTGTTATAAGTCTTCATGATGCATAAATACTTGCAAATTTGACTTATGGTCCTTTCTACATTTGATGATACCCCTATACAAAAGTTTGATGACACCTTCAGTATAGACCTATGTTGCACGGACTTGTGAAAATGGTATTTGTATCCGTATCCGTTCCATAGTCGTGCAATATATGTGGGCTATATTGTACATAACTGAAAATATTCATATCTGTATTCGTGTCGTGTCCTTATCCATATCCTTGTACTTACTCGAGCAACATAGGTACAGACACTAGTGTGATGGGCATGTTTGTCTGCACTCCCTCCCTATGTACACATTCCTGCAAGGCCATCCCTGACCGAGCTCATAATGACTCTACTCCAGTAATACATACATGACATCTTGCATCTCAGAAAATGTGTGCAAGAAAATTTAAATGATGCACCACGAGTTTTTCCAAGCAAACATTATGTTTGGAGGAAATTTTTTTTTTGAATTATATTTGGAATATTCGGTATAGCAAATATTTTGATCTTTGGGATTTCCTCAAAGCCTTGTGTCCCACATATTGGGATAACCACATAGAAGCCATGTGTATAATCCATGCCCATGCTCCATTGCCCTTATGAAATTGTGTCAGGAAACCACTCTTGAGACAGTTGAACAAACAAACACAAATATATGAAAGTTGGAATTCTATCACCTCACATTAACATGGCAACTGTAAGTAAAGCAGAACTCGAGGATAAAATGTTAAATGCCACCATTCAGGCGTTCGACATGCTACAGTGTAGACAATTATTCAGAAGCAATACCATGACAATAAAACAAGCCAACCATATGACAAGGATTATGCTCAATAGCATACCTAGCTCGATGGCTATCACTAAAACAGAAAGTGACTGAAGACTGCTCTCCTCCAGAGAAGCCACAAAAGTTGAATTTCCGGCTCTCAGATAGTGAGGCTGCCAAGTGGAAACAACAAGAGAAAGGGGAGCACTTCGATTAAGAATGTTTGTATCTAGTTCCCTACAAAACGAATGTACAAAAATTATTGTAAATTAGTGAATATCACTACTCTTCAAGATAAATACCAGCAATGCTTACAGGGTTCAAAAGGAGAAAAATCATAAAAGGGAAAATAAGTCGGGACAATCAATAAGAATGAAACCTGTCAGGCCCTTGGTTTGGCTGAGAGACCTGTCTCAACTTTTTTAATTTCAAATATTAGCATCCTCCACATCTTGAGGACAAACATTTCTGCCTCGTCGTCCAAAATTGCTTGGAGCAATTCAAGCATTTTTTATGCTTGTACGTGCTCTTTGGTACTGGATACAATATAGTCCACCAAAGTTGCCTCCTCCTCACCAAGAAAATTATTGATCTTCTTCGAAATCCATGGTCTCATTCTCTCATGTAACTCATGTTGCAGAAATCAAAACATTAACACAACAACATCAGTATATATATATATGGTTGTAGATGTCGGACAACGTGTCATACATAAAATAAACTCGCTTCTTATTTTATAATAAGGTGGACATATATCAAGCCAACCTGGCTTGTTGACACGATTTTTCAAATCTCACTTAGGCTCTCTTTTTTAGATAAAGGGTTTTAAGTGTTAAATTAAGTTACTTACGCTTTTAAATTATTTATTCTTAAAATTTGTTGTATATGGTAAGTGTTAAACTACCAAGACTCCAAAATTTGGACTAATTATATTTGATTATCTTACTTGGACTCTTAAGTTACTTGAAGCGACATCTTCTTGGTAGCAAGTTTTTATGTTTGGACTTGTAGTAGTGAACTCAGTTTTTAGTTTTAGAACAACTAGTACATTTAGTACATAATATATATATGTCGCCCAATATGAACTGCAACATTTGAATATGTTACAACATGTCACAAGACTGAAGAACAGTTTGGCAACTCTAGAGGGGGGTGAATAGAGTTTATATAGAAAAATAGCCAATTAAAAATAACTCTTTCACCGATAATAAATAATCAGAGTAAAGTGCGGAAAATAAATGAAGAGCAGAAGAGCATACGCAAACACAGCGATTTTAACCTGGTTTCCCTCGTGGAGGACTAGTCCAGGCCTGAGAACTCTAGCTCAGGATTAAATCCACTATTTGTGAAATAGTAGTTTACAACCCGTGCCTTTTCTTCAGAAGAGCACGTCAACTTCTAACAGAGGATCGCAGTGGCGATTTGCTTGGAATTGTCCAAGCGACTTCTTCGACTCTTGCACAAGAATCCTAACTGAGAGATGCTGAGCACTCGAGACTTAGGAGGCTTGTGGCTAGTAGATGGGAAGGGTATGGCTTATTGAGCTTATAAGAGAGAATAGAAAAGAAGATTGGATGGATTGAAATGAGAGAATTTATGCCCTATTTATAGTGTTTTTATAGGCAGAATTCGGCCAGAATTCGGGTAGGAAAATTCAAAAATTTGGCCGTTGGACAACTAGCAACCAACTATCCCTAAAATTAGGGTTCCTGATTTCTAGGGGACAGAGTTCGACCCGAACTCTGTCTCCAGAGCACAGAGTGGTTCTAAGGGGACCAGTGGGCAGTTTTTGGTTCAGTGGAGCTTGGGATTTTGGGTAGGTTATAGACTAAGTTCCAAGAGCTCAGCATGACTCAGAGTACACAAGTCTAGACTCAATGAAATTATAAAATACAGACTCCAGAACACACTGAGAGCCGGAGACTGAGCTGTCATCTGTCTTGAACTGAATGCAGTCGTCGTGTGTCGTATTGAATTAATACAAATATTATTTAGTCAATGTAGTCAATATTTGGTTGACTGTGACTTTGTGTCAATAATCTCCCCCATATTGATAATTGACAAAATAATATATGTATATTCAACATTCATACCTGGACATAGTTGATTATAGCAACATAGCTCCCCCATACTCGATGCCGAGCTAGAATGTAATAGCTCCCCCGTAATCAGTGAACGGTGCTGAGCTAAAAGCAATAGCTCCCCCGGAAATAGTGCATGAAACCTGTATAATATCTCCCAAAAAGCACAAACAAGCACAGATATACCAAAAGATAGGATATGATACCAATACCAAGAGAATATATCCAGACATATATATCCAGCCAGAATATACATAGTTCTCCCCCTTTTGGCAGTTAGCAATATAGACTGCAGATGAATGAATAATAGAGAAACTGCAGAAGATAATTATAGTAATACAACCACACCAAGCAGAGAAGAAACAGTATAGAAATAATCAAAAGAAGTACTAGCATAAAGTGTCATAACCAAATGTCAAACACATAACCAGAGTTTAAAAACATCCAAGTACATAAAACTGAAACTAACTAGAAATGAAAATGCATCAACTAATGTCATCATCAGCAGCAGCAGCAAGTAGTAGCCAATCTTCATCACGGAGCACGAGAAGGTCCTGGAACATCTGAAGGGCCATGGAAGGAGCGACGAGGGTCCACAAAAGCATCATCCGGATCCATGTAACGCATAACCCACGGATCATCAATGCGATGACCCGCGCGCGCTGGATCCCTCTCCATGGGAATGTGCAGATGTTGAGACAGGGAATATCGTATATCATGCAGAGAGTTGCCGAGAGCACTCATCTGCAGAGTAGTACGATAGTCCAGCTGTGTCCAGCGATCGTCCTCAAGAGTAAAACGATCCCGGAGTAAAGTCTGAATAGACTCAAGAGTGGCAGGTGGAGGAGGTGCATCCTGACCGAGTGGAGGAGAGTCAGGCTCCGCATCATCAGAATGCTCAGAGGCCTCAGGAGAGGCGACGACTGCCTGAGTACGTCGTGCTTTGGACAGAAAAGCAGGAGCAGGCAAGAACTGACAGTCATGAATAGGAATGATGAATGCACGAAAAACCATAGGAAGGTATAAAGGATAAACCAAGGCTCTTGGTTTCTTCCTACAATTTATCATCCAATCCATCATTGTCCTAGGAAGATTGAAGGGGATACGATAATGAAGGTGATATAAAGCAGAGATCTCAAAGTAGGTAACTTCATCAGTTGAACCAGCCTTGGGTAAGATGGTGTTAAAAATTATTCGATGAAGCTCATAGAAGTAGGGGTTGAGATGCTTGGCCATAAGTTTGCGAGGACTTATGTTAGGAGCACATAATTTCTCCTTGAATCCTTCAAGAGAAGTATCGCCAACAAATTGAAATTGACGTGCTTCCACAAGTTTATCCCAAGCATCAAGATTAACAAGATCAAGAAAATCCCCCAACTCAGAATCATTGAAGACTATGTCAATACCGGCAACCCGGGAATAGATGTAGGTTGCATCGAAAGTTAAATTGCAATAAAACATTTGGATTGCACTACGGTAGATGACAAAATTTGAAGCAACTAAAGCATCCAAACATAGATCACGAAACAGAGATTCAAATTGAGCAAAGATTGTAAAATTTATCGGATGTCCCCCGAACACCGGACGAGTACGAAAGTCGCTAAACCATACATTAGACGCGTCTAGCGACACAAATAATCGTTCGTCATATGTATTAGGGTCTTGGGGATTAGGCGGGTTGAACAACGGATGAAGGGGTTGTTGTTCACCTACTTGCTCAACGGGAGGAGGAGGATTCGAAGAGGAGGCACCCTCGGTTCGGATTCTCTTCCCACGATTGGGCAAGCGTGGAGCCATTTGCAAGAAATTAGAGAACTTGAAATGGAGAGAAAGAAGGAGATATACCTGAAAATAACAACAAACAGTGGAAGAGAATGATGAGAAACCCTTTTTCCTTGATTTTGAGAAGTAATGGAGCCTTCTAGATCAAAAACTAGGGTTAGAGTTTTGAGAAAAGAGTTTGGAGAGGTGAGGAAGGAGGCAAAGGTGAATGAGAGAGAGGGAATCCCAAAATAAAATAGGGGTTTGACTTTGGTCGGATGACATATGGGCCATAGGATCTAAATTGATCCAACGGCAGAGCCAGATCCCGACGCTGGAACTTAGGGACCGAACTCGGCCCGAACTCTGTTAGGGGCAGAGTTCGGCCCGAGTTCTGGATCAGTGGTCCAGAACTAAAGGCAGGCTGAAAAGATAGAAAAATTGATTAAGTGTTGAACAAAAGAGATTTTGAGGATAAAAAATTGATGAAAACAGTGAAGTACATAGAGAGGTACACAAAGGTCAGAATGAACTTTAGGAAAAATCAATTAGGCAATAATAAATCGGAACAAACCATATAATAAACAAGGAAATATATTGTAATTCAGTATTTCAAATTTGCCATGGGTTAGCTGCAGGGACCGGATCCCAGCTAGCGGTAGTCCTGAGGACTAGTGCACCGTGTCGCTTAGGCTTTTACGCCTTTTTGTCAGAAGGACCCTTTCGGCTTGTACCCATAATAAATTCGTCATAAAAGAATCAAAATATACTCGATATTTATGCAAGTAAGTCTCAACTTATAACTGTTTCATCCAAAATTTCGAGTTCACGACAAAGAAAATTGAAGCGCTCTTCGGATAATGGCTTAGTAAAGAAATCTGCTAGCTGATGATCAGTATCAATAAATTCTAAGTTAATCGTGCCATTTTGCTGATGATCACGCAAAAAGTGGTGTCTGATCTCAATGTGTTTAGTGCGTGAGTGGCAGACAGGGTTCTTAGTCAAATTGATGGCACTAGTATTGTCACAGAATATAGGAATATGCATGAAAGATAATTTATAGTCTTCAAGGGTTTGCTTCATCCACAGAATTTGTGCACAACAACGCCCAGCTGCTATGTATTCAGCTTCTGTTGTGGATAGTGCGACAGAGTTCTGCTTCTTGCTAAACCATGAGACTAAAGCCTTTCCTAATAAATGACACGTGCCGCTAGTACTTTTACGGTCGACCTTGCATCCAGCAAAGTCAGCATCAGAGTAACCGATGAGGTCAAATAATATTGACTTAGGATACCATAGGCCCACTGTAACCGTACCCTTAAGGTATCGAAAGATACGCTTAACCGCGGTCATGTGAGATTCCTTAGGATTTGCTTGATATCTAGCACATAGGCAAACACTAAACATGATATCGGGGCGAATAGCAGTTAAATAAAGTAAGCTGCCTATCATACCTCGATACTTACGTTGATCAACGGGTTTGCCGCTCTCATCTGGTTCGAGTTTGGTTGAGGTAGCCATTGGAGTGCTGATTGGTTTGATGTTGTCAAGATCGAACTTCTTCAGCATGTCCTTGGTATACTTCGATTGACAGATGAAAGTTCCATTAGCCAGTTATTTTACTTGCAGACCAAGAAAGTAGTTGAGCTCTCCCATCATGCTCATCTCAAATTTCGTCTGCATACACTTGGCAAATTCTTGACAAAGAGTTTCATCAGTAGACCCAAAAATAATATCATCAACATAAATCTGAATTAATAAAATAGTGTCTTTGAAAGATTTTATAAACAGTGTAGTATCAATTTTCCCTTTTGAAAAGCCTTTCTCAAGTAAGAAGCTACTTAGCCTTTCATACCAAGCTCTGGGGGCTTGTTTGAGGCCATAAAGTGCTTTCTTTAGCTTGAACACGTGGTCGGGAAATTTGTAATTTTCAAAGCCAGGAGGTTGTTTCACATAAACTTCCTCCTTAATAAAACCATTCAGGAAAGCACTTTTCACATCCATTTGAAATAATTTAAAGTTTTGAAAATTAGCAAAAGCACAAAGCATCCGAATGGATTCTAGTCTAGCAACAGGAGCATACATCTCATCGTAGTCGATACCTTCCTCTTGATTGTATCCTTGAGCTACTAGACGAGCTTTGTTACGTGTGACTGAACCATCTTCATTTACTTTGTTTCTAAAAACCCATTTAGTACCAATTATCGAGTGATTAACCGGTTTAGGAACGAGTTTCCATACTTGGCTTCTCTCGAATTGGTTGAGTTCTTCTTGCATAGCAGAAATCCAAAATTCATCATTAAAAGCTTCAGAAATGTTTTTAGGCTCTACTTGTGAAATGAAGGCAGTGCTAGCAACGGAGTCTCTTAGTGATGATCTAGTAGTTACTCCACGTGAAACTTCTCCTATAACTAAATTTTCTGGATGAGAAGGTTTGAAAGAGAATTTCTTAGGCAAACCCTCCAGAGAATTAGTTTCGGTTGAAGTATTCATTGGAGTAGAAGTTGATGGCTCAACGTCATCATCAAGAGTACTTGCTGCACTGTTGTCTTCATCAAAAGTCACATTTGTTGACTCTTCCACAATAAGTGAGCGTTTATTGAAAACTCTATATCCCTTACTCTTGGCTGCATAACCAAGAAAGATACCATCGTCAGCTTTGGCATCAAATTTGCCTAAGTTGTCTTTGGTGTTAAGGATAAAACATCTACAACCAAAAATTTTAAAATAAGAAACATTGGGGGTTCTCCCAAACCAAAGCTCATAGGGTGTTTTCTTCGTAATGGGACGAATAAGTACCCTATTTAAAATGTGGCATGCTGTACTTACAGCCTCTGCCCAAAAATATTTTGGAAGAGAAAATTTATTCAACATGACTCTAGCCATATCGCCAAGAGTCCTATTCTTTCGCTCCACAACATCATTTTGTTGAGGAGTTCTAGGACAAGAGAATTCATGATCAAAACCATTTGCATTACAAAAACTTTCAAAATCATAATTTACGAATTCGCCTCCATGATCACTTCGGATTCGAGTAATCATGTAGCCTTTTTCGTTTTGAACTTTCTTTACAAAAATTTTGAAAGCAGAAATAGCATCGCTCTTATTAGCGAGAAAGAAAACCCATATAAATTTCGAAAAATCATCAACAATAACAAATGCATAAAGTTTGCCTCCAAGGCTAGCTATTCTACTAGGACCAAATAAATCCATATGAAGTAGTTGCAAGGGTCTAGTAGTACTTACAGAGTTGATAGAATGAAATGAGGATTTAGTTGCCTTGTTTAGTTCACATTCGGCACATACCGTGTCCTTTTTGAACGTGATGTCAGGTAATCCTCTCACTAGCTTCTTGGTAGAAAGCCTGGATATAGCATCCATGTTGGCATGACCAAGACGCTGGTGCCAAAGTAGTCGTTCGTCTTTGTGGGCATATAGACATCTACCTGCATTGTTAGTATTTATAGAAAGATAGAAAATGTAGATGTTGTCCTCTCTTTTCCCTTCAAAAGCAATGTCTCCTGTTGACCTATCATAGATGTAGCAACTGTTTTGTCCAAAGTTAATATCATATCCATGATCAGCAAGATGACTAATGCTGAGCAGGTTATGCTTTAACTCGGTCACTAGGCAGACATCCTTTATTACAGGAGAAGGAGGATGACCAATGATACCATTACCTATAATGTGCCCTTTGAGATTGTTACCGAAGGATACGTATCCTTCTCTCTTCATCGATAGTGATGCAAAAAGATTTGCGTCTCTCGTCATATGTCGCGAGCATCCACTATCGAGAATCCACTTACTTTCAGTTGAGGAGGGAAGGTCCACCTACATTAAGAGTAGATGTGACCTTTGGTACCCGAGTTCTTGAGGGTCCTGAAAAGTTAGTCTTTGGGAACCAAGCACATATCCTTTTATCTACAAGTCTTCTAACTCTGCACTGTGGTGAGATGTGTCCATGTAATCTACAATAAGTACAGATAGCATTCTTATTTATACTAGGAGCATGAGAATAATATCTATAAGCAACAGGATGAGGATGGACATGATGTGAAGAGTTAGCATGGTGAAGATGATTATGCATGGAATAAGTGGCATGGTGATGGTGTCTATAAGGCATAGAATGATGGTATTGTCTATGATGTGTGATATGCTGATATTGTCTAGATGGCATGGCATGATGATTTTGTCTATATGGTATATGAGGACCTTGTCTATATGGCATTGCATGATAATTTTGTCTATTTGGCATGGCATGATGATTTTTATGTGTGGAGTGATGTTGATTGTGTCTTTGTGCATGATGAGTGTGTACTGAGTGAGAATTGTTCTTACGTGCACGTGGTTTGTGAAAGTTTGTGTATATAAATGCATGGTTATGTGCTGCATGAGAATGACGTGATTGACTAGCATGAGTGGTATTGTGCCCATGTGATTGGGTTTGAGGTTGAACAACCTGTTTACCCAATTTGGTTTCTAATCTTTTAGAAACAGCTTGCAGTTCATCAACCTTAATATTTAAGCCATATATCTTAGTCATGGAAATCTTGTGTCTACTCTTTTCTTCAGCAAGCAACGTGTTGAGTGTAGTGATTTCTTGAGTTTGTTGCTCAATACGTGCTTCAGCATCATGCAAGCTTAATTTAAGCTTGGATACTTCATCAGTGTCATTAGTGGGTGACGTGTTTCTAACATTATCAAGAAGTAAAGAAATTCTTTGTATCTCATCTTCTAGACTTTTGATTTTGTCCTTGGCATGTTTATATTTACCGATGACCTTTTTATGATCATCGAGTAAATCAGTGAAAGCATCGCCAAGTTTATCAAAAGAGAAGTCATCCAGAGTTTCGTTAGATACCTTGTTGGAAGTTGCCATCAGGCACATATTTGCTGTATCTTGAGGAGAGTCCTTTTCTTCCTCAGAGTCACTCGCTTCACTTTCATGCCAGATGCCTGTGTTGGCATATTTCTTTGATGAGTTCTTTTTGTATGGCTTCTCATAGCGGTTGCTCTTCTTCAGGAATGGGCAGTCTTTTCGGACATGTCCAGTTTTCTTGCAACCGTAACAAGTTGGTTCCTCTTCATCGTCTTCTTGAGATTCCTTCTTCCTTCGATTGAAGTGAAGGAATTTCCTGAAGTTGCGAACCATGAGAGCTTGGTCTTCATCATCCGAGTTATCTTCTTCGGTCTCATCATGATTAGCTCTTCGTTGATGAGCTTTGAGTGCGATCTCCCTGGTCTTCGGAGCAGGCTCTTCGAAGTCCTTGAGGTCAAGCTCGTGAGTCATAAGCTTACCCATCAAGGTCTCCATTGACATTGTTGTGAGATCGTTTCCTTCTATGATGGCTGTCACCTTAGGGTTCCAAATCTTTGGTAGCCCTCTGAGTAGCTTACGAATCTTCTCGTGGTTTGAGTACTGCTTTCCAAGCGAGGATAGAGGATTGATGATGTCGAGGAATCTTGTGAACATTTGAGTGATCGTCTCACTTGGCTTCATCTTGAAAGCTTCGTATTCTTGAGTGAGACGGCTTATTTTGGATTTCTTGACCTGTGTGGTTCCTTCATGCGTCACTTCTAGAAGTCTCCATACTTCATGAGCAGTGGTGCATGTAGAGACCCTGTTGAACTCATTCATGTCTATAGCACAGAATAAAGCATTAATAGCCCTAGCATCTAGACTTGCCTGTTTCTTCTCCTCGACAGAATATTTGTCGTGTGGTTTCTCAATGAGGTCACCATCGACAACTATTCTGGCGGGCTTTTTGTAACCGTCAGTAACGACAGTCCACAGGTCAAAGTCTAGAGACTTAAGATAGAAGCTCATCCTTGTTTTCCAATATGTGTAGTTAGTCCCATCAAATAGGGGAGGCCTATGAGTGGACTGACCTTCACCATGATTGGAAATCAAGGATTGTGTGGTTGCCATGGATCAGCTCTTAGGATGTTAGTCCTTATAAAGAGAACAGAGCTCTGATACCAATTGAAGAACAGTTTGGCAACTCTAGAGGGGGGTGAATAGAGTTTATATAGAAAAATAGCCAATGAAAAATAACTCTTTCACCGATAATAAATAATCAGAGTAAAGTGCGAAAAATAAATGAAGAGCAGAAGAGCATACGCAAACACAGCGATTTTAACCTGGTTTCCCTCGTGGAGGACTAGTCCAGGCCTGAGAACTCTAGCTCAGGATTAAATCCACTATTTGTGAAATAGTAGTTTACAACCCGTGCCTTTTTTTCAGAAGAGCACGTCAACTTCTAACAGAGGATCGCAGTGGCGATTTGCTTGGAATTGTCCAAGCGACTTCTTCGACTCTTGCACAAGAATCCTAACTGAGAGATGCTGAGCACTCGAGACTTAGGAGGCTTGTGGCTAGTAGATGGGAAGGGTATGGCTTATTGAGCTTATAAGAGAGAATAGAAGAGAAGATTGGATGGATTGAAATGAGAGAATTTATGCCCTATTTATAGTGTTTTTATAGGCAGAATTCGGCCAGAATTCGGGTAGGAAAATTCAAAAATTTGGCCGTTGGACAACTAGCAACCAGCTATCCCTAAAATTAGGGTTCCTGATTTCTAGGGGACAGAGTTCGGCCCGAACTCTGTGTGGAGGCAGAGTTCGGCCCGAACTCTGTCTCCAGAGCACAGAGTGGTTCTAAGGGGACCAGTGGGCAGTTTTTGGTTCAGTGGAGCTTGGGATTTTGGGTAGGTTATAGACTAAGTTCCAAGAGCTCAGCATGACTCAGAGTACACAAGTCTAGACTCAATGAAATTATAAAATACAGACTCCAGAACACACTGAGAGCCGGAGACTGAGCTGTCATCTGTCTTGAACTGAATGCAGTCGTCGTGTGTCGTATTGAATTAATACAAATATTATTTAGTCAATGTAGTCAATATTTGGTTGACTGTGACTTTATGTCGACAAAGACATCCGGCACTCAAAACCCGATCCAACATGTACCCGAAATCCAAGATCTATAACCTTGAGTAAACCATTATAAACCTAAGACTTCTCAACTATGAACCAGTAAACAGACTTTTTACTTCTCTGGTACGAGAAAAAGATTTCCAGTTATGACAAAATAGGGTCAAAATAAATAACTGAACTCCGATATATTTCTAGATTCTTTTGTTTATATGTTTCTTGCCGTTGGGCTCTATAGGTGGCCTGACTCATTATAGGACAACCATATATGTTGCATGAACATGGACACGAATAAGGACACAATACTGAGTCAAACAGGTACATATGATGTCCCTTATGTTGCAGTGACACTACGGACACATTCAAATACGAACACCATTTACCTGTACCCATGCAACATGGTCGAACATATTTTTTCCTCACTTATCTTGTATGTGATCTACACTTGCCTTCCTTTTTATCCTCATTCTTGGATCTAAAGTAGTTACTGTTGTAACCTTAATTAGAGCCATATGAGGGAAAATGCCAACGCATGGAAGAAAAAAAAATACCAGAAGCCTCCATTTGAAAAGAATATAGTAGACAACCCAAGTTATACACCAAATCCACTAAAGTACCATGTATAGGGATTTAACAGATATTTGTTATCACAATTTCACTACTCTTGAAAGTCTTCATATCGAAGTTGCTACGAAAATTATGTATAACCAGAGTGGATGTGCACCTCTCTTCATAAGAAATACAATGTACGGGGAAAATTGTATGAAAAACTCCTAAGATGAGCCTGCATGCAGAGTCGTTTCTGAGCATGTGCAAGTTGTGCGATCGCACATGACCCCAAAAATCGAAAGACCCCCAATTTTAACCTCCATATATTTTACTAATGTGAAACATCTATTTTTAGATTTATGCCCCCATATTTTTTAGAAATTGCACTAACATGACTCTTAGAATGTCAGAAAAGACCCTTTTTTAGAGTGGTTAAAAAAACCTTTTTATTTATTTATCAGGGTCCTTAGAATGTCAGAAACAACCATTCTTGTATGGGACATTGTAGTTAATTTGAATGTGACATGACCATTTGCTCCTCCTCCAAAGAGGTAACAATGTCAACCATAGACAAAATACCTTCAATATTGAACAAGAGCGGGTAAATGTTGAAAATTGAGTTCTAACTTCCAGGTGTTGTATGATTTGCGTGAAAGTTGTCAATGCAACGACTTGCAGACCCAGAATAGTTTGGGGGTAGTCGGGTGGGGCGGCAGGAATGGGCTGCATATTTATTATTATGTGTCTTTTGCTGAGGAATGAAAGTGAAAATACCTCAGGATTCAGGGTACATGGGACGCATTAATTTACAGAAAAGGAAGCTTAGATACTTACCTAAAAAATAATTTGGAAAACATAACCCCAGAATCCAGCAACTTCCCGAGCATTATGTTCTTCACGGGAACCAGCAGAAATTTCCTGAATATTATGTTTTTCATGTGAGAAATAAACAAAACTTAATATTCTTCGAGAAGCCATAATTTACAAATCATCATCATCGTCGTCGTCGTGAACTTTTCAAGAAAAAAAACATACCTCCATTATTCTGCTGCTGCAGGAATAGCAATTGATACTGAAGCTTGGGCTCTCTGACTTGGGCTCGTATCAACTCCCTCCCCCTTAAACTGACCTTGTCTCAAGGTCAAAGTGAGGATATGTTTTGATGAAGTGCTCGTATGGAATCCACTGAGCATGCTCTCTGCCTGAGTGCTTCCACTGTACTAAGAGATCGATAGAAGTTTATGTTAGTTACTCCCAAGCCACATGAGTGTAACAGGCTGCATAGCCCTAGTTTTAGGCCCCTTAATATATAGCTAAAACTAATTTGCATGCTAGCCTATTCCTTAGTGCTGCCAATTTCTGCAAAGGCCACTAGTATCTATTAAATTTTGCAGAAGACACTAGATTTTGATATGGTAAATGTACTTGAAGACTGAAGATTACTCCTTGACAGAAAAAGCAAAAAGTACTTGAATTGCACGTCACAAGCTTAAGTTCTTCAATATGCATAACAATAACCCCATTGGTCGGCGTTAATGTAATTCAGGAACCAAAGTTAATTGATTATTTAGAAAAGTAGAGGCCTAAATTAGAAGCAGAACGTTCGTGAAAGACGGGCAGAGTTTTAGGTGTTACCACCATCTACTCAGCTATAACAGGTTAGGAATTAAATTCTAAGATAATATAAAATTCAGGATCCAAACGCTAATTAGTAGCGTATCTTTAGACCGTTGACAAGAGAAATATTTGACCTCGTTTGATATACTGTAATGTACTCCTAATGTAATCAAATGAAAAAAATTACATTACGATTACGATTATATTACAGTGTACCAAACGAGGCTTCGTCATCCACTTGGATAGCATGAGAACGAGGAGACATTGTTGGTGTATCTCAAGTTTAATAGGTAAGCGTGATTGCATTCTAACAAATAATCTGCCGGCCGAAAAACTAAGACGGACGTACCTGGAGGAGGCGCCGTCGCCGCTGCCCGGCGTTCATGGTGAGCTGGTCGATCATGGCCTCGGCCTTGGGCTGGACGCTCTCGGCCATGGAGTACTTGGCCTGGAGCCCCTCCCCGGAGGGCACGAAGAAGGCCCCGTTGACCATCACGTCCCCCTCCGTCCTCCAGTTCCACTCCTTCCACCCCTCCTCGGTCTCCCTCTTCGTCACCTCCTTCGAGTTCAGGTCCGACGGGGCCGCGTACCTGTTCACCTGGCTGTTGATGGTGGGCCCCCCGCTCCCGCCGATGGCGTACATCCCCCACCCGGTGTAGTCGTTGTTCACCACGTGGACGTACCCCCTCCTGCACCTCGGCATCCTCTGCACCAGCCCCGGCCCGAATCGGTTGAACGCGATCGTCACCCGCATCCCCGAGTCCGGCAGGTAGTCGTCGCTGTGTCCGAGCAGCATCACCTCGTCGTGGTCGGTGAAGTAGTTGTTCGACACGGTGATCCCCGTGGACCCCATGATGGCGTCCACGAGCCCGTCCGCGCAGCGCCACAGGGGCAGTAGTCGATCCAGACGTCGCGGGCGGAGTAGAGGGAGATGTCATCGCCGTCGGCCATGGAGCGGTGCCCCGAGTGGGTCGGGAGGAGCGGACGTCAGCGTCGCCGGTGGGGACGCAGTGGTGGATGTTGAGGTTGTGGAGGATGACGTTGGAGACGTACTGGAGGGTGAGGTAACCGCCACCGGCGATGTGGACGTCGGCGCCGCGACTGTCGAGGGTCTTGAAGCTGTTGACGAGGAGCACCTGGGAGAGGCGGATGGTCATGGAGGAGGCGAAGGTGATCCAGAGGGGGACGTCCTGGATGGCGGCGTGCCGGAGGGTACCGGGGGACGGGTTCACCGGGTCGCGGTAGGAGGAGTCGGTCACCACGTAGATCTGCCCGTCGCGCCTGCCGACGGCGTTGCGGCCGAAGCCGATGCCGCACCCGGCGAGGGCACGACGGTCGCTGGAGGAGAAGGAGCAGCGCCAACAGTCATCGATTCTCGCGACGGGCCTGCTTGGAGCTGGTAGAGGCCATTGGGTGAAGCCCTAGGTGTATTGGAGAGATTTGGGGGGGGGAGATTTGGGGGGGGGGTTTCGATTTGTCAAATTTGGGAGGAGAGATTCAGGGAATTTGGAATTTGGAATTTGGGAGGAGAGATTTTAGATTTTGGAAGGAAATTTTGGTAGGGCTGAAAATTTATGCTGGGTTGAAAAAATTTCATTGCTAAAACTCAATAACAAAATATATAAAAGTATTATTTTAGTAACAAAATTTATGTCATTGTAATTAGTCTACTAGTTTCGATCGGCCGAATATGTCCTCGTAAATGATAATACCTTTTTTCGAGAAAGAATTATTCCGAACTAAAATAGTATTGGAACCAACAAATCCCGTCAATTGTTGAAAAATTCGACAAAAAAATGGGTCTTTTTTGAGTGCTCTTTATGCGTCAGAATTAGTATGGACTTTTATGCGAGATTTCCGATGGAACGATTTATTTTGTCGTAACTGCTACTTTTTTTGAGAACCCTCGTAAAAGTTTGTCACAAATGAGAGTTTTTTTTGGTATGGTCAAATCCGGTTACAATTTAATATTAATGTCAAAATAGTATCAAAATCAGAATATTTTGTTTATTTAACTTTTTCAAATTACTTTAAGTTTTTGTTACAAGAAATAAATATCTTCTTTGTGACTAATACTTTTGTGTGACAAACAATTATTTGGTAACTAAAAGAAACTTTTAAGTGACAAGAATAAAATTTTAATCTTGTGGCTAATACTTTTATGTGACAACAATATTTTCTTGTAACTATAAAAAACCCTTTAAGTGACAAGTATTTTCACTTGTCACACATAAGTTGTATTTGACATAAGTCTAAAATTTAAATTTTATTTCAGTGACAACATTAAGTGACGACCAATAAAAACATGGTCACTAAATGATTTAATTGTGTGACGAAAAAAAAATTGTCACAGAATCAAATTATGAGTGACAACAAAAATTATTTGTCACAAAAATATCCCTTTTAGTGACAAATTTGCCACTTGTCACAAATTACTTGTCACAAAAACCCACATTTCTTGTAGTGATTCTCCTGCTATGTATTATTTCCCTTACACATTAAACCTAGATTTAAGGGACCACCTTGTGTGTTGCATACATAGGCCTTGACACATTTATACCATGTTGTTGTGAGTCATATATAGGACTCGGACATGTGTGATTGGCTGGCCACCAGTACGTATAAGCCGTGCGTTAGGAAATAACTGCTATAGAATTGCATGCTAGAAGACTTAGCAGTTATGAGTTGGCATTGGGCGGGAAGAACATGATTGGAAGTTGACTAACACCCTATCTATCGTAGACGCGCTCTCTACTGAGGAACGATAGGTAGACTATATGCTATAGACTCGCTCGATACTGAGGAATAGTATATGGTGTTGTGACTCGTTACTGAGGTACTGCATTGGTATTTTCTTGACTTGACCCAGTAGTCATGCGACCATGAACTGTTCTTAAAACTGCATTCACTTAGAACGGTTAGGCTACCTTATCCGTTAGGTATGAGTACTCTTGGTTTGGGTACTTGTATCTGACCGTGGCTTGGAACAATAACTTGTCGCGAATTAGTTCATCTCATCTTGTCCTTGTTTGGTTGTAGGTGTGACTTACTACTTCGATGAGAAGGTATTGAACCTTGTTGGGGTCCGGATACCATATTGGATTCATAGCATGGAAAGATACGTCACCGTGAATTAGTTTACCATCTCCTGTCCTTGTTTGGTTGGGGGGATGGTAAGCTAGTTCAATAGGTGTGTATTGGACCATGATATAATTCAATCGACTTCTTTATTTGAGCAATATTATTCAGTTTATATGGCATGATATTATGTGTCTTGTTACGTCCCTCTGAGGACCTGGTTATCCCTCCAGGTGTGTGTTTTTGTCTTTCGCAGGTGCTCTAGCTCTAGCTGTGACCATCTCTATTTCTTCGAGGATGATTGCGCTTAGATCGTCTTTGCTTCGCTAGCCAAAATTATTCTTTTGTATATCTTGTATTTCTTTTCATAGTTGGTAGTGGATTTGTCTCCGCCCAACTATATGTATCAATGACAATTCATTATCATTATATGATATCTTTTATTCTTATATTTCGTGGATGAGATTAGATTACTCTTGGTTTACTGCATTTTACAGCTTATGTATTCATACGAGGTTTCCATATATTGGAGTATACTTCGTATGTATACAGTTGGCATGTCTATGTACCTAGTCCTACGTATTTTGGGACTGGGACGTTACAATACGGTTGGGTTCGTATCTTCAAAACAAATTTGTAAACATGTAGTTTGATGACTTTAGACACCATTGACTCTGACACGCTTTTCGGTGCAAAGCGGGTCCAACGGCGGACACCGTTTTGGCCCGAAATTACCGTTTTGCCCCTGTGTCCAGAATTGGACTTAAGGACAGGCAATCCTAGCTAATTTGACTATTCTAAGAACATTGGTAATGTCTATTTCAGCTTCCGGGGACTGTTGTACGAGTTTTGACTATTGTGGCACATTGAGTGGTTTGGATTGTCGGTTTCACCAGCAAAGGACCACATGCGAGTACAGTTTATTGTTCGTTTTCAGTATTGATCTTTACTATACATCAGTGTTTAGTCGATAGATATGTGATTTCAGTTTTATGTTGATTTTGTTCCTTGTTGTGTCGGGAGGTGAAGTACCAACGATGTGTGATCTGACCTTAGACCGTGTAGACCGTAATTTATTCTTGCATTAGACCGTGTAGACCGTGATTTATTCTTGCTTTATACAGTATAGACAGTATTTCATTATTGCTTTATATGATGTAGACCGTGTAACATCATACAGTGTAGATCGTGATTATTATTTTGTAGACAGTGTTTCTTTATTGCAATATTTGCTGTAGACCGTGTAACTGTAGACCGTGTAAATGTAGACCGTGTAACTTTAGACCGTGTAGACCGTGTCGCATAATTGTCCCGAGACCAATTACATATCAAAGGTACTTCAGTCGGTCAGTTGGTGAGTATTTATTATATTTTATTTTCTGTTCTTATTATTCAGTTTTATTGTCTTTCTTCATTGTATTTTATGAATCATATATCTAAAGGCTAACCTCTGTGATATAGTTATTTTCATATATTGAAACTGTATTCAGTGAATTGTGCTCGTTCCATTCCTGACTGAAAACTAATATTTTTCAGATTAGCCATGGATTCACTTAGCATGGGAGTTACGGGTGTACTTGCAGACAACAGCCTAGAAACTAGCTAGATAGCGGAGTTGTAGTCATTCCAATATTTGTACAAGTTTATATTTTTCTGTAAATATAAAACTTGTGATCATTGTAAATTAAATTAATTATGTGAATGAGCATTATTTGATCTTCATGGCCGTGACAGCGTTCTACCGCCGACGCTGCGGCGTAGGCTGGCTTGGACACGTCTCGTATCCGTTTAAAAAAAAACGGGTGCAGATCGTGACAAGTTTTTGTGGTGGCCCATGCAGGTCTGTTTTTGCAAATCATGTGAACTCGTGATAGTACTTAAGTTAGTCGTACTATTGCGAGCCTGCGACTAGGAAATGCTCATTCACGAATTAGGAATTAATTTAATTTAAGAGAATGACTAGGACTAGGAGTCCCTTATACAAATTTACCGATGGGTAGTCTAGGTCATGCAAGTTAGATGAGGAGTTATTAATTTTGATAAGTTGTCCATAACCCATTAGTTGACCAAGTCCTTGTGGATAAGAAGATAGTAGGAAGACCGTATAAGCAAGAACACCGGGTAAGGTTTTGATTCTCACAAAACTCGAGCTACTTGTGCCTCCTTCTCAAAAATCTTATATTTTGACTATCTTGACCATTGTTGCTATTACAGCATAGTTTTGCAAGCTCACTCTGTTCTCGAGCTTGATTCAAGACATATGTTTAGTGGGGACGCCTGCTGACATATTGTCTAATCAGAATCGATGTATTACGGTCTGATCAACTGTAGTGCACTTGGTTCTCTCTCTCTTTGATTAACCTACGTGGATTGAGATATCAAGGTATCTATGGTCTCATCCGCTACTACATTGACAATTCCTCTTGAATTATACATTCGCCTTTGAATCACGTAATTGTATTCAGTGACATCCTTCTTGAACTCTTTATTGTTTTGTCTTTCACTGAGTTGGAAAGACGAAAACTCGTGATTGGTAGAGAGATACAGAGTATTCCCATGGCTATGGTGGTTGTATATACAAGTGTTGTCACGACCCAGTCCCAATTACTTGGGTCGAATCGGATCATGCCCAGCCTGCACCGTTGTTGAGACGGCGGCAGTAAGCTGTATCACTCATGCAGGTAAATAAAACAACACAGTCTAATTGCCACAACTTTAATAATTCGAATAGTTTAAAAAAAAATTATAATAAAAAGAAAGATACATCTGAGGTACATTATTTCCACAAACATCATGAATTATAAAAGAAGAAGAAAAATCTAGGCAACCAGCTCATCAGTCTCGAGATCATCGTCCTCTAGTTGGGACCTCGAAAAATATCGCAGAACAAAGCCTCATCAGTGATACCTAAAATGTTGGGTCTCCAATCAGGAGGGAGCAAAGTACAATTTATGCTAATTTGACAATTGAAATAATAATAGAATCATGCACTTTTAAACAATTTTGAAAATCAACTAAGCAGTTACAGTTTTAAAATAGTTACAGTTCTGTGATGTGAATAGGCAATGAATATGACCGGCTTGGGTTGTACAGTTGTATCCTATTGATACGATATGGCTTATCCCCGTGTGTATGAGGGGTAAGCTAACACAGTCAGTATACTACTTTGGATGTGGTCATACTCATTACACTACTCCCCCAGTCCCCAATAGTTACAGTAGTTACAGTCAGTGCTCTCAGAGAGAGTTCCGTGTTGCATCGTGGTTTAAACTAGCATTAAAACGATTACTAAATAATTGTAAACTAACACAAAATGTACTAGCCTTTGTTTTATTGACTAGATTCGTTTGTTGATTCCGGGTTGATGCTAGTACAGTCCTCGAAACCCTACAATTGAGAATTTGACTCAGATTCCAGGTTTACCAATCTAGCTACGCTAGTTGAAATCTCTATTTGTGTCCTAATCCAATTTTTATTTCTTTTAATTAACAAAACACGAAAACACGATTTATTTGTGCGTTGATTTAATACGAGGGAAAAAGATCATTTTATGTTTTGAATTCGGAAAACTTCGTCAATACCAGATTAATTATTAAAACTTGGTATTTTCATAGTATATAAATATAAAGCTAATTTTTCTTATTTAGTGAGAAATACGTGACTTTTAATTAATAATAAACTTGTCAATTTTAGGTGAGAAAATCTTAGTTAATTTTATACGAAAATACTTTTATTCAATTTTATTCGTTTAATAGAAAAACTCGCAAAACCAGAAATAACAAAAATCTAAGCTATCAATTACAGTTACAGACCACAGCCAGCTGGGCTTATGCCCATTACAATTTATTTACATAAATTGAAATAAGACAAAACTGACGTTAGTCCTAAACTAAAATATTAATAAAATATAAACAGAATTAAATAGTAAAAATAAAGATAATTATAAAGTCTCAGATATGGTCCAATCCTCAACTTGGCTAATGCCTCAACGTCCGGGCGAAACCGGTTTCGTTTGCACTTAGCCGGGTCCATTGACCGATACGGTCGTCGCCCAAATCCAAATATTAAATAAAATCTCGAAATCCGTTTTAAATTCATTTTAAAAATAATATGGATTTTACGGAAAAATCCGGCAGCATCTCCTCTGTTTTTGGTCAACCCAAAAACTGGAAAATAGCGCCAATAATTTCCTGCAAATCCCAAACCAGGGAAAATCCGAATTTATATATATATGAAATCCACAACCAAACCACAGAATAATCGGAACGACCCGAAATAATTTCGGAAGTCCGATTCCAATCCAAAAAATCACAGAGCGCTACCGGAAAAATCCGAAAAGCTAAAACATACCAAAAATCCATTCCCGAAATATTCCGAAAATTCCAAAATAATCCACAGAACCTTTCCGAAGGATCCGGAAAAATACGACGTCGCTAAAACCGAATTCCCAAGAGGGAATCGGGGACCATTCTCATCACAGACTGGAATAAAAATGGGCGGAACAGGGGTTATACCTCAGGTTGCTCGGCTAGAGCTCTCAGATGATTAATAAAGAAAGAATAAAGATCCGAACAGCAGCAAAAACTCGGAATAGCGCTGGACAACGCTGTCCAAATCAGCGGGCACTCGCGAAATCAGCGTTGGGGTGCTGTCCAGGCTCGGCAACAGCGGAGAAAGCGCTGGATCGGTGTCCGGGGCACGACGGGGCGCTGGGACAGCGCTGGGAACGGTGTACAGGGGCTGCGCCGGCAAAAAACACCGACGAAGGGGTGCGGAAGGGTCGCGTGCCGGGGAAAGGGCGCGCTGGAGAGTCGGGGACGTGCTGGGGCAAAGTCGGCGGCCGCTGCTGGGGGCGGGCCGGAGCTGGCCGTGCGGGGAGGGGCCGGCGAAGGGCGCGGGGCCGGGGAATCCGCGGAGAGGGGCGCGCCGGCGGGTCGGCCGGAGGGGCTCCGGGCGCAGCGCGGTGGGGCGCGCTGAAGGGGCTCGGCGTCGGGAAGCGGGGGTCGGGTCTAGAGGAGGCCGGCCTGAGGGCTTCGGGTGCTGGCTCGCGGGTCGGGAAGAGAGAGGTGAGTTTAATAAGGAAAATGGGGAAGTGTGTGAGAGAAGTGGAAGAGTTGGGAGTTATGAGGGAGTGGTGCTGAAACGGTTTGTGGGTGAGAGAAACTGAAGGAGAGGGAATTAAGGGGGTGAACGTGAGAGGGGGAGTAGGGGAGAGTTGTGCTGGTCCTCGTGGACCAGCTCAAAGAGTATATTTTTTTTTTATTAAACCAAACTGATTTTAGGGAAAGAAAGAAATGGGATTGGGTTCGGGCTCAGGCCTGGGTCTGGGTTCGGACTCGGGTCTGGGTCTGAACTCAAAAATCCATGTTATTTAATTTCAAAATAATTTTAACACTCAAAATAATATAATAATAATAATAATAATAATAATAATAATAATAATATTATTATTAAAAATACTAAATATAATTTAATTCACAGAAAATGGGTTTCACAATCTTTCCTCCTTAGAAAATTTCGTCCTCGAAATTAAAGGCAGGGTTAGAGGTAGGATAAACTCAAATCAAGCAGGTACGGGTACTATGTCCGTAACTCAGGTCCAACAATAAGAATTTCCAATGCAGTTGTGGACGAAACGATTTTAGGGACTAGTTTTATTTATGATATGATCTATGCAAAAAAATACGAAAGCGAACCAAAGTACACGAGGTTGATCAGACCATCATGCACTGGTCCTGATTAGATAATATATTAGTGGGTGCACCCAATAAAATACCGTCATGATCAAGCTTGATAAAGAGATAGCTTGCAAAACTAGGCTAACTTCGTCAGCATCAGTCAAGTTTAGAACGAAAAGATAAGAAATAGGAGTTTATGTGATGGTTCAAAATCTGATCTTCTGCTCACCTCTGACTACGCTTTCAACTGGTTTCTCTGGCTCTGAAAGGTTGAGTCCAATCTTCAGCTCTGAATTATCCAATATGGGACTCGGATCCGGAATGTAGCGTCTGAGCTGGCTCAACTTTCCTGCTCTGCTAACACTGATCGTTCCTCTGGTAGGAGAAAATCTTCACAAAAGACGCTATCTCCTTCTTTAAACTCCACTGATTGACGATGCTAACTTGGTAGTTGTTGTAAGGAAACTCTACCAATTTTAAATGATCTTCTCCAAGACCCTCCAATTTCTAAAACACAAGATCTAACATATCTTCAGGCGTCTGGATTATCTTCTTTAATTGTCCGCCGGTTTGTACTCCATAAATCCGGTAGGGTGCCTCTTGTACAATGCGGTCAACTTCTCGGTGAATAAACTAACCTTGAAGGGTATAAAGTGTGCTGACTTAGTCAGTCGATCCACTATAATCCAATTGGTGCCCTTCCCTCCTTGGAAACAAGGCAATCTTTTACCCAAAGTTCATTGTTATATGCTTCTACTTCCACTCTGAATTATCCAGCGTCTGCAACAAACTTGTTATTTTCTTGCTAAATTCCTCATGTTGACAAATTCACATCTAATCCTACACCTGGAATTGTCCTTCTTCATTCTATAGCACCAATTAATAGAGGTATGGGATACTGCGACTGGTGCATTTCTTTCATCAACTCGTTCCTCCGTTTGTCAGCCGATACGCAAAGTCTCGTACCATTCTTCAGAGTTCCACTGCTGATCAATTTAGAAACCCTCAAGTGTTCCTGCCAACACTTGATCTCTAAACCTGCAAAGTGCCTCGTTTTGAAACTACGACCTCTTGATTTTTGTCCATCAGCCTCGAACTTCATCAATACTGAATCAGCATCCAGTATAACCTCCAGTCCAAGCTTCTCGACGTCTTGTAGTAGGTGCCACTCCTTGGTTAAGAACATCGCCACTGGGTATCGACTAAGTGTATCAGCGATCACATTAGCCCTACCCGGGTGGTATAGCGGATAGCAATTGAAATCCTTCATTAGCTTCAGCCATCTTCTTTGTCTTACATTCAGCTCTTTCTGAGTGAAGACATATTTCAGACTTTTGTAGTCCGTATATATTTTCACTCCCTTTCCATAAAAATCATGCTTCCATAGCTTCAAAGTAAAGATAATTGTAGCAAATTCCAAATTAGGTGTGGGATATTTCTTCTCATGAGTCTGTAGTTGCCTAGATGTGTAAGCAATTACTTTCTCATGTTGTTGAAGAACGCAACCCAGTCCTTTTCCAGAAGCATTACTGTAGATTGAGAAACCACCGGTCCCTGCGGGTAGTGCTAGTATCGATGCTGTCTCTTTTTCAGTTCCTCAAATGATGCCTGGAAAGCATTCCGTCCATATGAACTCTTCATTCTTTCTTGTGAGCTTCGTCATTGGCTCAGTGATCTTGGCAAAATCTTCACAACTTCCGGTAGTAGCCAGCCAAGTCCAAAAACTTCAGCAACTGAACTTGGGGTAGTCCACTTCTCAATAGTAGTTATCTTCTTATGATCTACCGAAATTCCTTTTCTTGTGACAACATGGCCAAAAATCCACCTTGTCTAAGAAAATTCACATTTAGATAGCTTTACCATAAAACTTCTTTTTCCTCAAAGTTCCCAGAACTTCCCTCAGATGCTCTTCATGCTTTTCTTCAGTCTTCGAATAGATCAAAATGTTATCTATGGAGAAGATAAACTGATTCAAATACTCATAAAAAACTCTGTTCATGAGATTCATGAACACAGCAGGAGCATTTGTCAGTCCAAACGGCATGACCAAGAATTCAACTGCCCATACTTGGTGTTTGAACGCCGTCTTGGAAATGTCCTCCTTCCTGACTTTGATTTGATGGTAGTCAGATCTTAAGTCAAACTTCGAAAACACCCTAACTCCACACAAACAGATCCTCGATCTGGGCAGAGGGTACTTGTTCTTTAGTGTCTGGTATTCGATGCACATTCGTTGTTCCATCCTTCTTGGGCACAAACAAGATAGGTGTTCCCCAGGGTGAAGCTCCGTCTCGGATAAATCCCAAAGCCTTCAGTTCATTGATATGGTCCTTTATCTTCTATGATCTTCGAGTCTGCATCATGCCTTCCTGCAGTGGGTATAGGAAGCAAGATCTGCTGGATGGGAAGAGAGTCCCTAGGTTGCGGCATAACAGGTGTAACTGGAGTAGGTACTCTGGTATGATGGAAAGATAAGGGGCAATCCTTTACCCGATGTTCAGCAGATCCACATACCAAACATTTCTCCAATCTCTTGCGACAAATATTGGCTTGGTGACCAGGCCTTTTACAGTAGTCACAAACCAATAGCTTCTTATAATATGACTGCCGAATAGTAGGGCTCCAACATCTTCTATATTCAGGGGCGTCCCTCCTAGGACGAGGTTCCGCTCCAACTCGGTTTAAGATTGCTAAGGCTACATCATTGACGTTCTTTATGACTTCTATCGTGATATCCATCTGTTTCTGCTGGGCTTCAGCTTGAGCCTTCTGGGACTCCATGATTTCTTGAAATAGGGTAACTATTTGGGAGGTGTTCGCTGGTACTGGTGGAGCAACAGGAATGGGTACTTCCCCAAGGAAATGCAACCCAGTTTGAGAAGAGGTAGGAATCGCCAGTGTAGTGAAAACTTCATTGGATGCATTATGGGGACGGTCAATGAGCTGCGAGGGAATAAATCCTGGACTTGGTTGAGGAGGTGGTGTGTGATCCGGAGATAACACCTCATCACCAGCAGGATTGGTCTTGTCAGTGGCCATTCTCTGGAAGGTTTAGGATGCACACATAAGCAAGGTAGCCTACCAGTCTATAATCAAACAAAAATATTTATTTATAATATATTTCGGTCCTATGCTGTGACAAATTGATGTTCTAGTGTTCTAATTGTTTCTAAATATGTTTTCCTAAGTTGTTGTTCAGACCTGTATGGGCCACCACTAAAAATATGTCACGACCCGATCCCAATTACTTGGGTCGAATCGGATCATGCCCAGCCTGCACCGTTGTTGAGACGGCGGCAGTAAGCTGTATCACTCATGCAGGTAAATAAAACAACACAGTCTAATTGCCACAACTTTAATAATTCGAATAGTTTAAAAAAAATTTACAATAAAAAGAAAGATACATCTGAGGTACATTATTTCCACAAACATCATGAATTATAAAAGAAGAAGAAAAATCTAGGCAACCAGCTCATCAGTCTCGAGATCATCGTCCTCTAGTTGGGACCTCGGAAAATATCGCAGAACAAAGCCTCATCAGTGATACCTAAAATGTTGGATCTCCAATCAGGAGGGAGCAAAGTACAATTTATGCTAATTTGACAATTGAAATAATAATAGAATCATGCACTTTTAAACAATTTTGAAAATCAACTAAGCAGTTACAGTTTTAAAACAGTTACAGTTTTGTGATGTGAATAGGCAATGAATATGACCGGCTTGGGTTGTACAGTTGTATCCTATTGATACGATATGGCTTATCCCCGTGTGTATGAGGGGTAAGCTAACACAGTCAGTATACTACATTGGATGTGGTCATACTCATTACACTACTCTCCCAGTCCCCAATAGTTACAGTAGTTACAGTCAGTGCTCTCAGAGAGAGTTCCGTGTTGCATCGTGGTTTAAACTTGCATTAAAACGATTACTAAATAATTGTAAACTAACACAAAATATACTTGCCTTTGTTTTATTGACTGGATTCGTTTGTTGATTCCGGGTTGATGCTAGTACAGTCCTCGAAACCCTACAATTGAGAATTTGACTTAGATTCCAGGTTTTCCAATCTAGCTACGCTAGTTGAAATCTCTATTTGTGTCCTAATCTAATTTTTATTTTTTTTAATTAACAAAACACGAAAACACGATTTATTTGTGCGTTGATTTAATACGAGGGAAAAAGATCATTTTATGTTTTGAATTCGGAAAACTTCGTCGATACCAGATTAATTATTAAAACTTTGTATTTTCATAGTATATAAATATAAAGCTAATTTTTCTTATTTAGTGAGAAATACGTGACTTTTAATTAATAATAAACTTGTCAATTTTAGGTGAGAAAATCTTAGTTAATTTTATACGAAAATACTTTTATTCAATTTTATTCGTTTAATAGAAAAACTTGCAAAACCAGAAATAACAAAAATCTAAGCTATCAATTACAGTTACAGACCACAGCCAGCTGGGCTTATGCCCATTACAATTTATTTACATAAATTGAAATAAGACAAAACTGACGTTAGTCCTAAACTGAAATATTAATAAAATATAAACAGAATTAAATAGTAAAAATAAAGATAATTATAAAGTCTCAGATATGGTCCAATCCTCAACTTGGCTAATGCCTCAACGTCCGGGCGAAACTGGTTTCGTTTGCACTTAGCCGGGTCCATTGACCGATACGGTCGTCGCCCAAATCCAAATATTAAATAAAATCCCGAAATCCGTTTTAAATTCATTTTTAAAATAATCTGGATTTTACGGAAAAATCCGGCAGCATCTCATCTGTTTTTGGTTAACCCAAAAACTGGGAAATAGCGCCAATAATTTCCTGCAAATCCCAAACCAGGAAAAATCGAATTTATATATATATGAAATCCACAACCAAACCACAGAATAATCGGAAAGACCCGAAATAATTTCGGAAGTCCGATTCCAATCCAAAAAATCACAGAGCGCTACCGGAAAAATTCGGAAAGCTAAAACATACCAAAAATCCATTCCCGAAATATTCCGAAAATTCCAAAATAATCCACAGAACCTTTCCGAAGGTTCCGAAAAAATACGACGTCGCTAAAACCGAATTCCCAAGAGGGAATCGGGGACCATCCTCATCACAGACTGGAATAAAAATGGGCGGAACAGGGGTTATACCTCAGGTTGCTCGGCTAGAGCTCTCAGATGATTAATAAAGAAAGAATAAAGATCCGAACAGCAGCAAAAACCCGGAATAGTGCTGGACAACGCTGTCCAAATCAGCGGGCACTCGCGGAATCAGCGCTGGGGTGCTGTCCGGGCTCGGCAACAGCGGAGAAAGCGCTGGATCGGGGTCCGGGGAGCGACGGGGCGCTAGAACAGCGCTGGGAACGGTGCACAGGGGCTGCGCCGGCGAAAAACACCGACGAAGGGGTGCGGGAGGGTCGCGTGCCGGGGAAAGGGCGCGCTGGAGAGTCGGGGACGCGCTGGGGCGAAGTCGACGGCCGCTGCTGGGGGCGGGCCGGAGCTGGCCGCGCGGGGAGGGGCCGGCGAAGGGCGCGGGGGCGGGGAATCCGCGGAGAGGGGCGCACCGGCGGGTCGGCCGGAGGGGCTCCGGGCGCAGCGCGGTGGGGCGCGCTGAAGGGGCTCGACGTAGGGAAGCGGGGGTCGGGTCTGGAGGAGGCCGGCCGGAGGGCTTCGGGTGCTGGCTCGCGGGTCAGGGAGAGAGAGGTGAGTTTAATAAGGGAAATGGGGAAGTGTGTGAGAGGAGTGGAAGAGTTGGGAGTTATGAGGGAGTGGTGCTGAAACGGTTTGTGGGTGAGAGAAACTGAAGGAGAGGGAATTAAGGGGGTGAACGTGAGAGGGGGAGTAGGGGAGAGTTGTGCTGGTCCTCGTGGACCAGCTCAAAGAGTATATTATTTTTTTTTTATTAAACCAAACTGATTTTAGGGAAAGAAAGAAATGGGATTTGGTTCGGGCTCAGGCCTGGGTCTGGGTTCGGACTCGGGTCTGGGTCTGAACTCAAAAATCCATGTTATTTAATTTCGAAATAATTTTAACACTCAAAATAATATAATAATAATAATAATAATATTAAAAATACTAAATATAATTTAATTCACAGAAAATGGGTTTCACAAGTGTAGCTACCATCGGCTAGCCATGTGAATAGAACCTTGCCTTGAGTTACTCATTTTCTCTCGACCCTCAAACTACTATTGGGACTTTTCAGCCATCTGAATTCGAAAATGATTAGGGTTTTACCCTTAGTCAACTGCCAACCTAGGAGACTATCACTTCTCAAGAAACCAAATATTGTGAGTCTCTGCCTGAAGCTTGCTTTAACTAACAACCCTTAAGCCTTGACTCAACCGTTCCTCGACCAAAGCCCACAGTTTAGACATGAGATGAATAGACAAGGGTAAAGACAATCATTTACCGTGGCTATGGTAGGCACTCATCCCGAGTTTGGTTTCCAACAAATATTACCCTAGTTATGTAAATTCTACTAGTAAGACCTAACTAGTATGGGAACCCCACAGTCACTTGCTTAGCCAATACCATAGCCTACCTTGTCATATTACGACCTACCAGTTGTCAACAGCAATGCATGATCACTACAACTCTTGTATACTATGGTCAAGCATATCATTCTATTTTATCGATCATGTGTCATTGTACACACTCGTTTTCCATTTAGTGAGGAACGATCCTTGACTCGACTTATAACTACTATTTTTCGTTACGCCGTGCCTTATTCTTTATTAACAAGAGTCGAGGTACAATACCCGGACCTTGGAATTCTTCTAACCTCATTATTCTAAAACCCATGTCTTAGTTTCTGAGGTGGGTAGACTGTAAGCTTTCTAAAATTGTGGGATATGAGAGGATTACCGATTGATTAGAATAATTTCCATTAGGATGATAATTAGTTCCCCATGGACTTTCACTTTTCATTTAGATCATTTTGTGTCCCCGGTCGTGTTATAAATATTCGGAGCACGAGGCCATCTGTTACTTTCCAACAAATTCCATATGCAAGATCTAGACGAGTCCACCTTCATCTAGGTATATCATGTCCCACTCAAACATGTCCCCTTGTACTCTATTCTTATGGTACGACTTTCAGGACGGAAGGACTAGCTATAACCCTTACCATAGTACCGGTAAACTTCCCGACTACAAATAGAGACTCAACTTCGACTCGAATCCTTCGACCCAATATATGGTTGTGATTCACTCGAAGCCCACTACGCACATGTCACTAGTGTGCCGCTCAATTGTGTCTTCTCGTGCTACTTAAACACAAAAGTCACTGAAGGCACAATTTTTGGGCTATAGGGACCTAGCTAACCAACCTGACTGACAACTAACTCAACCACTTAGGTGAAATCCTATTCTAGGTTATCCAAGCCTAGTAGAAATAGTTTTATCATTGGGATCTTGTCCAGTCAATATAGACTGAAATTCGAGGTTCATCCAACCAACGATTGATGTCAAATCATGAACCCATTAAGACCCATTAAAGCCCATCCATACAAACCACCATTTTTGGAATATATATAAAATCAAACTATTTTAGATAGGTCCCTATACCTATATATTATGTAGTCTCCACCTCTTAGAATGCAGGGTCATCCGTAATCATTATCCCATCTACCTGGAAGTCGCGATACGATTTTGTATTGCGTTTATATTCCTTGCTTGTGTGTTTAAATAACCACAAAAAAATCACAATCTTGATTTCTCAAATTCCGTCCTATTATAGAACATGTTCAGAATTTCGAGAACGGAACTTCTGTATTGCACGGATGGCAAGCCCCTCTAAGAAACGAAGAGTTCTTCAATTTATCAAGTGACTGGGCTAGAGTAGCCACTCTAGCAAATAAGTCAATGGTTCATAGACCTTCTTTCTAGTTGCATCATTAGATACCCTCTACCGCTCTTGAAACTTCATAATTGCCCTCGGTTATTCTTCCTTATCTTCATGTCCTTCTTATTTCAGAGCGACGAAGGGTCATGCTTATTAGAGTTTACTAATATTTCTTAGCCACTTGTGTAATTTGTTGCTTTTTAAATTTTGGGGTCGCTTGATAGATAGGAGAGGATTACAGATGCCCTATACAGTAGATATCTATTGGTAGCAGTTATAGAAATTAGTCGGATGATTATAAAGTTGTAGGGGCATACATTTGAGGGAGTAGTATGACCAAAGGTGGTTAGAAGTTCTCGAAGTTTCGTAGTTACAAAATGGCTAGGAGGAGGATATAAACTATTTTGAGGAATTAAAATTCGAGGAGATTAAGGTAATGGTAGATTTCCTTTTTGAATTTAAGGAATAGTTATGAATTAGAATTTCGAGGACTAAATTATTTTAAGGTGGGTAGATTTGTAACCCCTCTTCCCGAAATTCGATAATATATTTTATTTATTTATTTGAATTAAATGGAGATTTTTATATTTTTATAAATAATTATTTAGTTAATTATTACAGTAGATGATCTTAGCCATGATGGAGTTTTAGAGTACAAGGTGACTAGAAATCGTGGCACGGACCGTGCAATGGCGTACTTTGAATAGGGTATTAGTCCTAATAGGGAAGACCGAGCCATAGTGATGTCCTAACTAGAAAAACCAGGCCAAGTTGCGACGTAACTCTTACCGAAAGTTTATTTATTTATTATTTATATTATGGATTGTTAGGAATATCGGTTATACCATTTTAGCCCGGACTGGACCCGAACTGAGCCCAAGCCCATGTAGTCATGCGGCACGTCCAATGACATTCGTGTTGATAGAATTTGGTATGAGGGTGTTGTATTTCGTTTTAATGATTTAAGGAATATTTTCTAGTATTCGTAATTAAATATTATAAATATTATTATTAGTGTTATTCAGTGACTTTTGTATAAAATAGGTCCTCGTATACTTTGGGATTTTTAGATTGTACATATTGGTATATATATACCATTATTGGTTTATTGAATTTTGTTATTTATTATATTATAATTATCGAGGTTATTATAATATAATACTATTATTATTGATTATATTATATGTTTCAAGTAAATGTTATATATATGTACATTCGTATTTATATAAATAGGCCTTACTCTAGGAATAGATAACATTGGATTTTATTTAGATTTGTATGGATATTACTATATAATATTCATATATATATATATATATATATATATATATATATATATATATATATATATATATATATATATATATATATATATATATATATAGATTATATAATAAATAGAAAGGAAAAAAAATAATAGAAACA
This sequence comes from Iris pallida, assembly GCA_029216955.1. Classification (NCBI taxonomy): domain Eukaryota; kingdom Viridiplantae; phylum Streptophyta; class Magnoliopsida; order Asparagales; family Iridaceae; genus Iris; species Iris pallida. The sequence goes on from JANAVB010001800.1 coordinate 1,859,401, forward strand.
AAAAAAAAACCAGCCCAGGAGCAATCCCGAGCCCAACAAGCAAAGCCCAGGCAAAAGCCCGACCCCCCTTAGCATACTAGCAGTCTGCTAGTAGTTAGTTATTAATATCAACCCGACGAGGAGAGCGGGGGTCTTGATCGACGAAAACCTAAACTAAACCCTAACGCCGATAACCGCGTCCCCACAGGAGACCCGTCACTAGCACCGCCGTGCGCACGCCTGGGCTTCGCCGGCGGCCGGCCAGCCGCCACGGTCGCGCTGGACCGCGCGCACGCGCAGGGTCGCCCAGAACGCAACAGCAGCGCCGCAGTTTCGAGGAGCCTGTTCATGGCCGTTTTCCCGACTACACCGTTCGTCGTTTTGTGAACCAATTAAACAGGTGCGTAAACAACCTATACACCCTCAATCCTCTTCAAATAGATTTGAGTAATTCGTGGTGTGTGTGTCGCAAATCGATTGACAAAATCGAGAAAAATCTCGAATTTCTGGGTATAAAGACTGTCCCAAAGTCCCTAGTTTGAGTCTCGATTTCTTGCAAACCATTAATCGATTTTGAAATCCACCTGAATAGATTTACAGATAACCTAACCGAGATTAAAACCTCATTAATAGTTTTATTTATGGTGGATTAGACAGTAGTAGAAATTGGGTTAAAAATCATGAAAAACCTGTTTCGAAAACTAGAAAATTTGTCCGATACGACGTGCGTCCCGCCAATCCGGGCGACGTGGTCGTGAACCGAAGGCATCAAAAGGTGCGTAACGGCTTCATGGTCGTGTGGGCTTTGACGGAATTCAAATTGGTCGCGTGTGCGCGACGAATTTGATACGTATCCATCGAAATTCATCGACGATTTGTGTCAGACTTTGCTCGAATTTTAGCACCATTGATGCAGTTGACCCGCAAGGATGTGCAGTTTACTTAGACAACAGAGTGTCAGAGTTCATTCGAGAAGTTGAAGCAAGGATTAATGACGGCACTCATTCTCACGCTTCCAGATGGAACTGAAGGATTTTCAGTTTATTATGATGCTTCAGGCAGAGGATTGGGATGCGTCTTGATGCAGCATGTCAAGGTAGTAGCTTATGCATCACGTCAGCTTTATGATCATGAGAGAAATTATCCAACCCATGACTTGGAGTTAGCAGCGGTCGTTTTTGCCCTTAAGCTTTGGAGGCATTACTTGTATGGAGATCGAGTAGAGATTTTCATCGACCACAAGAGTCTTAAGTATATGTTTACCCAGAAGGATCTTAACATGCGTCAGAGAAGATGGCTAGAGTTATTGGTGGATTATGACATGAACCTGCAGTATCATCCTGGAAAGGCCAAAGTAGTTGCAGATGCGTTAAGTAGAAGAGCATGGGCTTATTTTCTAACAGCACAGCCAGAGTTATTAGCAGATCTTCAGAAGAAGGGAATAGAGATAGTTCTCCCTACCAATGTGGCATTGATGGCCAGTATGCAACTTCAGTCCAGTATAATTGAGAGGATCAAGATAGCACAGTCATCGGATTCTAAGCTTCAGCGGCTTAGGACAGAATGTGAAGCAGGACGGAGAGCAGAGTTATGCATTCACAAAGACGGCACGCTCCGACATGGAAGGCGTCTTTGTATACCCAGTGGTGACATCAGGCAGGAGATCATGGCAGAGGCTCACAGTTACCCAAATTATAGGGCCGGGCCGAGCCATGTCCAGCCTACGCACTACCAAAATTTATCGACTTAGCGACTGCCGGATCCGTCGCCAGTCCGACGGGAATTTCTATTAGCGACCGATTACTGACGGGTTTTGGCCAAAAACATCCGTCGGCAATCAGCTCGTCGCTAATAACTGTCCGTCGCTACGTAGTCGTTAACCGACGGACTAGCGACGGCATTTCGACTTCAAAATACGAAGCATAAGCGACTACTTTCCGACGGACTGTCGTCCATTTCAAATATTAAATACTGAACTGTTTAGACAATAGCGACGTAAAGTTCCGTCGGTAAATCGTCGTAATAGCATATCAGAGAGTATCGTTCCGTCGCTAATCCGTCGAACGCCGTCGATAACAAAGGACGGATTAGCGACGGTTTGCTGACGGAAAATCCGTCGACCAGGTTCTGGAAGAGGCAGGCATTTCCAGCACCATGGCGACGGAAGCATAGTCGCTATTCCGTCGCTACCCCGTCGACAGAGCGACGGATTACTGGCGGATAATCTGTCGCCACAGTTCTGGAAATATCAAGCATTTCCAGAACCTTCTCGACGGATAGTCCGTCGCTACGCCGTCGCGAGAGCGACTGATTAGTGGCTGATTATCAGTCGCCTTGGCGACGGCTAATCCGTCGCTAATCCGTCGAACTATATACCACCAGAACCTTGCCGACGGATATTCCGTCGATCACCCGTCGCTACCTGGAAACAGTTTCAAACCTCCAGTTAGCGACGGCTCATCCGTCGAAAATCAGTCGAAAACTGGGAATATCCGTCGCTAACCAGTCACTACTCCGTCGCTAACTGAGATTTTTTGGAAAAAAATTACAGCACTTTCCCTGTTCACAAAAATATGCATAAACCAAACCAATATATAATGCATACCAATTATCCAACAATCACATAGACCAAATATATAATGCACACCAATTATCCAAGAATCACATAGACCAAATATGCACATACGAATTTAATGCACAGTTCAGTATCTAAGAATCACAGACCAAACCAAATTAGTAGAAAATAAATATCAATTATCCTGAAGAGTCACATAATATCCGGTGCTATAATCCGATTATTGCACAATTAATCCAAAGATCTCACAAATATTCCAAATTTTCTTAATACAGTATTTTAAGAAGAAGAAGGAGGTCGATTGTCCGGTGGTGGTAATCCCAGCTCCGACCGACGAATATACTCCTCCACTAGGTACGGCGGCAAGCCGTTGTAGACACTGCTCGGAAGTCGGCGTAGGTGCTCTGGCGACATCAGATCCAGGAGTGACGTCACAGTCGTAGGCGGTACCACAGGGGCATCAGGGTTGAAACAAAGATGACCCACGGAAGAAGGATTGACACCAGCAGTCGACGGACCAGTAGAAGACGGACCAACACCATCAGCAGACGGACCAGCAGCAGCAGACGGAGGCAGAAAGTACGTAGCAAATTGCTCCCGCAAGGACGACACTGCCTCGTGCAGCTGCGTAAGCTGCGACCTAACATCATCGTCTGCCGGGGCCACGGGAGGAGGCGGTGTCAGTGGAAATCTCTGCGTCGCCATGTGCAACGGCCCTAGGGAGCCGACTCCGTACAGGAGCCCTTTCTTAAAGCTGCCGACGGTATCTACGAACAAGTCGTTGCGAGCAGCCAAAGAAGAGGGCGTCCGGGCTGGCGTCATTTCACCGACATCTTCGGTGTCAGTTAACTGAGCCCGACTAAGGGCCTTACGATATGCAGCCTATCAAATGAATGTGTTTATATTATAAGATTTACTTAAGTTGTAATCTAAATCCTATGTTTCACTAAGTTAAGTGTGAATCCTAAGTTTACCTAAGTTATAGTCCGAATACTTTTAATTCTAACGTAAATCTTATAAACATAAGTACTTACATCAGTCTCTTTGGCCCTCTCGTCGACGAAGCTCCCGTCCTTCCGTCTTTTGTGCGTATGCTGGAACACGTCGTGCATGGTGACCAATTCTGGCGCCCTTCCCTCCTTCACCGCCCGTTGGGCCTGTATACGAAATTTTCGTAGAACGTCGATAACTCCTTTAATTAATAATACCTAATTCGATAGTGAAATAAATTTACGATAGCTCACCAGATCTGCAAGCGTCGCTGCGTGGGGCCTTGATCCCCCCGTATGAAGGCCTGCGGCCTGTCGGTTCGCCTTCGCCTTCTCCGATTTCTCCTTGTACGCAGGGGTATCCATCATACCTAAGAGGTCCTCATAATACTCCTGCCAGATCCAATTCGCCCTCGTATGCCCCATTTTTAGGTCATGAATCATATCCCGTATCATCTTCGAGGCAGCGCTTCTGTAGGTCCTGCGGATCGCGTCCTCGCGATGGGGGGGCCACCAGTACGTCGTCTAACATAGAAATTCAATTATCACGTAATTTAAAAAATAGTTGATTAAAGAGTAACTAATAATTAACCAGAAGATATAGATATATACCCTCAACTCATCGAGCCAGACGTACTTCACGTTTAGGGGCACCGATAAAAAGTTGAGGTAGGGACCGTGGAAGTTAGCCCTGATAATTTCTCCAAGAGCCCTGCCAACATTAAACAAAAAAAACCTACAAAGAAGAAACGACTGAAATATTAACTTGAATAAATGAAAGAAATTTAATAAATTATCTTAAATTTACTTACGAGGTCCCCGCGGGCCATAGCTCTCGTCGGAACTCGCCTCTCGGCCTCTCTGGTACCGTCGGAGGATCCGCGGGTCCGCGCATGTACTCTCCAGTAACCGGATGAAACCGAGTATGGGGGTACTCCGGGGCCCACTGTGCAGTAACTGGGGCATCCCGTGGTGGATTCGCTGCTGGTGGTTCCGATAGCGGAACGGATCCGCTAGCAGATTCGGACTCATGCCTCGATGAAGTGGTCGATCGAGGGCGGGATGCGTCTGTGCCCGGGGTACTCTCCAGGTCGGGTTCGCTCGATGGGGTCACATCCCGGGAACTATGAATGCGACCACGACCACCAGCACCACTACGACCACGACCATGACCCGTACCACCACCAGCACCACGACCACCACCAGCACCACGACCACGGCCAGCCATCATAACCTGTAAATAGAACACATAAACATAATTAACAATATAAAAGTGTAAATGGATATAAAAAACTAAACTAAAACATACATACCACCAGTAGGGAGACGAGTGCCGCCGCGACGAAAAAGACTAGGAGTGCCATCTGCAATAAGTAAATAATCGAATGAAAAAAACATGAATTCACGTAATTGCTTTTATGAGGTCAAACTTAATTCACGTAATTGGAAGTGTTTTTAATATACAACAATATTTAACCTAATCATCGTCTTCGTCCTCATCCTCGGCCTCGTCTTCATCATCATCCTCCTCATCCTCATCCTCATCCTTATCTTCATCGTCGATTTCATCCGTATCCTCATCCCCATCAAATTCTTCTTCTTCTTCGTCTTCTTCTTCTTCTTCTTCTGCCTCAATATTTAGGACAAGATGCCTCTTTCTCCCCTGGTTAACAGCTAAGTCTTGTGTATCAACCTCTTCCTCTCCTCTATTTTCTTCAACAATATCTTCAACATCCATTGTATCTGAGTGTTGTCCCAAGTATTGGGACTTTTCGATCTGGTCCTCTTGGTATGCTGGGTCTCCAACGTTGAATGTATTTCTAGATTTAATCTTGCATACTGCCCACCAGTCAAATCGATCTCTACGACGCCTTGGGTAGCTTGTATAGTAGACTTGAACAGCCTGATTTGCTATCGCAAATGTATCGGACCCTCTATACCTCCTGCGATGATTTATATCGACGAATCCAAATTGTTTATCGATTCTCCAACCGATATTTGGTGTCGTATCGAACCACTCACATTTGAACATCACAATATGCATATCATATGGGCCAGTATATTGTAAATCTACAATATCCCGAAGCACTCCATAATAGTCAAAGTCCGGCTCGTCGTCATAGATGGTACCTCTTATGCAAATACCGGAATCCTTGGTACTGATGCCGTCATTTATAAATTCGACATTTATAGCATTCTGAGTTGACTTAAACCTGAAGCCATTAACGACATAGCCTGGCCAAGTCTTTATTTGCTTCTTCGGTTCCAATGCCAGATAACGAACACTCTCATGAGTGAGTGTTGTTTCAGGCAATAAAACCTGTAAACAAATATTTATAATTTAAATGTTTCAGATTATATATTTATAATCTCAATTATAATAACAGTTACTTACGTATTTGCGAAACCATGACGGAAATGTACAATCAACCTCTCTTTGAAGTCCCTCATCGGTAATATCGGGTGTCCTCATTTTGACTTTATCTCTAAATACACTATTAGAGAAAATAAGAATATATAAGTGTGGTCACTTACTTCATCAAATTTCAGATTATAACGAGTGCAAGTGTACTGACTTACTTCTCCAAATCTCTCACTTCTTGTATGTCACAGTTTAACAAGACATATCGGTGAGCAGCATCATACTCGTCATCTGTCAACCACCGTCTTTTACTAGCCCCAACAGGCTTTCCCCTTACATTGAATATTCCTCCATCCTCAACGTCCTCGTCATTCCTTTGAGGTCTATTTCGATTTGTCTTAACATGAGTATCGAAATAAATGGAGCAGAAGTTTGACACCTCTTCGATAAGATATGCTTCGCATATCGAAGCCTCTATATGAGCTTTGTTGCCAACTTTCTTCTTTAGATGGTGTAGGTATCTAGAGAGACAAATTATCTTGAGAATTAAGAAAGAATTTTAAAACACACTAAAATTCAACTTAAATTATATCAATTTTTATGTACCTTTCAAATGGGTACATCCATCGATAATGAACAGATGCACCGACACGGGCTTCGTATGCTAGATGAATCGGTAGATGCTCCATGCTGTCGAAGAAGCCAGAAGGAAATATTTTCTCCAACTTGCAAATTGTTAAGATAATCTTCTCCTCAAGTTCAACCATGTGTTGCACAGTCAACTTAGTTGAACAAATATCCCTAAAAAATATTGATTGTTCGGCCAACGGAACCCATACAGCAGAAGGCAACAACTCTTTCAAAGCAATGGGCAGTAATCTTTCCATAAACACGTGACAGTCATGACTCTTCATTCCCGTTAGCTTGCGTTCATTGAGATCAACGCATCTAGACAAATTCGACACATAGCCGTCGGGAAATCTTAAAGTAGATACCCACTTGCAGATTATTAATCTATCTTCCTTGCTCAATGTGTATTGTGCTATCGGCTTACTTAATTGTCCAGCAGCTCCCCTTTGTATCAAGTTCAGATAAGGACGCTTGCATATCTCGGTAATGTCTTGTCTTGCTTTTGGATTGTCCTTCGTCTTTCCTTTAATGTCCATGACGGTATTGAAGACATTATCGAACATATTCTTTTCGATATGCATAACATCAAGATTATGTCTTATAAGATTATCTTTCCAATAAGGCAAGTCCCAGAAGATACTCCGTTTGGTCCAGTTATGGGTTTGTCCAAACCCATCGACACGATTGTTCGATGGATCTTCCATTACAGTGGGCAAGTCCTTTACATCTTTCCAAATATCGTATCCCGACAATCTGGCAGGCAGATGAGAAAATTCTTGTTTTCCAGCTCTGAACACGTCCTTGTTCTTTCTCCAAGGATGACTCGCGGGCAGAAATTGACGATGACAATCAAAGAAAGAAGTTTTTCCTCCATGCTTAAGGCGGAACGCCTTACTATTTTGTATGCATATCGGACAAGACAGGGTGCCGTGAGTACTCCATCCCGACAGCATACCGTATGCGGGAAAATCATTGATTGTCCACATCAGTGAAGCTCTCATCTGAAAGTTCTATTTCCTGGAAATATCATAGGTCGTGACGCCGATCTCCCACAGCTGTTTCAGCTCATCCACCAACGGCTGTAAATATATATCGATATTCTTCGTCGGATTTTTGGGACCCGGTATAATAGCTGTCAAGAACATATAAGGAGTCTTCATACACATCTATGGTGGCAGATTGTAACGGGTCAGAATGACCGGCCAGCAGGAGTATTGAGATCCCGACTGCCCGAAAGGGGCGAATCCATCAGAACATAGCCCCATGCGTACATTTCTAGGCTCTGCAGCAAAATCTGGATGGCGAAAATTGAAATATTTCCACGTCTCTCCATCCGAAGGATGTGACAATTCTCCATCGTCCTTTGTGCGTTCTTCGTTGTGCCACGTCATGTGTTCTGCTGTATTCTGAGACATATACATCCTCTGCAAGCGCTTCGTGATCGACAAGTAATGCATATACTTGTAAGGACGTCGTTTTCTAGTTGACTTTCTTTTTCCCCTGACTTCCTTGTAATGATCCGCATTACAGAAGCTGCAACTTTCTACATCCTCGTTCTCCTTGTAGTACAATATGCATCCGTTACGACAACAATCTATCTTGTCGTACCCCAGTCCCAGTTGTTGGACCATCATCTTCGACTTATAGAAGTTTTTTGGAAGCTCTTTTGATTCCTTCGGTAACACCTCCTTCATTAGTTGTGTAATCCGATCATAGCAAGTTTGGGGCAAGTTAAAATCGGACTTTATGTTCAACAACCGCATCGTCACTGACAGTACGGAATGTGGCTCACAACCCGGATATAAAGAAGTTTCAGCATCCTGAAACATATCATAGAACTCCTTCGCCTCGGGATTAGGATCCTCCGGATCAAAATTAGGCCCTGCCGTATCGTACACCATATCTCGTGCAAGGTTCTGTACGTCTCCATAATCAACGGAGCATTCGTCGTCATCGACGACAAAATCCGCTGCAGCATTATCATCAAAAGCATAAGTAGCAGCATTTGCAACCTGTCTTTCCGCATATAGTTCACCTTGCGATGACCACAGGCCGTAATCACGTACGAAACCCTTACGGGTCAAATGATCTCTTACACTCACCACTTCTTCGTAACGTCTATTGCGACAATTACGACATGGACACTTGATTTTGTTACCGTCCATAAACTGAGCTTTGCTCATGGCATACTTAAGAAACACTTCTACGCCTGTCTAAAAATCGTCACTCACACCTATTCTGCTCTCGTGTTGTCGTTTGTACATCCATGTACGATCAACGAAATAACGATCCATCACAGATTGGATATAAAAATCTGTATAGTAAGACAAACTAAACAGAATTAGTATATAATCATGTAACTGGTGGATCCGCTGGTATTCTAGCTCAAGAATACCCCAAAAAATCTAAGTACAGTTGTTACTAATAGTTCTATACCGATAGCTTGATACCGAATTCGATACCGATAGTTCGATACCGATAGTGCGATACCGATACTGATAGTCCGATACCGATAGTGCGATACCGATACCGATACCGATAGTGCAATAGTATGATAGTCCGCTAGCGATACCGATAGTTCGATACCGATAGTCCGATAGTTCGATACCGATACCGATACCGATAGTTCGATACCGATTCTTCGATAGTCCACTAAGTCGAAATGATTCCTCTTAAGCATCGAGCATGTTATACACGGTTCAACTTGATGGATATGGGAGCTATATCCTAAATATCTAGTCCACTTCTAGGATATGGGAGCTATATCCTAAATATCTAGTCTAAAATTAACTTGGTTAGGATACTAGAGTGTCCTTACTATCTAGCAAGCACTACCTTAGTCTAGTCACACTAGCATTAATTACCTATAATTCCTACCATGTCTACACTCACACATTACACCCCAAGCCGTCCTGCATGCTAATAGGCATGGTAGGACTGCCTTCATTCCTCACTCTCTAAAGCACACATACACATATATATATGTATATCACAGTTAGATGTATAGATATATCACAGTTAGATGTATAGATATATACATCTATATTCAGTGACTTATGCAGATGAAGAACTCGCACTGTCCTTGACACAGTGAACATATACACCATGAACCCAAACTCCATATTCACATTTACTAATCCAAACACCACCAAACTAATAGATAACACCCAATATGGATAACACATTATTTAGCCAATATATAAACTCAGATGAATTTGAGAAGCAAAGCCTCCCGCCTCCCCAGACCAAAGCCCGTCGCCCCAAGCCCGCCGCCCAGCCCCCGACGCCCCCCACCCCAAGCCCGCCGCCCAGCCCCCGACGCCCCCGCCCCAAGCCCGCCGCCCAGCCCCCGACGCCCCCACCCCAAGCCCGCCGCCCAGCCTCCGACGCCCCCGTCCCAAGCCCGCCGCCCAGCCCCCGACGCCCCCGCCCCAAGCCCGCCGCCCAGCCCCCGACGCCTCCGCCCCAAGCCAGCCGCCCAGCCCCCGACGCCCCTGCCCCAAGCCCGCCGTCCAGCCCCCGATGCCACCGCCCCAAGCCAGCCGCCCAGCCCCCGAATGTCCCCAAGCCCGCCGCCCCCGCTGTCCCTACGTCGACACCGCGACAGAGAGAGAGAGAGATCGAGAGAGAGAGAGAGGATTACCTTCGGGAGAGAGAGGGGAGAGGACGCCGACGCCGATCACCGAAGTCGCGGGAGAGAGAGAGAGAGAGGAGAGAGAGTAAATTTGGGAGGAAGGCAAAAAGTTCCCCCCGCCGTTTTATTTAAAGTCTGGAACTTATATGTAGCGACGGACTTGCGACGGCTTATAGCCCGTCGCCCGGTAGTCGCTATATTTGATACTTGCCGACTGAATATCCGTCGCTAAGTAGTCGAAGAAATGTTCTGCCAATTCTCGACATAATTTCCGCCAAATAATCGACTACGTAGCGACGAATATATACCCGTCGCTATATCTCCGACACCCTAGCGACGGATGTGCGACCTTTCCCCCCCTAAAATTAAAATAAAAAATGTAAAGGCGTGTGCTCGGTAATCCGTCGGCGAGTGGCCACGAAGCCGTCGCTAACGCCGACGGAAAATATCCGTCGCTAATCGTCCCTCGCTAATTTACTGTATTTTAGTAGTGACGCTTGTTAAAGCGTAGTAAGCTGTTCTAAGAATAGACAATAAAGGATCCAAGCTGCTAACAGTTCTAATATCACATTTAAAAGGTTCATCACAACCCAGCATCTATAAGCGAAAGTAAACAAGTATAGACTTAATAATACACTTCCAAAGTATCTAACTGGAGATAAAGTCCAGTATCCAAATATAAGTTCAAACCAAAGTCTAAGTCTCAAAACACATGAAAGATATCTAAGCAAGGTTCTCCGCTGGGGGCCTCTTCTGGAGCTAAGGCCAGGTCCTCAAAATCAGTGACATAATATGTATCACATAGCATTTCCTTCTCGGAAAGTGAACCTACAACGTTATCCTGTCAGGACGGGAGCAAGTACTTGTACTACAAACATATAATACTGATCATGTGATGGAAAGAGATGAAATAACGTAAACATGGCACATCTTGATTTATCCAGTTTTAGATACATTTCATCATGGCAATACATATTCATTTTAAAGTTTAAAACTGTAGTAGGTGAGTGATCAGTCAATAGGAAAAATAGGATGTACAGTGGTACATATCAATTTTCTGAAGTGTACATACGTACCCTTAACAGCATCGGTGTATATCCATACACAAACGCGGGATCATACATACGACTAAGGTACATATAGAATGTAACAGTGCACGGTAAATACATACAGAGAAAGGGGGCATGATCACGTACACTACTAACAGTTTCCCCTTAATCCGTTTTTATAACATGTGAGAGGTATGAAAACAGTATAAAACGTGGTAGATACTGAGAGCAGTATAAGCATGGTAGGTACTGAGAACCAGTAAGAAGCATGTGAAAATAAGACTTGCAGTTATCCAGAAAGCAGTATTTTAACATGATTTAATCACAGTTTATTATTATACGCAGTAAATAAGCTTGTAGGGGTACTTGCCTCAAGCAAAGCAAGAATAAGAATATGAAGATACAGATGTCCAGTGTCCTGTCAAAATGATATACAAACTCAGCCTCTAAGTTATGATTAAGATTTTACCCTAGTGGTGTGACACGACTCCTAACTGGATACTAGCAAAGTGGGGACCCAGTATAAAAGTCCAATATGGGGTGACACTAAGCCTATAACCAACCATTAGAATCCTTAGAAACACAAAGATCATTTTAGAGTTTTACAGAAATCCAAACATATAAATATATACACTAATAATAATAATTAATTACAAATTAAGAATGATACATAAGCAAAATCTATAGATGTCGTCGGATGACAAAACAAATATCACCAATACGTCCAGAATGGTCAAATTAGCTAGGATAGCCTACCCATAAATCCAATTTAGACACATGGGCAAAATGGTAATTTTGGGTCAAAATGATGTCCGCCGTTGGACATACTTTGTACCGAAAAACGTGTCAGAATAGAAGTCTACAAAACCTAACAAATTATATGTTCATGAATCTAGAATGATGATACGAACCCAACAGTATGTCCAAAATGGAATTCCGATGACCTGATCACAAAATGGTCCGTTGACCTGGATATTGGTATCTGATTTGCACGAAAAAGCATGTCGGAGCCAAAGTCCACTAAATTTAACAAAGTACATGTCAACGAGTCCAGAATAACGACACAAACTCAACGGTATATCCGGAATTGGATTCCGATGAGCCGATCTCAAAATGATACGTTGACGCGGACATTTGAAATCTGGTTTGCACCGAAATGCGTGTCGGAGCAAATGTCTTCAAAACTCAGCAAATTATAAGTCAACGAGTCCAGAATGACGACACAAACTCAACGGTATATCCAAAATTAGATTCCGATGAGCCGATCTCAAAGTGACCCGTTGACTCGGACTGTGGGACTCGCTTTGTACCGAAATACGTGCCAGGGCCCACGTCCTCCAAATCAAGCAAACTTTATATGAAAACGTGCCAGAACGATGCCACGAGTCTACTGGTGGTGTCAAAAATTGAATCTGGAGTCCCGAATTCAAAAATAGAATTTAACAAGTACAAATTAAAGAATTCAGACGACCAACTTTGGCGTCGAATTCGACCAACCAAACGTGCTCACAATGAAACGAAACTTAAGAGGCAGGAAGAGGGTTATATCTGCTGCGTACAGGAACTGGTAGCACGTCAACCGGAGCTGCGATGGCGGAGTTACGAGCTGACGAAGTCGGCTCCACAAAACTGTCAAAAAATAGTACAATTTAAAGTGTCAACTTGGTGGCCAGTTTTGATGTAACAAACGACGAAATTAATGGATGAAACTTGAGGGGAGTGAAGAGCTATATACTGAGATTGTGACGGAGCAAAGATTTTGTCGATCCAATGGTCGGATCTCTCGAAAAATGCGTACGAAGTCGCTGCGACAAAACATGAATTTTGAGTTCCAAACTCGCGCGTGCCGACGGTATCTCGGGCCAAACGCACGAATCGTGTGTTTCACGTGTCGGGGAGACCGGGAACTCACCCAGGGTGGTCGCCCTGGTTCGCCGAAGGTGTGGAGAGCTCGTGGGGGCGGGCCGACCACGCGGCGGCACGCGGCGACCGCGGTATCGTGCGTGCACGCGCGGCTACTACGCATACCGCTGCTGCTGCTTGTTGTCGCAGCTGCTGCCATCATGGCACGGGGGGGAGCCAGGCCGGGGCACGGTGGTGGCACGCCGATAGCGGCGGTGGTGGCTGTGGCGGCGTGCGACGGGGGTGGAATAGATGGTGTGCGGTGGTGGTGATGAAGTTGGTGATGGTGGTTATGGAGATGGTGATAATGGTGAGAATGATGGTGATAATGGAGTGGAGAAGGAGAAGAAGGTGGAGGTGGTAGCTGTGGGTGTTTGTGGTGGTGTTATGGTGGTGTTGTTCACGGTGGTGGTTGTGGTGTACGTGAGGGTGAGGAAGAAGAAGTAGAAGAAGAAGAGAAGGAGAGAGTGTTGTATATATGTGTATATATATTAATATATGTAGAAAGAGTGAGAGAGAGTGTTAGAATAGAGAGAGAGAGATATATATATTATTTGAGAGGGGAGAAAAGGAGGTCGGCCATAAGGGAGGAGTGTGCTGGTATGGTGATGGGGGGGAGGGGGTTGTGAGTAATAGGAGAGAGAGAGTTATATATATATATATATATATATATATATATATATATATATATATATAAGAGGGATATTTGAGATATTGATAAATTAGAGAGAGGAAGAGATATTTAAAATAGGGAAGAGAAATATTATGTGGGGTATTTGTGTAGTCACGAGAGGACAACATGGAGCTTGGGTTTGGGTTCGGTCGAGCCGGGTCGGGTCAAAATCGGACAGGAGAAAATAATTGAATTTAAATAGGTATTTATGATCATGGGTAAATAAGTAATATGTAGGGACTCAAATAAATAGGACACAAGCGTCATGTGGGCAGTAGGCTTCATGTAGGCCATGTCCCTACTTTGGGTCGACTAGGTTGGATCGATGTTGGGTCCCGAAATTAAATTGGAAATTAAATCAGGTTTTACGGTAGATAATTAATCGGCCTAAATTGACCCAAAAGTTGTGCGAAGGAAATGAAGCACAAAATGGAGTGTCTGAGTGGGACACGAAGGTCATGAGTGTAGAGCATCTTGAGTAGATCATTCATGAGAAGTTGGTCCTGAGAAAATGACTGGTCTTGTGCTCCTAAATTAAAAGTCACGGTAACGTGCAAACGATGATCAAAGATAAAAGTGGAAATAATTATTCAACGATTAATTGGTCTAAGTTGACCCGAAGTTGCGTGATACAAAAAGAGCACAAGGGAACGAGTTTAAGTGGGACATGATATATCAAAACGAAGATAATCTTATCTACTTCAAAATCCATAAAGAGAGTTTACAGAGATTGGCATCTCTGACGCTCCAGAAGTCAAAGTCACGGAAAGGAACATTAATGTTCAAAAAAATTAAATAATAAAATATTTATTGAAAATAATTCATTTAGAAAATTTAAAATAAATCCTAAAATTCAGGGGGCTTACAGATGTGTCCTATCGTCTCACTCTTCTGCCGTCGTTACGTGAGGTACATGACGTATTCCATGTATCCCAATTGCGACGGTATATCCCAGATCCGAGCCATATCCTTGATAATTTAGAATTGGTTGTTGGTACCAACCTTTTGTATGAGGAAAGACCCGTATCCATATTGGACAGAAGAGAGAAGGTACTCAAGAACAAGACTATTAAGTTAGTCTGTGTTACTTGGGTCATCACTCTTTGGGTGAGTCAACGTGGGAACGTGAGGATGATATCCGATCACAATATCCATACAAGTTTGACTCATAAGGTATAATGTCTTTCTTATGCCTTATGCTCTTAACTTCTTGCTTGCATGAATGATTGCTTGATTAATTGCTAGTCGTAGATTGTCTGTGGTTAGTGTAGCTTGTCCCGACATCTCTAGCCTCTTGATTAAATTCCGAGGACGAAATTCTTTTAAGGTGGGTAGAGTTGTCACTCCTGTTTCCCGTTATACGTACTTTTTAGGATACGTATACGGATTTCTGATATTTGACAGGTAGCCTGTATTTTGACTTGTCTTGCTTGGCTTAGCCTTGGTTTAATCTTGACTTGATTTTGGTTCAAACTTGGTTCAACATGGCTTGGTTTGGTTTATTTTGGTTTGAGATGAGAAGGAGTTGATATATAAGTCAACTCCACTCTCTCTCCTACATAACTTCTTCATTTATTTCTTTCTTCTTCTCCATAACTCCTTCCCACCTACAAAGAAATCCTAGGCAAGTACAACTTGCTTCATGATGGATCTCAAATTTTATTGTTCCCTTCTCTTCTCTACTTAATTCTAATGCTCTTTAGAACTTAACATTTTCGGTTTTTATGGTTGGATTCTTGTACATCTAAGTTTGTAACTTTTAACGATTTTTATTATTTTTGATCTCTTAAACTTTGTTATTTCTGAAATCTAATTGTCCTATATTGTAGAAAATTTGATTCTACCCAATTTAGACCCTTGAAAGTCCCGATTTCGACTTGTTTTGAGTGATTTATGCATTTTTTAAGTTCATGGGTTTCCATGAACATTTGGGAGCTGTTTGGAGAAGATGAGCAGGAGGCATGTTGGCTGGCGTGCATGCTGGCTGGCGCATGCTAGCTAGTGCGCATGCTGGCTGGCGCATGTTGTTAGTGCATGCTGGTTGTAGAGCTGTCAGGACGGGCCGGCCCGTAACCCACCATAACACACTATTTAGCGGAGCGGGGCGGGCTAACCCACCATTTGAACGGGCCTGAAAATCCTAGCCCAGCCCAACCCGCCGGCGGTCTGCGGGCTAGGCGGGCCAGCCCGCTTCACCAATGCCATCACAAAAACAAAAATTAAGAATGGCTCCATTTCACCATTTGCCACACATTTGCAGCTAAACGCCTAAACCTGTGGTGTTGTCAATGCCAGGATCAAAATTTCACATGACATTGGCAGGATCAAAATTTCACATGTCAATGCCTAAACCTGTGGTACTGTCAATCTCCACTTGCAGGCTTGCAGCTGCCAATGCCAGGATCAAAATTTCACATGACAGTACTGATTTAGAATGCAATCACATTGCCAAATCCATTACTAAAACCAAATTTCCAACAAATTCTTAAAGAAGAGTACAAAATATTAAAGAAGAGTACAAAATATTGCAATCACATTGCAAAATTTCTACACAGATCATCTTTGGAAAAATTTCTTAAAGAATAGTACAAAAAACTTCGCAGATGCAGCTTCCAACTTCACAAAATATTCCACAGGCATTGCTAGACCGCTTCCTCCTAAGCCAGCTGCAAGCTTTGTCTCATCCGCAACCACGACAAACTTTGCAGATGCAGCTTCCACCATCTTCTCCCGAAGAAGAGCCCCTCCACGCCCTTTCACAAGGTTAAGATCTGGGTCAACCTGTTGCGCTATCAATTAAAGCTAGAAGGGTACTTACTATTAGGGTCTTGATAGCATATAATTTATAGTCAACCAGAACACTCCAATGAAAATACAAAAAAACTGATAGATAGAAGGTGTAACAGTCCGCTAATCAGCTAAATGGAATAATTTTGTTGCTTCACTAATATCAATAACCACACAAACATGGTATAATTCACAAAAAAACACAACTAGAAAAGAACCCGCGATGTAGGTTCTCCAACAAAAGCAATTAGGAACACCCCAAGTATTACTAAGAAGCACAAACAATCTAAAAATCGATGTCGTGCCCATGCCACATTGGCACATTGTGCAAGACATATTGGGCACGGCACTGTGTTTTATCCGTGTCAGACACTAGTACACACCAAAAAATGTGTTTTATCCGTGTGAGGCACTAGTCCAACTCATACACTAGTACACACCAAAAAATGTGTTTTATCTGTGCCAGGCATAGGCATATTGGGCACGGAACAGACGCTCGAAAATACAGTAGCAAAATCTCAAGTTATCATTCATAACAAATTAAAGAGGCTAAACTTACAGAAGCAAAATCTCAAGTTATATTTCATGAACCATTACTCCATTAGATCATCAAAATCATCTTCATTTCCTTCTTCAATATCCTCCATAACATTGGAAGCCTCACTCGATTCGGTTGTCTTCATACTTGCATCTGCATCATCATCTATATACAAAATACATAAAAATAGTTAAAAATAATTAAATTCAAAATCATGCAACAAAAACTAAGATATAATTTAAAAACCTATAAAATAATCTTACTTACCACCACTAGATGCAAAACCATGCAACCAATTGCGAGTGCAAATAAGAGCTTGAAAATTTTCAGGAACCATGCAACTTCTGTACTTGGTGAGCACACGAGCACCAATAGAAAAAGCCGATTCCGATGCAACTGTAGTTATTGGGATAGCCAAAACATTACATGCCATCAATGCAAGATCGGGAAATCGATTCTTCTTATCCTTCCAATATGCCAAAACATCCAAATCTTCAAAATATGAGAACTCAAGTTTTGGCTCCTCCAAATATATATCCAATTGAGACTTTCCAGCACTTGTAATAGATTGGCTTTCATAAGCCTTAATTTCCTACATTAATTAAATATGTTAATGTCATATACATACATATACTATGACATATAAACAAATAAAAAGAAGAAAAGATACATAAGATTACTTACATCGTAGAGTCTTTTGCCCTTGCTTTTAGTCCTTCCACTTTGATTTGATGCCAACAAGTGAGAAGAAGAAAAATGTTGTGAAGAAGAACTTGTGTTGCTTCCATTAACATAACCCTCAAAAAGCTTGTACAATTTACTTTTCACAAGTGACATCTTCTCTTGACATTTAGTAGAATCAGTCTCAACCCTTGAATAGAAATACTCCAACATTTGAAGTTTTATTCGTGGATCAAGAATGGCCCCAAATGCAAGAACAATGCTATATTCACTCCAATACTTGTCGAACTTCTGAATCATAATTCCACACATACCACTTATCTTTGCATCTTCATTTAACAAGTTCTCTTTTAACAAAGTTTCGATCTTCCACACTTGCAAAAAATATAAGTTTGATGTAGGATAAGAAGAATCGGAAATCAAGTTGGTAGTCTCATAAAATGGCTCAAGGAACTCACATAATTTTTCTCCTCTTTTCCAATCTTCATTTGAAGGACACCACTTATAATTCCTATCATTTAATGGAAGAGAAACAAAAGCTTTTTTGTACTTAATGGCACTATCCAACATCAAATATGTTGAATTCCATCGAGTACAAACATCCAATCTCAAGCCCACACTAGTGTCAATGTCACCAACTGCCGTCACACATTCTTCAAACTTTTTCATCCTACTTTCTGAACCTTTCACATACTTCACAGATTCTCTAATCTTCAGCAAAGCATCAGAACACAATTTCAAACCATCTTGAACAATGAGATTAAATATATGGGCCGAACAACGAACATGAAAAAATTCACCATCACGCAACAAACTATCATGTAAAGAGAGTTGATTTCTTAAAATATTTTGCAGAGAATCATTGCTAGATGCATTATCCAAGGTCAAAGAAAAAACCTTCTTCTCAATCCCCTATTCCTTCAAAAATTTGAATAGTGTTGCAGCCAATTCAACCCCGGAGTGTGGAGGAGGCATATGATCAAAGTTAAGTATTTTGCAATTCAAGTTCCAATTTTCATCCACAAAATGAGCTGTCAAGACAATATAACCCTCACTTGTGCAAGCAGTCCACAAATCTGAAGTTAAACACACTCTATGAGGAAGATTAGACAAAACTTGCTTAAGTTTGGCTTTCCCCTTCGAATATAACTTATTTATATCAGAAACAAGCGTATTTCTGGAAATAGAAGGAAGCATGGGACTAACATACTTTTGCCAAGTTCTAACACCTTTATATTCAACAAAGAAAAAAAGGCAAATCATGTTTAATAACTGCAGCTGCTAGTAACTCACGTGCAATTTTTGGATCAACCTTTTTAGACTTTAACTTCCCATCTTGATCAACAAACATTTGTCCTACATCATGATACTTCAACATTTTGCAATTTTCCATGTGACGCCTTAATGTAGATGTTCCATATTTTTTGCCTCCACTTTTATACATTTTTTTACATACCTTGCATTCACAAATAGCATTTTTACCAATCATTTTCTTCGTAAAATAATTCCAAACATCTGGCTTCCCCTTGTCAATGTTGTCATCACACTTAGTTTCTTCTTTAATATTTTCTAAATTAATACTTTCGTTCAAAGTAGTAGACTCCATTTGTTTTTCAAATCTGCAATAATATAAAGAAATATAGTATTGGTATAGCCTGCAATAAAATTCCCAATATTCCATCCCAGATTTCCAATACAGACAAATAGACAATTGGAAATGATAAATAACTTCTTTAAAATTAACAAAATTAACATATTAATTTGCAGCAATAAATTATAAAATTCCCAAAATTCCATCTCACTTTTCTATAACTTTTCGGGGAGAGAGAGAGAGAGAGCGAGAGAGAGGACCTTTCGGTTTCGGCCTTCGGGGTCGGGAGTCGGGAGTCGGGGAGTCAGGATGCTCGCTCGGAGTCGGACGGGGAGTCAGGATGCTCGCTCGGGGTCGGGACGGAGGAGTCGGACTCGGGGAGTCGCTCGGGGAGTCGGACTCGGGGAGTCGGCCTTCGGGGTCGGGACGTGGAGTCGGACTCGGGGAATCGCTCGGGACTCAGGAGAGAGGAGACTCAGGAAGGAGGACAAGCGGAGAGAAATATGAATGAATTAGATTAGGGTTAGGGCCGGCTGGTTAGAAATACTAAAAGTGAAATAGTAGTGGCTTCACTGCTTCAGCAATCAACCTTCATATTATATATATTTATATCATATAAGTATTACTTTATATACTTATTACACATTTACATTTTAGTATTTTACACAACAGCAGCAAGCCCGCGGGCTAGCCCGCCCCGCCCAAGCCCGCCCCGCCCAAGCCTGCGGCCCGCACGGGCCAACCCACCGAGGCCCGCTGCGAAACGGGCCTCTAAATGTATAGCCCAACCCACCTTTTTTATTGGCGGGGCGGGCCGGCCCAACGGGCCTGGCCTATTTTGACAGTTCTAGCTGGTTGGAGCATGCTGGCTGGCGCGCATGCTGGCTGGCGCATGCTGGTGCTGGCGTATAATGGCTGGCGCACATGCTGGCGCATATTGGTGCATGTTGGAGCATGCTGGCACATGTGGGCGCATGTTGGCGCATGCTGACCCATCCTGGTTCTGGTGCCTCTTGGCCCAGGCGCACCCTGCTCGCCCTGGCGCCTCTTGGCGCAGGAGCACCCTGCTCGCCCTGGCGCCTCTTGGCTCAGGCACACCCTGTTCGTCCTGGCGTCCTTTGGCCCAGCGCCTTTTTGGCCTGGCGCCTTTTGGTCCAGCGCCATCTGGTCCCGCGCCACTTGGTGGCTGGCGCCTTTTGGTCTAGCATCTGTCACTTTTCTGGCGCCACCTGACCAGCGCCACTTGTTAGCCTCGATACCCCCTTGCCCTTATCCCCATGCATGTTCTCCTAGTTCTTGTTGTATATGCTTGTGATCTTACATGTGTCTTGTATTTTGCCTAACTTGCGACGACCCAACTTGATAGCTTGATACTATTGAACTTGACTTGGATTTGAGCTTTGACCTTGACTTGAACATGATAATATGAACTCGTCTTGATAACTCTTGATAAATGGCCCGTCGAGGCGCACACCAAACAAGTACTCTTGACATGACAAGTAACCTGACATGACATGTATGATCTTGAAAGGCTGTTGCGACAGCTACCATGACTTGCTAAGTAACTCTTGTCTTGACACCATGGTTGACTTTCTTGATTGTGCCTGTACAAGCTACCTGTCTCGTCTTGCATCATGTCTAGGACATGGATTCCTGGTTACCACGGTTAGGAATTTATAGTGAATCTGACTAGATTAATGACTAGATTGATCAAGTAGTTCATTTAGAGAGATTTTTTCCAGTTACAGGTGATCCCGTTATCCCGGCCACACCTGAGGGACTTGTAGCCTGCCGACGAGTATGGCACATTTTTAGCCTACTGTCATGTGGGATACTTCTTGAAAATATAAGTACTAAAAGTACACCAGTAATCTTGATAACTCTTGTAAATCACCTCGCTTGGATAACCTGGATAGCTGCAGGGCTTGTGACTGCGGGAACATCTAATTGCATCTTGCTAATAACTAGGCATGTGATAATGCTAGTTAGCTAATGATAGCAAGCCGTAGGACTTGATTGGCCGTGCCTGAATGCTTGCTCGTAATTAGCATGGGAATTATATTCCATCTCTTAATGTAAGCTATTGTTTATTCTAACCATATCTTCTTGTAATTTAAGCATGTTCATTTATTTATTCTTCTATTTATTATCTGCTGGTTTTAGTTCCTTAATGAAGCCTTCCTTGTGGCACTTGCTCTTTCTGGGATCTGACCCAGCTGGTTTTGTATGGCCAGATTTCGGAGTGATACCCGAGGATCTTCATGTTTATCAGCTAGATGGTGAACACTAGACGTAATCCTGGCAATGAGTGGGTTTCTTATTTTGCTCTCCCACTCTATTGTAAATTATTCTTTTGAGGCGTTTAGCCACCGAGCAAGTGTTAGCTCGTGTTGAAACTAAATTTTTATTTGCCTAAGGGCTGTAACATGATTGACAAATCCTAGTGTATGATTTAACTCTTGCTAGTCTTGTCCTTTGTATGATTAGCTTCCTGATCATCTGAATATGTAATATTTGGGATACCTTACTTTGTATGTCTGATGATCTAACATCTTGTATATTTATTTGCTTGCTTGAGATTGAGACACTAGGCTTGTTCCTGACCATAGAGACTGATGGATTGTAGTTCAACCCTCATGCATCCAGACAGCCGTGACTGTATTGCGAGGTGGGTTGCACTTTGATGTACGTAGCTGGCGTGTCTGTCCTTCGCTCTCCAGTATTCTGGTTCTGGAGAATAACACGGTTTAAGTGGTGGCCCATGCAGGTCTTGTAAATCAAGAATATGTGAGGGTTTTACCGAATAGATGTCTCAATCAGCATTCGCCTTTGATCCCTACTCGTGTTTTCTAATCTTTCTGAATCTTGGCCTGATAAGGTGCTTTATCCTTGATCTATCTTGGTCCTTTCTTATTGTTCCTCAGGTCATTTTCTTCAGTGGCATTGTTCCTGGTCCTACCGATCAGCCGGATGGAGCACAACTAGTGAACCAGCAGGAACCTGGGGACCAAACCCAGCACTCAGGGGCAGCATCCCGAGTCATGCCTTCTCGGGAGCAAGAGCCGCTAGTTCAGCCAGCCCAGCCTGTAGAGCCTGACAATAGAACCCTGATGGGACTCATCCGAGACTTGCTTGCATCACAAGATCATCGGGGTGATGCCCTGCAGCAGACAGTACAAGATGCTATAGGCAGAGTTGGTTATCAAGAAAACAATACGGCTAACAGCTTCAAGCGTCTGAACCCTCTATTCTTTGATGGCAGTAAAGATGCTATTGTCGCTGATGCTTGGCTATAGGATATAGAGGATATTTTGGAGGCAACCCGGATTCCAAAGGAAGAGAATGTGGCCATTGTGCGCCTGCAGTTATTGGACTTAGCCCGCAGTTGGTGGGCGATGCAAGCAGTTGGATTTGCGACACCTGTCTTGTGGGCGGTATTCAGTGACAAGTTTCAAACGAAGTACTTTGATGCAGTAGCTCGGTATGATCTGTAGACAAGATTCAACAATCTCAAGCAGATGGAAAGAACGGACGATGGATATACGGGCGAGTTTTTTAGGCTTAGTCGATTTGCTCCCACCTTGGTGGCAACCGAATTGGACCGAGCGCAACGATTCCAGCAGGGACTCCACCTAGAGATCATTCTAGCAGTGGAGCAGTTTGAGCACCAGACCTTTGATGTTATTTTGAGAGCAGCTAGGAGGCATGAATATACCTCCCAGAGGGTAGTAGATCGAACTGGAGGACGGAAGAGGTCTCATGGACAGTTGTCCCAGTCATCAACACCAGCCCCGGCAGCTAGGGCTTTGACCATTGGAGCTCCTAGGAGGGCGACCACAGTTTCGTCGGTTCAGCACTCGAAACCGATATACCCTCGACAACAGAGGCAGAAGCAGTCTTTCGCAATGGGCTGCACTCATTGTGGGAAGCCTGGGCACGTGGTTTCAGAGTATCGTAGGGCACAAGGGTTGTGCTTGGCTTGTGGGGTACCAGATCACAAAATTGGGTTCTGTCCGTATAGAGCCAGTTCATCTTCATCAACCCTAACCAGTCCATCGATTAGGGCACCAGCACAAGTACAGTAGCAGCATCAGCAGTACCAGCCTCCGAGGCCGTGACCGTCTCAAGCTCAACAATATTCTCATGCCCAAGCTCAGATTCAGAACAGGCAGAGAGGTCACCAACAGAGAGGACCAGCACCAAGAGGACAGGGTCAAGCTATGACTCTGACCGTGGCAGAAGAATTGGCATCAGGTGAGGTGGTGGCAGGTGCCTTTCTCGTCAACTCTTTTTCAGCATCAGTATTATTTGATTCGGGTGCATCATATTCATTTATGTCTGCACGATTTGCTACACGAATAGGACTGTTACTGGTAACGGTCTTGTGGGAGTAGATAGAGCCTTTTTCTCGTATCGAATCGTAGTTAGCGGTAGAGAGTTTTTCGCTAGCTTGATAGAATTTTCGATGGCCGACTATGATGTGGTCCTAGGAATGGATTGATTGAAGGATCAATATGCAAGGATAGACTGTCATATTGGCAGGATTATTTTTGGTATTCCCGACGAAGAAGAGTTTTCATTTTCTAGAGGCGAAGTAGAACCTTTTCCACCAGTCTCGCGGATGGCGGTAGCAGTAGTAGTTCAGTTTTCTAGAGTAGTAGAAAAATTTCCTGATGTATTTCCTGAAGAGCTCCCAGGCATGCCGCTAGAGAGAGATAGAGTTCACTATTGATTTGATTCCAGGGATGGTACCAGTATCAGAGAGAGTCTATAGAATGACACCATTAGAGTTGGAGATCCTGTACAAGATGATTGAAGAACTCAGAACCAAGGGATTCATTCATGCTAGTGGATCACCTTGGGGAGCCCCGATGCTTCTTGTGAAGAAGAAGGATGGTACGTTAAGATTATGTGTTGATTATTGTATCTTGAATTCTGTAACAATCAAGAACATATATCCTCTACCAAGGATATATGACTTGTTCGATCAACTCAGTTAGGTAGTAGTATTCTCGAAGATTGACTTACGGTCGGGGTACCATCAGATCAGAGTCAGAGAGCAAGACATCCCAAAGACAGCATTCAGATCGAGGTATGGACATTGTGAGTTCCTCGTTATGCTATTTGGGGCGACCAATGCGCCAGCAGTATTCATGGATCCCATGAATCGCATATTCATGCCCTATTTGGATCAGTTCATGATAGTTTTCATAGACGACATCTTAGTCTGTAGTAAAAATGAAGCAGAGCATGAGCAGCATCTCCGAATAGTCCTTCAGATTCTCAGAGAGCACCAGTTGTACGCGAAGTTCAGTAAGTACAAATTTTGGCTTGATCATATTTCGTACTTAGGTCACATCATCACCAGAGGTAGAGTGGAAGTGGACCCCCAGAAGATAGTGGCTATAGAGACATGGCCAGTACCTAGCACTGTCGCAGAAGTTCGCAGTTTTCTAGGATTGGTCGACTATTACCGACGATTTGTGTCAGACTTTGCTCAGATTTTAGCACCATTGACGCAGTTGATCCGTAAGGATGTACAGTTTGCTTGGACAACAGAGTGTCAGAGTTCATTCGAGAAGTTGAAGCAAGGATTGATGACGGTACCCATTCTCACGCTTCCAGATAGAACTGGAGGATTTTCAGTTTATTATGATGCTTCAGGCAGAGGATTGGGATGCGTCTTGATGCAGCATGGCAAGGTAGTAGCTTATGCATCACGTCAGCTTCGTAATCACGAGAGAAATTATCCAACCCATGACTTGGAGTTAGCAGCGATCGTTTTCGCCCTTAAGCTTTGGAGGCATTACTTGTATGGAGATCGAATAGAGATTTTTACCGACCACAAGAGTCTTAAGTATGTGTTTACCCAGAAGGATCTTAACATACGTCAGAGAAGATGGCTATAGTTATTGGTGGATTATGACATCAACCTGCAGTATCATCCTGGGAAGGCCAACGTAGTTGCAGATGCGTTGAGTAGAAGACATGAGCTTATTTTATAACAGCACAGCTAGAGTTATTAGCAGATCTTCAGAAGAAGGGAATAGAGATAGTTCTTCCTACCAATGTTGTATTGATGGCCAGTATGCAAGTTCAGTCCAGTATAGTTGAGAGGATCAAGATAGCACAGTCATCGAATTCTAAGCTTCAGCGGCTTATGACAGAATGTGAAGCAGGATGGAGAGCAGAGTTATGCATTCACGAAGACGCCACGCTCCGACATGGAAGGCGTCTTTGTGTACCCAGTAGTGACATCAGGCAGGATATCATGGCAGAGGCTCACAGTTTACAGTATTCAATTCATCCCGGTGGCACGAAGATGTATTGTGATATTCGCCAGTATTTCTAGTGGAATGACATAAAGAGGGAGATAGCCCGGTTTGTCTCTCGTTGTTTAGTTTGTCAATAAGTTAAAGCTAAACATTATAGACCAGCTGGACTTCTTCAACCTTTATCGATCCCAGAATAGAAATAGAAGCACATTACCATGGATTTGGTAACTGGATTACCTAAATCTCCAGCTGGAAGAGATGCTATATGGGTTATAGTTGACCAGCTCACGAAGGTAGCTCACTTTTTTCCTTTCAAAATTAGCCTGTCAACGGATCAGCTTGCAGAGATGTATCTTAGACAGATAGTCAGATTGCATGGAGTGCCAGTCAGTATCGTGTCCGATAGAGATTCAAGGTTTACATCACACTTTTGGCAGAGTCTTTAGGAGAGTTTGGGAACTCGTCTCAAGTTTAATTCAGCTTATCATCCACAGACATATGGTCAGTCAGAACGTACGATTCAAACTCTTGAGGATATGTTACGATCCTGTACATTTGACTTCGGTAGTTCGTGGAAAGATCACCTGCACCTACTAGAGTTCTCTTACAATAACAGTTTCCAGGCCAGTATCCAGATGCCACCATTTGAGGCACTGTATGGCAGAAAGTACAGATTACCTTTAGCTTGGAACGATGTAGGCGAGAGGCAGATGCTTGGTCCAGAAATGGTTACTCGGATTATCGAGGTGGTCAGACAAGTTAGAGATCATCTTCGAGTTGCACAAGATCGTCAGCGTCATTGGGGCGATTCTCATCGACATCCTCTTGAGTTTTCTATCGGCGACCACGTATTCCTTAGTATCTCGCCTACCCGTGGCGTCATTCGATTCGGTGTATGGGAAAAGCTTAGTCCTAGGTTGTTTGATATTCTCGAGCGAGTAGACGATGTGTCCTATCGTCTCGCTCTTCTGCCGTCGTTACATGAGGTACATGACGTATTTTATGTATCCCAATTGCGACAGTATATCCCAGATCCGAGCCATATCCTTGATCATTCGGAATTGGTTGTTGGTACCAACCTTTCGTATGAGGAAAGACCCGTATCCATATTGGACCGAAGAGAGAAGGTACTCAAGAACAAGACTATTAAGTTAGTTCGTGTTGCTTGGGGTCATCACTCTTTGGATGAGTCAACGTGGAAACGTGAGGATGATATCTGATCGCGATATCCGCACCTGTTTGACTAATAAGGTATAATGTATTTCTTATACCTTATGCTCTTAACTTCTTGCTTGCATGAATGATTGCTTGATTAATTGCTAGTCGTAGATTGCCTGTGGTTAGTATAGCTTGCCCCGACATCGTTAGCCTCTTGATTAAATTCCGAGGATGAAATTCTTTCAAGGTGGGTAGATTTGTCACTCCCTTTTTTATTATACGTATTTTTCAGGATACGTATACGGATTTCTGATATTTGACAGGTAGCCTGTATTTTGACTTGTCTTGCTTGGCTTAGCCTTGGTTTAATCTTGACTTAATTTTGGTTCAAACTTGGTTCAACATGGCTTGGTTTGGTTTATTTTGGTTTGAGATGAGAAGGAGTTGATATATAAGTCAACTCCACTCTCTCTCCTCCATAACTTCTTCATTTATTTCTTTCTTCTTCTCCATAACTCCTTCCCACCTACAAAGAAATCCTAGGCAAGTGGAACTTGCTTCATGATGGATCTCAAATTTTATTGTTCCATTCTCTTCTCTACTTAATGCTAAGGCTCTTTAGAACTTGACATTTTCGATTTTGATGGTTGGATTCTTGTAGATCTAAGTTTGTAGCTTTTCTCAGTTTTTATTTGTTTTGATCTCTTAAACTTTGTTATTTCCGAAATCTAATTGTCCTATGTTGTAGAAAATTTGATTCTACCCAATTTAGACCCTGAAAGTTCTGATTTCGACTTGTTTTGAGTGATTTATGCCCTTTTGAGTTCATGGGTTTCCATGAACATTTAGGAGCTGTCTGGAGAAGATAAATATGAGGCAAGCTGGCTGGCACATATGCTGGCTGGCGTATGCTGGCTGGCGCGTATGATGGTTGGCTCATGCTGGTGCTGGCGCATGATGGCTGGCGCACATGCTAGCGCATGCTGGCTGGCGCATGCTGGCGCATGTTGGTGCATGTTGGAGCATGCTAGCGCATGTTGGTGCATGCTGGTACGTGCTAACCCATCCTGGTCCTGGCGCCTCTTGGCCCAGGCTTACTCTGCTCGCCCTGGCGCCGCTTGGCCCAGGCGCACCCTGCTCACCCTGGCGCCTCTTGGCCCAGGCGCACCCTGCTCGTACTGGCGCCCTTTGGCCCAGCGCCTTTCCGGCCTGACGCCTTTTGGTCCAGCGCCATCTGGTCCCGTGCCACTTGGTGGCTGGCACCTTTTGGTCCAGCACCTGGCACCACCTGACCAGCGCCACTTGTTGGCCTCGATACCCCCTTGCCCTTATCCTCATGCATGTTCTCCTAGTTCTTGTTGTATATGCTTGTGATCTTACATGTGTCTTGTATTTTGCCTAACTTGCGACGACCCAACTTGATAGCTTGATACTATTGAACTTGACTTGGACATGAGCTTTGACCTTGACTTGAACATGATAATATGAACCCGTCTTGATAACTCTTGATAAGTGGCCCGTCGAGGCACACTCCAGATAAGTACTCTTGACATGACAAGTAACCTGACATTACATGTATAATCTTGAAAGGTTGTTGCGACACTACCCTAACTTGCTAAGTAACTCTTGTCTTGATACCGTGGTTAACTTTATTGATTGTGCCTGTACAAGCTAAATGTCTCATCTTGCATCAAGTCTAGGACATGGATTCCTGGTTACCACGATCAGGAATTCACAGTGAATCTGACTAGGTTAATGACTAGATTGATCAAGTAGTTCATATAGAGAGATTTTTCCTAGTTACAGGCGATCATGTTATCCCGACCACACCTGAGGGACTTGTAGCCTGCCGACGAGTAGGGCACATTTCCAGCCCACTGTCATGTGGAGCACTTCTTAAAAACATAAGTACTGAAAGTACACCAGTAATCTTGATAACTCTTGTAACTCTTGTAAATTACCTCGC
The DNA here is from genome assembly GCA_029216955.1 of Iris pallida. Lineage (NCBI taxonomy): Eukaryota > Viridiplantae > Streptophyta > Magnoliopsida > Asparagales > Iridaceae > Iris > Iris pallida. The sequence goes on from JANAVB010001800.1 coordinate 1,888,190, forward strand.
CTGGATAACCTGGATAGCTACAGGGCTTGTGACTGCGGGAACATCTCATTGCATCTTGCTAGTAACTAGGCATGTGATAACCCTAGTTAGCTAATGATAGCAAGCCGTAGGACTTGATTGGCCGTGCCTGAATACTTGTTCGTAATTAGCATGGGAATTATATTCCATCTCTTAATGCAAGCTATTATTTTATTCTAACCCTGTCTTCTTGTCGTTTAAGCATGTTCATTTATTTATTATTTTATTTATTATCTGCTGGTTTTAGTTCCTTAATGAAGCCTTCCTTGTGGCACTTGCTCTTTCTGGGGTCTGACCCAGCTGGTTTTGTATGACCAGATTTCTGAGTGATACCCGAGGATCTTTCTGCTTATCAGCCAGATGGTGAACACCAGACGTAATCCTGGTAACGAGTGGGTTTCTTATTTTTCTCTCCCACTCTATTGTAAATTATTCTTTTGAGGCGATTAGCCTTCGAGCAAGTGTTAGCTCGTGTTGAAACTAAATTTCTGTTTGCCTAAGGGCTGTAACATGATTGACAAATCCTAGGGTTGATCATGTATGACTTAACTCTTGCTAGTCTCGCCCTTTGTATGACTAGCTTCATGATCATCTGAATATGTAATGTTTGGGACACCTTACTTTGTATGTCTGATGATCTAACATCTTATACATTTATTTGCTTGCTTGAGATTGAGACACTAGGCTTGTTCCTGACCATAGAGATTTATGGATTGTAGTTCAACCCTCATGCATCTAGATAGTCGTAACCGTATTGCGAGGTGGGTTGCACTTCGATGTACGTAGCTGGCTGTGTCTGTCCTCCGCTCTCCAGTATTCTGGTTCTGGGGCGTGACAAATCACAACTTTGACTGATATTTCTAATAAGAACACACATATAGCTCGGTCTTTCCTACCTTGGCTAAAATATTAGTCAAGGCATATCACCGCACTAGCTGTGCCAAAATTTCTAGTTGATATGGAACTCAAACTTAATCATGACTAAGACAATATATATATATTTGGTATTAGGCTACTATAAATATAATAATATATATACAAAATTGTATTTAACCCTATTTTGCTGTATAACATCCCAAATAAATTCAGAATGACTCCACTAGGCCATGGCACCCTATATAGACTCTACCAAAGCTCGTTGACCTAGTTTGGAGACGGTATGGTTTATCGAACCGAAATATACCCCAAGAGTTTATTAACTGGGTCTCGTGTGTCATTTAAAAATAAATAGCACAAGGAAACTCAATTGATTGGCACACCCTTGGCATGTGTGTCGTAGGCTTAAAATGGGCCAAAACTATATATTGGGTCAAATGGTTTTGATCAATGTCGAGTCCCGAACTCAAGTTGGAAGTTATGTCAAGTTTTATGGTAGATGGTCAAATGGCCTAAATTGATCAGAAAGTTGTACGATGTAAATAGAATACAAGGTAGCAAGTTTGAGTGGGATATGATATATCAAAATGAAAATAATCTTGTCTACTACAAAACTCATGAAGGGAATTTCGAGTAATTGACATCCCTGGCGCTTCAAAAAATAAAGTCACGAAAAGGTACACTTAATGATCAAACCTAATTATAATAAAATATTTGTCGAAAATAATTCATTTAAATTTTTTAAAAGAAACCCTAAAATTCAGGGGGCTCACACACATGTCATGCGGAATTGTAATTTTCACGTGCACATATATAGACCACGCGAAAGTGCAACTTTTGCGTGAGCAACAACCACGCAGAACCCAGCACGCCCTGCGAAACTCCCTGCTAAGCTCCATGCGAAACTCCTTGTTGAATGCACGAAGTACAACATGCGGCATCAAAGCGCCACTTTGTGAGTCACTAGGCCCCTAGCTCCTATGATAAATACCCAAGAAAATGAGTGACACCTTTATTTTTATACATATTTTTAAATTTTTAAGAATTACTTTGTAAAATTTTCAAGAATTATTTTGTATTTTCCATATTTACCGATTATTAGTCAACTTTTATTTATTGTAGGTATAACCGTAAGTTGATTTGTAATTCTAAACCTTGAAGGATTTAATATTTGATTTAATTATAAATAAAATTTATTCTTATTTGAAATTTACCTTAATTGATGTTAGAGTAAAGTTTTATTGGATTGTCTAGTGAGAATTGTTGAGTAAGTTTATTTTGAAGGTTTGATCTTATTCATAACATACTTTAGAATTCTAAAGAGAAATTTGTAATATTCTATCGTAAATAACCTTACTTAGGTAAATCTTTTAGGATTAGGATCCTTTGGGCTATATATATGGACCTATGTATATAGGCATCTTATTAAGAATTTCTTTAAAAATTAGGATCATGATGCACTTTCTTTTTAATGTTGGTCCATATTCAAATAACTTTCCTATACTTTAAAAAAATATTTAACTTCCTTATATACAAACCATAACTACGAGGACCCAAAAACTACTACTAATTATACAACTA